>JAHWFO010104803.1:245621-317695 GCA_023313115.1 Rhysida immarginata
GTTATGGCAGGGCATATTAATGAGAAATATCGCATGACCAACAATGCAAGACAAAGTTTTTGCAACAATGGTATCAACACGCAATTCACAAACACTCTGCATGGACCAACAATATATATCTCATGACCAACAATGCAAATAAAAGTTTGTGCAACAATAAGTATCAACAATGGTTTCAACACGCAATTCACCAATAACAATGAGCTCAAAATGATGATGCAATGATAAAGCAATCCTTTCCAAGAATTATAACAATAAACATAAAATGATGATGCAATATGGATAAGTTTCAATTTGTAACAATGCATAGAATTCCTGTTATTCAGGTTTTTCTTAGAAACGAGAGTTCTTAGTACTTAAAAATTTCTTGAAAATCTTTAAAAATGATCAGTAGCTGGAGATAATGAAGAGTTAGCAGACTATTGAGAAAGAGTGGAAAGACGACAGAGGAAGCACTCCTTTAGCTCCGTGATGTATTGAGCAAATGGGAAGCAAGTAAATAGAAGAATCGGCGACCGCTAGACTGCACAAAGTGATGAATGGCCAAGTTTTGCTTCAACACATCCAGAGAGGAGTGGAAATTGCAACAACACTAAGTATACATCTGAGGTAAGATTACGTGAGTAAGAAATTATTGGAGAGGTCCAGCCATTGTGAGCCTTTAAAAATATTTTTTTCGAATTTTCATTAAGAATTTTTACTGTATTAATTCTAAGCATTTTCATGTGTTTATTTTTAAGATATTGCAAAATTTAATTTAATTTTTTGAGATTGTTCTGTTTACATCCAAGTGGAATTATCCCGGGCAACGCCGGGTACCTTTGCTAGTAATAATATAAAATTCGTTTAAGTTTTCTTTTTAGCACTTTTCTATGAAACATATGTGACGGGTTTGTCCAGATGTCCGTCCGTCTGTAGAAACAATTCCAACAATGCATTGCGTTAGAATCAGTACAGCAGAGACAAGTTACTTTCCCTTGTCTCTGGGGGAAAATGGGCCTAGTGAATTGTTGGAAGAGAGAAATTATCCTCGCGTGCATTGGGGAAAACACGTGCTGTTTTTCGTGCTCTAAACATTGTTGGCATGGTGCGCGTGCAGGATGCAGGTGATAGGCGAACATAGAAAAGGAAGATCGGTACCATTGCCCAAATCAAAATGATTTCTTTATTATTAGAAAGCTTATTATTTAGTACGTATCATAACTTGAAAAAGAATTAATTTTTTTTACGTTCTGTTTTCACCAGTCGATAAATATAGGATAGAACACGTTCGAAGGTGAAATTGTCGGAATAGGTACACGTGCTCTAATGGTACCATTAGGAAACCTTCTTAAAATTTTTTAATGTTAACATATGGCATGCAATATATCAAACAACTCGTAACGACGCGTTATGAATGAATATAACGACTAATTAATGGTGGCCAAAATTGGTTTAGTAGTACGTGTTTTATTGGTATCATTACAGTATCATTGGGAGCTTTCAATGCTAAGATATAGCACATAATGTATCTATCAACTCGTAACATCCATAACATTTGTTATCCATACTTAATTGCTATCAAGAGCAAATATCTGTTAAGTTAAGATTATCAATATCTGAATTCAGTTAGACATGTAGCTGTCAAAGCTAATTTCTAATAAGTAATCGCTCGCTTCAACAGTAGAAACGCTTTAGCAATAGAATATGAAGAAATAATATATTTTTACACAAAACGATTCAACAATTAACGCTCACTTCATAGAAAGAAAATGAAGAAATACAAAAATGAGAAAAGAAAAGAAATGAAGAATACAAAAATGTGTTAGTCCTTCCCTACAACAACGCACTAAACAAAGGGATCAAGAATACTTGTAGTAAGTTTGGTTGTAAAGTAGTTTATAGGAGCAATAATACATTAAAAAGAAAACTAAGTATAATAAAAGATAAGAACCCAGCGGAAGATTGCCCCGGGGTATATAAGTTTAAGTGTGAAACGTGTGACATGTTTTATTTGGGAAGCTCGCAAAGAGGAGTGGGAATGCGGATGAAGGAACATATTTCTTATGTAAAGAATGCTAGGTTAGTGGTGTCATCTTTTGCGGACCATATCATTAATGAAAACATAATTATTCTACAGATTTGTTTGAAGTTATTCATAGATGTAGAGATGTTAAAATGTTATACTTCCTTGAATCGATTGAAATTGTATAAAACAAAGCAACCAATAAAACCCTGAATAGTGATGATGGCCCCATGCCAGTGGCAGAATGGCTCCCTTTAGCAAAATTTTTTACAAAATAATTTACTTTCCTTGTGTTGTTTCCTGTAAGGGTTTCCCATTTTGCTCTTATAACCGGACTATGCTTTTATCCGGTGTGAAGGGAAGAGAGAGGGGGGGGGGGGGCGGGGAGGGGTTTTGTTTGGCTTTTATAGGGCTAAGCTAAGAAGGTAGTTTGTATTGGTTGCTTTCTTTTGATTTTCGCGTTTTGTTTTTGTAATATTTTTTGTATAATTTTTTGATTGGTTCTTATATATTATAAATACTCGGCTTCTCTTGTTGTTCTCGGCTTCGATTGTCGATTGTCGTTGTTCTTTTTGAAGATATTTGCAACGTCTCTTTCCCGGACTACTGGAAGATGTGATAATCTTCTTTCTCCTTGTGTTTTCTATTTGGTTTGTATTTTGTTTCTGACAATCGTCAATCTTATTTTCTTTTTTGTATAATATGGAAGACCGCTTGGGTTGGTTAGGCTTCTTGACTACCTCAGTGTACTTCATTTGGAGTTTATTCTGGTTGGATGAGCTTTGTGAAAGCGCTGCTTTCGTCCCATCCTAACAAATGTACACTTCACTGTTCGATTGTCGATTGTTGTTCTTTACTCACTGATGATGGAAACTTCGTTTCCGAAATGTACATCTGAGTCATTAAAATTTATTTTGTGGAATAGTGTTTTCGGAGTTATTTTTCTTTCTATAGTTGTGTCCACAGTTTTTGGCTTGATTCCATTGAACGCTCACTTCGTTTAACATTAGAGAGTTTGCGGTAGTGACTTTTCCCTTATAAAATGCGGCGTTGAGTATAATTTTTCCGTAAAAGTCATAAGCGCAACGAAACCTACGTTAGTTAATAAAAATAACGGAACCAATCAGAAATTCTCCCCTATTCTCGTCAATGTGATGTCACTCGCAAATAGCGGCCAGAGGAGAATAGTCGACGATCTTTCCAAGAGAAGTGGAGTCTGCTAACATATTGGTCTGCAAGAATGTCACCAAGGCAAACAAGATATAGATTTACAAATGCACAGTAATTAAGAGTCATGGACAAATAATCTAACGTCATCTCTGAAGATATTTTTACCTCCGACCTCTCATGTGACCAATTTATAATACAGCGTCTTTATAATTAAAGTTCCATTTTGACATGGCCATAAAAAAACTACTGGATCAAAAGCTATAATACTTGGTAATATTATACAAGAGGGCATGGGAAGTACATACCCATCAAAAAAAAAATTAGTTCAAAAGGTCACCACTTAGCATGGAATGGCGCTCTATGCAATATTCGTATACAGTTGAGAACGCAGTAATACGGTGTAACCTGCTTTCAGTAAATGGTGGAGGCCACATTCAGAATGTAACTAATTTTAGTAAACGATTAAAGAATTGTTAACCTGTGTCTTCGTGTCTAATTTTGTATACGAATATTGCATAGAGTGCCATTCCATGCTGGTGGTGACCTTTTGAAGTAATTTTTTTTTTTGGTAGGTGTGAACTTCCCATGCCCTCTTGTATAATGTTACCAAGTATTATAGCTTTTGGTCCAGTAGTTTTTTTTTATGGCCATGTCAAAATGGAACTTTAATTATAAAGACCCTGTATAAGGTTTGCATACCGCAACCAGCTTGTTTGGAACAAAACTTACCTTATACATAACTCTAACGAGACTGTACAGCATAAAGGAAAATTCATTGCCGAATACTCTGCATTATTGTAATAATGATTATAAATTAAAGAACTTTTATTTCTGACGTATATAAAGAATTATTTTACCCTTCATTTAACCTTTCGGTTCTTCAATTTTTTTTTGTTTAAATTTTCTGTTTACGTTAGTTTCATTATTTAGGAATTTACAATTCCGTTTTTATATTTATATAGTTTCTCTAAAGTGTTTTAACCAGCAGGCTTGTTCTCCGTATCCATGGCTAATGTCTCGCTGCTATAGCACTAAAATCATTCTTTAGAATCTTTAATTTTCATTCTAAGCCGAATAGAAGGCCAAAGTATTAATGAATTGAAATAGAAAATGAAATTTTGATTCTAAAAAAAATATCTCTAAAAAAAGCAATAAAAAAGACCTACTTAAAAAAATTATTTTCATGCGTTCACAAAATCTACATTATATGATCCAAATATAAGCATAAAACAAACATTAGAAACATGATCCAAAGAGAAAGACTAATTTTGTTTACATATCTTCATATCTTCATAAGTTTATTTTTGTCAGAAAATATTTTTTCATATACATCTTTATTGAAAACATCAAAAATAAAATAAATGAGCTAAGAATAAAATAACATTTGAACTTTAAAGCCAACATTTATAAAAATAAAGGAAACTTAAAAAATAAAAAAATTTTGCAGACTGTTTCTCTATGTAATTTCTTAAGCTTGAAGAAAAAGGGCAAACAATCGAATTTCAGGAGCAATCTGCCTGTTTGCTCTTTTGGACACCCCTTCAAACAGTATTACATGATAAATAAATAACAAATGTCTAATAGATGTATAAAGAAATCTAAAGGATTTATAATAAACGGCGTGACGCGTATACTGATGCCAGCAAAACACATCAATTTTAATTTTAATAAAATTATATCAGTGAGATATATAAGAAATGTTCCATCAGTTCTTGTCAAGTTCTATATGGTATTCGACATATTAGTGTATTTCATTGGCCACAGTGCTTTTCTGGAGACTCTACTCATGGCTTCGTTAAATCTACAAAACTATTGATTTTTAATTTTAAACCCGATAAATAATTTGTCACAAACCTCCATTCTCTACTCATGGCTAAGGTCATACAAGTAAGAACAAGAACGGCGAACCACGGGATTAATTTAAAAACTTTATTGAAACAGTCAATGAAATTGATAACGTGATTAAAACATAAAAATAGCAAAAAAAAAAAAGATTAATATCTAAATTACGAATGTAGCATGGTAAAAATCAACATACAACTTTAAATCAGTATATTAGAAAAAGGAGAAAATCAGTTGACTTGAATATGGGGGAGGCCGTATCCTGGTGGGTTTTCAATAAAACACATCTTTTGTGAAGTTAAGCCACATCAGGCACGACTAGTCACTGGAAGGGCAACTCATCAGTGACCCACGATCTTCTTCCCCCCGGCTGCTGTGAAATCAAACGTTTTTCTTTTCTTTATCTAAGTAGGAAGCTTAATTAAATGCAAGATGTTCAGTTGTACAGTAAAGTATTTTAATTAAATTCCATGTAAATAAAGTAGTACAAAATTAGAATACGGTCACTTGCCAGTTCAAAAACTTAGCTTACGTCATCAGAAAAAATGAGGTTTTACAAAAGGCTTCATACCTCTCACTCGCCTGCTGCAGAGAAGCTCCTCTTCCACGCCATTGCCTTTCGTCTTCTTCCACATCTTTTCTCATCCTTCTTGAACGTTTTCTTGCTTTCCTCCTCTCGTCGTCGTCCTTTCTCTTTTCACCAAGGAGGAGGATAGTCCTCTTTTTACATAGCTCACCCTCACATAATATTTGTCCTTCCTCTTGTCTGCCTTTTGTCCTTTTTAGGAAAAGATCCTCCTTGCGCTACTTATTGTTTGTTTAAAAAACATTTACCAATTATTCAAAACAAAGGAACTTTTCTCGTTATCACAGTCCTTAACATTGAGCATCTTCTCCTATTGCTCTGATGAGAGCATTTTACTTGGCAGCATACTGTTGACAAGTCTAGAACATTGCTCTGCCGTCATTGAGCCCAAACTTTTTTATAGATGGAATAAGCTTCGATTTGTAATTGTTTCTTCATAATTGTCCAGAATTTTTCAATCCGATTCATATCCAGGGAATTTTCACTAGTCAAAAAAAGGACATGAATTTGCTTTTCACTGACCTAGTTCATGGTGCTCTTCGATGTGTGTCAAGATGCGCCATGAATTTTCATGATTTTGCTTTTGGAAAATGAAGTCATCGTCGCACAAATCTTCGGCTGAACGCAGCATAAAATGTTTTAGTATTTCTCGGTAAACTTCCGGATTCACACGTCCTTTCTGTATGCAGAGCTTACTTAATACATCTGCAGTCATGCAGCCCCACACCATAACCCAAGTAGCAAACTTAACAGAAAGCTTGAGACAGCTCTTCAGAAAGGTTTCATAATCAAATCGCCATATTCGTGGCCCTTAAGCTCCATACCGTGGACAAAAACGGATTCCTCACTAAACAGCACATGTTTCCAATCATCTTCACCCCATATCAGACGTTCCTTGCACCATCTTATTCAAAGTCGAAGTTGCTTATGCGTCATTAATGGTTTAGGCTTGGGTGCTCGTGATCGCAGACGTCTCTAAATTGCTGAGTGTAATGTATGCAATCCAGCTCGTGTCCACATTCGCTGAGTACATTAGACACTTCTGAAATGGTTCGGTCTCATAATCTTTAAAAGCAGACGCTCAACTCGAGTCGTGGTGGAAGGCTTACGACCATTCCTTCGGTTATTTGCAAATTGTCCGTAGTCACCTTTTAAACAGTGGCTTCGGAACATCTAGCTTTTCATCAATTTTCCTCTGAATTTGTCCTGTCTTTGATAGGGCAATGATTATTCCTTCAGTAGTGACGGAAATATCAATTTTTCGTCCTATAGTGTTAGCTCTAATAGCCCGCACAATCTTCCCGGTGTATACTTATACCATTATCTAATAATTCATTCTAAAACTATGAACTAATTAAGGAAATATTCTAATTTTTGGAACCAATGAAAACTCGTAGTCCAATTATGTGATTTCAGAATTTGTTTTCTCTAGCCATAAATTTTTATATTTAAATACTTACTTTGTTTATTTGCTTAGAACTAACATTATTAAATCTAAGTTCATTCCATTCCCTTTTTAGAGAGGGAACGGGACTTACATTCTTCAATATACGAGGGGATATCAGAAAGTAGCGCTAATTACACTCTTTGACAATTGCTTTGACAATTGCTAATGAAAAGTAACATTTTTGTCAATAAACACTGTCCTAAGAAATGAATGTTACCAAAACTTCAGTAGACGTATTACAGTGACTTTATGAACACAAAACGGCATGGAATTTGTACTAAGGAAACGAACATAATGGCAAAAGCAGAACAGATATCATGAAGCATCAATGAGTGACTACAGAAAAATGTTGGTTGTTTCTCACCGGTTTGAAATGTTAGACCCTTAGTAGCGAGTATTGCCTCCTCGAACCACAATGCATGTTTTCCATCTGTCTCTCATGCTTCCCACCAGACTGTTGAGAAGACCAGTCGACATCTTATCCCATTCTGCCTGTAACGCAGTTGTCATTTCCTGCAGCGTTCTGAGAGGGGGATTCCTTTGTGCTACACGTCTACCAAGAGCGTCTCAGGCATGTAATATGGGATTGAGGTCCGGGAGTATGCGGGCCACTGCAAATATTTGATATCCTCACTCTCAAGAACATCCGATACCATGTTCGCCCAATGTGGACGGGCATTATCGTCGATGAACACAAAGTCTGGACCAACTGCTCCACGGAAAAGACGAACGTGATCCCGAAGAATCTCCCGGCAATACCGTGCTGCTGTAATAGACCCTCCTGCAAAGATGTGAAGGGGTGTTCTGGCATCATGCATGATGGCCCCACCACACACACCAAGACTCCTTGACCAAAACGTTGCACTTCATAACGAGTTCACTTTTCACGCCAGATCATTTGATGCCCAGAATCACTGTGCATAGTGAACCGAGACTCGTGGCAAAACATCACCATGGACCACTCCTGATCGCCTCAAAGCACGATGCTCGTTACACCACTCTAATCTCTTCCATCGACGGAGCGGAGATAGTGGAATGCATTTGACAGGCTTCCGTGCATACAGCCCAACATCATTCAACCGACAGGAAATGGTTCTGGCAAAAACATGAGTGCCTGTAGCAGCGGCAAGATCTGCGACTATCTGTGCGGGTATCTGATTTCTTCCTCTTTTTGCTGAAAGGGCTATGCTACGGTCCTGCCGAGCGATTGTGCTCCTTCGACGACCACCCCCATGCACACGTAAAGCGGATCCTATGGTGGCAGCAGCAGTTTTCAAACGAGAAACAACACTTTTCGCAATGCTCATTGCTCTCGCAACTTCAGTCACACTTTTCCTTGCCTCAAACCGTCCAGCAGCTCGTCCACGATCGTGATCACTTAAATGACGTGTCTATGACATTCTGCAGACGATATGTGATTAGAGGGACTGAAAATTTATAGTAATGTTCATAAAACACCTGCACGTGTATTCGCCCTAACACTCCACGGCGACTGATTTTCACTGAACCACAGTTCATTGGACACGTGACTTTTATTCAAATTATGCCAATCGGACAACAGAGTAGCAACCAATGTTTTGACATATCCTGCATTATTAACCAGTGCCCGTAAATAGCAGAATGCGCATGTTCTTTAGCAATTGTCGAGCTGTGTATTTTTTAACGCAAGAAATACAGGGTCGAGTTACTTAATTTATGACCACCTACCTAATAACCTGAATAGCATGTTTTTGCAGCCAAAACAGCAGCTAGGCGACGGAGCATGGACTCAATGAGTGCTTGGAAGGTGGAAACAGGAATCTGTGTCCATGCGAACAGTAAAGCATCACGTAACTCATGAAGATTCCGGGGTGGAGGGTCTCGCTGCCTGACGTGTCGATCTAGACGTCTCACAGATTCTCACAAGGATTAAAATCTTGGGAATTCGGAAGCCAGGGTATTAAGTGGAACTCATCCTCATGCTCCTCGAACTATGCACGGCAAATTTTGACCACGTGGCATGTGACATTATCCTGGTTGAAAGATGCCATGTAGGGATGCACCTGATCGGCAACGATGGATAAGTATGCACAGCTGTTGACGGTATCTTCCAGAGGAGGTAATGGACTCAAAAAAGCCATGAAAAGATGCCCCAGACCATTACACTGCTTCCTCCTGCTTGTTGCCACCCAACAATAGTTTCGGGTAGTTTGTTTTCAGATGTGTCCCGGCTGATACGCCAGGGCTCATCCATACAATGCAGTAGAAAAAACGACTCATCAGAAAATACCGTCTTTTTCCACTGGTCAAGGATCCAATGTTTATATTGCAGTGCAAACGCACGTCGATTCTTGCGAGGCACACTTGTCTAGATGGATGCTGGGACCAGACGTCTGTGCGGAGGCCAAGACGCAATAATATGCGTTGCACAAGAACAACAGGAAACCACTATTCCGTTGCAAAGGTTTATTGCAACGTTGCAATAAACCTTTGATGTGGAATAGTGGTTTCCTGTTGTTCTTGTTAATCTGTGTCCACAGTTTCTGGCTCCATCTCCTTCTATGCGTTGCACAGTTATTCTCGATAGCTTTCTGGTGCATTCCACGTTCATTTGGGCTGTCCATGTATCGATGGTAGCGCGTCGATCACTCTTAACCAGTTGTCGCAAGCCCCGCTCATCCCGTTCATTAACGCCCGTAGTCCCCTATGGTTTCCACGCCTTGAATGCACATCTTGTCCATTCTTCCATTCATTGGACAATTTCACCACGGCACAAAGCGAACAGTTCACGAAAGCTGCGGTTTCCGAAATGCAAGGTAGCCGATAATCATACATTTTTCAAGGTCTGTTAGGTCGCATACTTTATCCATGACGGCGACTATTGCTGTACGAAGTGTTTCTCTGAAACCACCTTCCAACAGGCAGATTTACCTCCCTCCCCCTGTGAATGGGCACAACCGTATTTACATAAACCTACGTGGCGGTCATATTTCAGTGACTCGACCCGGTATAGTCGTTGTGTAAAAGTTAACATAGCCAAAATGAAGGCTGAGTACATATACAGACATCGCATAACAAGAGTTGTTCCTGCGCACGCGTACTTCATGTAACCAGTCGTTTTACAAATGGCCGCCGCTCTCACATCGTCTACAATGGAAGAACAGCGAGTATGAATAGTATGTATATCAATCTGGAACCTTCTAAGAAGAACCTTTTCTCGTCAGAAAACACAACATTGTGCCATTCTCATGTCCATTGCATTCGTTCTCTGCACCATTCCAACCGTGCTGCTGTGGCTTTACCTTCTTCTTTTCTCGGCCAACCAAATAATTTGATTCTAGGCATCTCCAAATTGTTGAGTGACTGGTGCTTGTCCTTACTGCAGCTGCAATTTCACGTGGAGACATTTGTCGTTTGTTGCAAGGAAAAAGACACTTCGTTCATCTCGAGCAGTGAGGGATTTCTTGCGGCCACGGCGTTTTGCTGTGCCATAATACTCGTCTTTTGATGACAGAACATTGTGAACTGCAGTCTTGGAACGACAAACCAAGGTGGAAATTTCTCTTTCTGACTTCCCAGTTCCATGCAAACGATGGATTCGGCGTACCTCAATCTCTGACAGCTCTGTGCCCCTGGGCATCGTTGTATTGTTACAATTTTTGCTCTAACTCAAATGCTACGTATATGTTGGTTGTATTCGAAAGTTAATAATATACAAATTTAAACTATATGGGCAGATTCCATTCGGTTTTATAACTTTGAAACCGTGCAACTTTATTTGTTTGGTTGTTTGTCTAGATAGTAATGAATAAACAGGTTATTTGTTCATAAATAACATTTATGTTCTGTCACTTATAACAGGTGAAAATTAAAATCATTTCAGCATTTGCTCAAAATATTCAATTTTCATCTGGTCTTATAATTTTGTGACAGAGTGTATACTTAAATAAATAAAATAGATGCAACTGATTTCCGGTTGTATTTATCGCTGTAACTAAAAGTAACACGAAACCTAATAAGCCTGTGTTTAATCAATTAAAATTATGAACAATAATGATTCAATATTTTTCTATCAAAATTTAACCGCATATTAAATTTATAATCATGTACCCGATTATATACTACAGATTATGTACTCTTTGTAATAAGAGATGTAAACATGGAGAAGGAGAAGAGTTGCTGACTTCCAGAATTCTAATTTAGGAATATGATTTGTCTATTTTTCTGCTTCTTCTTCTTCTTGTGGATTGATTTCGTGAACATTCTTGAGTATAATGTTAAAATATCGTCTGAGATATCGGTTGCACTATTAATGTTGTCTTCATGTTCATGATAGAAGACCACAAGGATGCTACGAGTGAGGAGACAGGGAGCAGCTACATTTTTAGCTACGACTTTCGCTGTCGCTGCTCTAACCAAATGTCCTTTTGGTATTCCATGAAACAACAAGGCAACCCAAATGGCAGAACGGTCAAATTTGCAGAATTTTCCCCTTTCCTTTTCTACACTGTAATTAAGTTAAATTAAACTGATTTTTCAATGAATATTGTCCGTTTTCTAGATGGTTGAATAGTTCGAAGATTTCAATAAAGTCGCAGTCCAATAAACACAAATAACAAATTATAAAAAAAAATTGAAATAGGCATATACAGTTCTTATGCTTATCATTGTTGTTAACGTAAAATATATTTATCTTAAAGCATCCATGAACTAGTCAAAATTTCGATCGAGTCACCACCCGCCGGTGGCTCCAAAACGCACGAGCTTTGTTCAAGAGCAAACGAAACAACTTTTGTTGCAAACTCGGCTCCTATGCCAGCTGTCTGCACGATTGACTGCCAGCAGACATCCCGCATTCAATGTAAGTTTAACAGCATTAACACTTAAAAAATACTTGTTTAATAAAATAAAATAAGATTGTAAACTTGAAATAATATGCAGATAAACCAATTAAATGAGTTTCAAAGCAGTATTCGCTTTTTTTTATTATTTAATCGAATAGCCATTTTTCTCATTTCTCGGTAAAACTTGCAAAATTTAAAATTCGGAATATTCTCGGATGAATGCAGCCTTCAGATCCGTTGAACCAAATATACTATTTTGAAAACTATCGAATGAATTTGGCATTTCGAATTTGTCAGTTGTAAAATTGGCCAATTGTCATTTCAATCATTGTTATTATTAAATAAAGAATCTTTCAAAGGAAGAAAGTAATAACGTTATTGGAGAATTCCAATTATTCGGAAATTATTAATTTTTTGTATTTACATTTTTATTTTCTCATCGTCTAATTTAAGCAATTCATTACCATTTCAAAGAAAGAACAGTATCGAAAATTTATTATGCAATCAGCTAAGCACGTGTACTCTTCTGAGTTTAATCGATAATGCAAATCCTGTGGACGAGTGTAGAATCTTAGCGGACTCTCAATATCCTGCGCACTTTATATTTTCGTGATGACATCAAATTTAAACTCAGAACAGAATCGATTGACATGAAAATTTATTTATCAATTTTTATATGTAGTTAATTTCTATTCAATGCCGTAAACATTTGGCTTCAAATGCTTTTTTAACAAAAACTCACGAATTGTAATCTTCTAATCACGTAACGGAAATGTTTTAACAGTGTATTTCCTATTTGTCCTCTCATTTTTAAAGAAACCGTTTGGAGATGCTATAATTAAAAAAAATTAAAATAATTCCAATAAATATTAACTCGTATTCCAGATGATTAACAGATAACCGAAACTTGCTCAATGTAACTTTTTATGCTATCTACGATCGTTTATTGGGATATTTAAACAGGATTCATAATCCAGAAGCTCTGAAGATAGCTTTTATAAAAACTTAGTATGTGATATTTAAAGCCTTCGATATTAGAGGAAAAAAAAATCTTAGCAATAATAACTACGTGTGCCCCGTAACCACCATAGAGGAGTAATGACATAAAGAGTGCATTCGCCTGCGTAGTGAGCTATTTCAGATGGCAACATCGGGGTGAAATAGCCAACTGCGATTTGGGGATGGATGAGAGCGAAGCGGCGCTGTTTCCATTATAAAGACCGTGTCGTTTACCATTTTCAGGAATATAATTTTCTATAAGAGGAACTGTTGCTGCGAGGAGGAGTGGCGTTAGGAGACAGCGAGGGCTTTGCGGGCTCTATCTTATTTCTCCTCTATGGTACCTTCTAGAATTTAGCGTGAATTTTCTTTGAGCACCGAGAGATGGCATTAATTTTTGTATCACCTCATGGCATTACTATTTTAAGTATACATAACAACTGGAAAGAAATAAATGAGTGCCGTTCGAATTTGCTTTAAATTTTCCTTTGATCCCGTGATTCATTCAAGGGTGAAAAACACGTAAAGTTATAATAATCATTCTGAAAATGTTCACATATGTGAACAACTATGAAGTACGACTTCCTCTTTCACACTATAACAATGAACCCAGTTAAAAGAATAAAATTGTCACATGGTTCAGTACGAAAGCTAAGGCTTTCGCTGCCGAGGAGAATCATGGGAGCTCCGAGGCGGCCATCTCAAATAAAATAAAATTCGTTTCTAGGTGACAGGTAAATAACAAACCAAAAAGTCGAAAGGTGATTCGCTAGAAACAAGATACAGAGAGCTGTTAGGGATCTATGGTAACAATTAGCGTATTAAATGTGGCGCGCACGATCATTTCACGTGGTCTACCACGTAGAGTATTGTTCGTTAGTTTGCGAACAGCCAGCTAAAAACAGCTAAAAACATTGCGTTATGTCACCGAAAATTGACTGGTTTTGGGAGGGCTAAACAACAGTCCTTTTAAACATGAAAATCAGCTATTCCGAATTTATGAAAGCATGCAAGAAGCGAGGCTTCATAGTTTCCAAGAAAGGGCTATCAAGTCTACTAAATAACTTTGGGAAAAACCAGAATCGCCGCCATTCCTGAGGGTAAATAGCAGAGCAATCGAGACCATCCAATAGCCGTACTCCTGACGTCGTCCGGAAAGTTCGGGCTCTTGTAATCGGATGTAAACCACCAATGCGATGGCCATTTGTGTATACAGGAAACACAATTATCAACCGTAATCTACAACTGAAGAGACGACACAAGAGCCACGTTCATAAGTTGTGGCCGAACATGTACAAGAGCGTAAACAGTATTAACGACACCTGGCGGATAAAAAGTGGAAATACTTGCTCACATAAGACAAGGCGTATGTTTATTTAAGCAACTGCAACAAGAGCCCAGCCATTTCTACCGCCCAAAGAATTCTAAGGACTTCAAAAAATGGCACCGTGAATTCATGAAAATATTTTCCAAAAGTTTCATGATCGGGGCGAATACAGCTCCAACGGCAAGTTAACTTTATACAGGGATGAGTTAAAGATAAACAAGGTATAGCTGCACCATGATAAGGCTTCGAGTCACATGGCCGCGTCAACTCGCCTGTTCCTGGAATGCATGCAAGAAGATATCGGAATCCGCTCCATTCCATTCAGCGACATATCCGTCAGTCGCCGGGCGCAACGACATGGGCTTTTGTGGCTTAGCTTACTTAAACAGGCCCTCGTAGAGAGGCGACCGCGAACAGTGGAGGGTCTTTGGAAACGGGTCAACAGGAGTGGTTACGAATTGATTTTGGCGTTCTGCGTACCAGCCTCCTGCGTTGGAAACTGCGATGCAGGGCAATACCAGCATTCATGGCTACAATGTTGAACACGCTCGATGGCAGTGAAAGAGGGTTTCCACCTTTTTTAGCTGTCTGAAACTTGTCACCATAGAGGAACAACCCTCTGTAAAAGGAGGAAGTGAAGTCGTTTCCAAGCCAACGGGAAAGGAGCAGGCAGAGAGAGGCGGACGATAGACTAGAGAACTCAAAAAATTAATCAGCCAGCGATTCATCGCAATCCGTAGAAAGTAGGAATGGACATTTGCGAAGATGTGTTAAGATGCAGTCAGTTCAAAGGCGCTTCTGGTTCTCGGAGTCCATGCCGCTGACGAAATGAATGGAAACGTTTCAAAATATCCTCGCTCTTCAGGCCACACTCACGATGTTTTAGGCTCTAACTATGATAAGCCATAGTGTTTTATCTCGGGAACTTCGGCAATCTTGAATTCTACACAGCTCGACGTCCGGACCATTGATAAGGATAAATGGGCATGGATAATAGTAATTAAACCCCAGGCAGACAACAAAGGCTTGTTTAGATATTAGTGGTAACGAGTTTATCTTTTCCAATAGTCATGAACTCTTTATCACTTATTGTCAGAGAGGAAATCAGTAAAATATTTTTTTTTTGTTTTGCGAGGCTATGTCAACGATAGCCTTGGAGCCTTTAGTGATTGTTGCTAAGAAATGTTTGCTCAATTATCTACTGAAAGTGTGCTTTGTTAATTAGTCACAAAAATTAATCAAAAATGTGGAATGGAACAGCCAAAAAAGTGATAATTGTCGTAAATGATTAATATGAACTACTTAAGTTTAGAAAAGTACAATATTCTACAAATTTGTTAAACAGTGCTTGATTTTATCAGGTCATTAGAAGCTATTTTTAAAATGTTATCAATTGTTTTTGTAAAAAGTGTGTAATCAAATGTATAATTAAAATGTTTTCAATTATTGGTGAAACTGCTTGTCAAATTCTGGTGAACCTGCAGTAGTTGGGAAAAAATTATTAAGTTAATAGATTTTAAAGATTAGCACATTCTGCGTTATATTTACAATTTAATGATATAACTAGAAAAGTTTCAAAATGCAATTTGATTTAAGTACAAAATATCGTTTCATTGTAATGTCTTAAAGTACTAACACTAGATCCAAGTTAACCGTAGTCTTTTCATTAACGCTCTTCTTCTTTCTACAACGCTCTCAATTCATTATGTTAATAACAAATAAGATTAATGTATTAAATTAAGTTAAACATTCTCGCGCTAGATGAAGAGAATGTGAAATTTTAAAATTTTCAGAAGAGAACTTGGTGAATAATTGATGCCATCGTGCAGGATAAATGACTTGTGAATGAAATATTCACATTTAAAATCCGTTTGAAACAGACCGTTAGCTAGCTGTGTAGTGATTGTGTCAGAAGGGCATTGTCAGCACGAATACATCAAGGTTTCTTATAAATGGACGTTATTTTGGAACAGATGTTTCTAATAAATACAACAAGAAATTTTTGGACTACGAATAGAAGGTTTTTCAATCTGCCTTTGTCCAAGGACTGGTGCGTCGTGGTCTTGAGAGCTCGGTGCACTCAAGCAGATCAAGCAGATTAACCTTTTGCCTGTCCCCCTACATGAGACCCCAAGGGAACTGAGAACGAAGGAAAATAAGACCTTGGAACTTCAATCCACATGGTCGAAGTGAACGATTAAAAACATTGCTCAAAAGCTGTTAAGCATAGAGCCAATGCATTGAACTGATTAAATTCACTGCTATTTACATTGACACTAATTAGATGAAACAAAGTTCCTACTTATTTAACTTTAAACTCTAATTAACTTCATTCCAACAAAAGATTCTTAATGACATTTCTGTTCGCTCTATGAATTTTATTGGATAATCTTCATAAAGTACCGTAAAAATGTTGTTAATATTATATTACAAGGAAATGTATACATTTTAATGAGAAGAAATACCTGCAGAAAAGTCATGCTGAAATACCCTGAAATCAATTAATCACATAAAAGCCGCTAGCAATGATGTAATTATTATTAAATAGTCTTAATTTTTAAACATAAATTGCAAAATGATGGAACAATTTACTTGGACTAATGTCTTCAAATTTTGTAGATTTATATACAGTCACCTATCAGTTGTCCGGAGTAACGGGGGAGACAATATTCACGAATAATCCAAATACTCATGGTGTTCTTCGCGTTGGAAAATGTTGGGTTAAGATTACACTTATAGAAAGAACTACAAGGGTTAACTGAAAATGGGAGCAAAATATGTAATAATAACCGGAAAATTGTTCAAATAGGATTTGTTTTCACACCACACACTCGGATATTAATCAATAAATGGAGAAAAATAGTAAAGAACATTCCATGACCTGGTCATTGAAGCTTAACTGTGTGACGTACTATGTAGTACTTATTATGATAGATGTTATGAATGTGTTAAATAGTAGTCGAGTCAAATTGATGTGACCACCTCCTATTTGCGATATTAGCTCTAAATAACTAATCGCCACTAAATGAGGCATAAATGACATATCATCAGCAGACGGGGTGACTTTATACAGTGTGTTGTCAGCATTCGAAAAAAAGATTTCAAGTGTTGTAATGCTGAAACAGTGCGATTTATCAGACGTACATAAAAGGATAATTGTTGACTTTAGGGCCAAAGTTGGCAATTTCAGAAATTGCGGAGTTTGAGAACTGATCGTCGCAAAAGTGTATAGCGCATAGCAAAACGGCACTGTTGAAAATAAGCGACGTGGAATTGTGGCGCTCCCCACGAGCTGTAGATGAATGAGGAGAACGGCGACTGCGGCGGTGCGTTTGGCGAATCGGCATGCCACAGTGCACCAACTTACTGTCCAAATGAACCAGGGGGCTACCGCTTGTGTGTCCAGTACGACAGCTCAGCGAACGTTGTTGCGTATGGGGCTCCGCAGCAGACAGATTGTGGCAGCAAATATGCTAACGACTTATCTATGCTATCTTTAAGAGGGCAGAATTTGCACTGAAATACCGACATGGACATCCACTGACTGGCTAAAGGTTGCCTTCTAAGATGAATTACGTTTTTTGCTCCATCGGACCGATGGACGTTGGCGCATACGGCGAAAAACGTCAGAAAACAAACACCTTTCATCCTTTTGTGGACGGCAACAAGCTGGCGGAGGCTTATTTTCATCTAGACTCTAGAGAATATTTGAGTAGCATTCTCTGGGTGCCCTCATCTTGGTGGATAACAACATGAAGTGCGTATCGATCCTTGTTGATTCTGTACACACATACATGAATATAGCTTTCCCAAGGCATGATGGCATCTTCTAGCACAATAATGCGACATTTCATACAGCTGGAGTTATTAGAAGAGTACGAAGCAGATTTATTGTACTTCCCTGGCCTGAAATTCCCCGGACTTAAACCCAATCGAGCATCTATTGGACCACGTCGATCGGGTTATTCGTTCCATCTCGCTTCCTCCAACAACTGTAAAATGAACTGCAGTTGACATGGCTCATTATCTCTGTGAACACTTTCCAACACCTCATTGACCTCTAATCCCGTCTAGCCGCTGTCCGAGCTGCACCTAGTCGTAATTCCGGATATTAAAAGGTGGTCACGTTAATTTGACTCAACTGATTATTACAATATGAATAAATACGTGGTAGGCATTTTATTAGTAAAATTCATTTTCACTTTCTTTCACGCGTCATTTTGCAATTTAATTTCGAAGTTATTAGGGTAGATGTACCAGTAATTGCAGTGTACCTGTAATTGACAATTCACGATTTAAAGGATTTTAATAAAGTAACAAGGCAAGAAAAGGGACTGGTATTGCCACCTCGTATGAAACAATGTATTAGGCTTGTCAGAACAGCAAAAAACTAGGAACTTTGCTCTCTATTATGGCTACAAACACCTGTTGATTGTCCAATGTCTTATTGAGTCGAAATAAACTTATAATGAACCACTACGGGAGGGTTTGATTACTTGAATTTATTTCATGAATGTTATGCAATATTTGTTATTAATTTTACGTGAATCTTTTTGTGTGATCAGTGGACAGTACTTCCAGTAGTAACAGAATTTCAGATGACCAATGTCTTAACTGTTTTAATCCACCGTCAACTACTAGAACTCATTTATGTAGTGTCATAAGTAATTGACATAACCTAAAAATTATTGATAATTTCTGTGTTTAAAAAAAAACGAACAAAAATATAATAATGTGATATAGAATATAAGGTAATAATAAAGGAAACATAATAGTTTTAAATCTAACTTCTTAATTTCCAGTAATTGACCTAGCTGTATCAATTATAGGAACTTGACTGTCGATTTCTAGATCACCCATTTTGACATAAATCTTCTATGCCCTGTTCGCCGATTCTTTATGTTGGTCTTGAATCTTGTCACAGAGACGATAAACAGTAGCCCAGGTTATCTTCCAAGAAGAAAACTATTGCTGGTATTCTGTTCACTATGATAAGAAGTAGCGTAGGATGAACTGGATGAATTTTGCAAGTAGGAGAACAATCGTCAAAAAACAAGTTGACTACTAGAAAACACCTTCAATTATTGATAATTTCTGTTTAAAAATTTTATTTGTGTTTTCTATGGTCCTTGCACTCTACATGGGAATGAAATGATTTTATTTATTATTTCAAAGGAAAAAATATAAATGATCTATATGAACAAGTTAAGTTTTAAAAAGCACAATTTAGTTAATGTTAAATACTTTACCCATTCTTAAAAATGCTTGATTTCGTCAGCTACTTTTGAATGTTATCAATTTTTTTGTGTAATTAAATTCAATACAATATATAATAAAAATGTGTAATTAAAATATTGTCAATTACTGGTGCAACTGCCTGTCAACTTCTGGTGCATTAACTGTCTACTACTGGTGATTCCTGTATTAGTTAGGAAAAAATTTAATAACCTAATAGCTTTTAAAGATATAATAATTGTTCAGAGATTGGCACGTTCTGCAGTATATTTACAATTCAATGGTATAACTAGATAAGTTTCAAAATGTAATTTGATTTACGTACACAATTTCGTTTCACAGTAATGTCGTAAACTGTCAATTACTGGTACATCTACCCTACCATCCACTTCTAATCAGCAAACCGGATATTCCGTTGCCAGTTAATTGAGAGTTGACTGAATATGCAGTTTTATAAGAAAGTTCAGCAGTTGGGAGGGGGTGGTTCCCAGTGCATATCGGTCAAACAAAAAATTGCTGGGAATTATATTGTAAAGTTTGTTGTGTTTATTTAATTTGTATTAAGAACTATGTTATATAGTTACATATTTTAAATATGTTTAATGAATGAATAGAATCGAAATAGTGTACAAAATAAAATCGAAATAGTGTACAAAATTCTCTACGTTTGTAAACGATTACCGTAGTTTGCCGACTATAAGTAACATTTTTTCATGATTTTCGGCTTCTGAAAGGCCCTACGACGCATACAGCGTCCATTTTTAAAAGATATTCGGCGACCATTTTAAATATTCCCGCTAAGAGAAGGGACTAAAACTTTTATTCACCTTTGAATTAATGAAATAACTAGACCGTCACAAAAATATTTTCGAATTGTTTTCTGAAAAGGATCGTTTTTAAAAATTGCCTAATCGAGATCAGAAAAACCTTCGAAATCTTCATCCTCAACGCAGGAAGGTGTGTTCAATCTGGTAGCCATGCATCTGGAAGCTTAAACACCAACATCAATTCGTAACCAACGCCTGTTGACAGGCTTTCCAAAGACCCTTCAAATTTTCGCAGCCGTCTCTGTCCGAGAGCCCGTTTAAGTAGGCCAAAGCCACAAAAACCCATAGGCGATGTATCCGGCGACTTGACGGGTATGTCGCTAAATGGTATGGAGCGGATTCCCATATCTTCTTGCAAGCGTTCCAGGATTAGGCGAGTTGACGCGGCTGTGTGACTCGACACCTTGGTGCAGCCATGCCTTGTTTATCTCTGTACCGTGCAAACTGGGGATATCACGGCTAAATATGGGGGTTAGAATGTTAGTCTAATATACATGTCGTTGACGTTGGCCTTTGAGTCAACTCTGTATAAAGTTAACTTGCCGTTGTAGCTGTATCCCGCCATGATCATGGAACCTTTATAAAATATTTTCTTACATTCACTGTACCATTTTCTAAAGTCCTTGGGCGGTAAAAAAAAAAATGGCTCGGCTCTTGTTGCATTCCCCTAAACATATGCCTCATCTAGTGTGACCACGTATTTCCCCGTTTCATCTGCCCAGATTCATTCATACAGTTTACGGCAGTTGGTCCGTCGCTCTTAAACCGGCGCGGTAACAACTTATGAATGTGACTCCTTTTTAGAGATATTTCACAATAGGCCTAACATTAGCCATTTTAACAATAGGTCTAACATTAATTAGCCGTTTTTTAGCAATAGGCCTATCATTATGTAGCCATATTTAACAATAGGTCTAATATTAAATAGCCATTTTTAACAATCGCCCTAACATTAATTAGCCACATATAATAACAGGCCTGGCAGCACTGAATTTTAAAAACGAAATGAGCGCGTGCATCGAAAAAGCTTCATAACGGGCACTTGCTCTAAGCTGACGTCAACAACGCTGAAATGATAAACAAAAAAACCCACTGTATTCACGTATGACTCGTCAATACGATTGATATATTACATGCCCTAATTTCATATTCTTAAAATTAGTGCACCTGCTTGAAGGGGTCCACGAAAGTGCATCAAAAGTTGATACATCGCAGTTAAATTAATCCATTTTCACGTCCTATTGTAATAATGTCGGCCGGCCGGACACACAAACGTACCTATTAAGCTTGTACGTATTCTTAAATATAGCTTTAGCTAAAAATCGTAACAAGGGGTCATTGAAATACTCTTTGAGGGTCATTTTCTCGGAAGTGGCATTTCGAAAATCGAAAAAATAGTCATATTCGTCTTGTGCTTGTCATTCCGGTTGGACAGTTTGTTAGATAGATTTCAATGACAAACTAATCAGGTGAGCTCAGGAAGGCTCTCTATCGAATAGCGAAAGCAAAATTTGAAAAGTTAAAGCATTCTCGAGTAATCGTCGGACATACAGACGGACCAACGGACAGACAGACAGACACACAAACAGAGTGTAAACAATATAATAAGTACATGGAATAAGTATATGGAATTCGTAATATGTGATGAGAATTTTGCTGCTCTTTCGTTATTTTTACAAATATATTTTCTCTAAAGTGTAATGAGTTCTATATTTTAATGTTGAAATGAGTAGTGGGGGTCCCTGTTTTATGGCGTTATTCATTCAGTGTTCTCCGATATTTGATGTGTTCTTGTTTTTTGTGTGTTATGCTTAAAAGACTGTGTTCCATAGGGGAGCTAAGCTTTAGAAAATGCTAGTATCGGTTATCTGTCTGATATTACTAGCGCATCTGACTTAATTATACATGCATTTGAAAAGATGCAAATTTATATTGATAATCAATATAACTTAAGTAATTACATTCCTAATGAATAGCATAAACATCAATTTACCAATCTATAAATTTGCGTTAATGAAATAGTTATAATCAAGCATTATTGGAAAGCTATAATAAATTAAGCAGTTAGTATAAGGAAGACTTGTGTTAAACTCGTTAACATTCTATAATGTATAATTCAATATCTAGTAAACACGTGTTTAATGAACTATGGATTAAAAAGTTAGCTGAAAATCCTGATTGTACAAAGTGTATTATTAAAAATTGACTAATATAGAATCGAAACTCTAACATTGAAAACTTGAGTATATTTCGGCTAATTAAATTTGGGATAATAAAGAGATATTCATGATATGGTTAAAGATTTGAACATTGATCTATTTAATCCAGGTCTGCTTTTATTTCTGAATGCACTATTGCATTACAGAGATGTCAATACAGAAAAATCAAAATAACAATATGTATAATAACAATATGGTGCAAGAGAAAAAGAATATTACATCCCACAAATTTTTAACAGACTCCCAACATGGATATTAAGTTTAATAACATATAGAGTATTAAAAAAATTGTCTATTAATTTGGAAAAACTATCTGTGACATCAATTAACATTAAAATCATTATTATTATAATTATTGTTGGTATTTGTGAACTTTATTTGTATTTTGTATAAAGTTGAATTTGTTTTTGTATATTATTAAGTTTATTTTTGGTTTTTGGTTGTGAAAATTTTTGTCCCTATGATCCCATATAAGCCTAATAGTAGGCTTCGGGATTTGAGATATACATATGAATTGTTGAATTGTATAGAATTTTAAATAAATAAATAAATAAATTTACATCATCATCATTTTGCTTTGACAAAGGGTTGTCTCTGTCCGAAATGTCATCTGTTTTCAGGGTCTTACCACTATGTGTCCGTCGGCCAGGTGGCCGAGAGGGCTAGGGCGTAGGCTTTGTAGCTCTGGAGTCCGCCTGGCCGTGGGTTCGAATCCCGCCGTGGACATGGATGTTTGTGTTTGTTCCGGGCTGCGTACAGATATAACTTGTGTAAAAGGCGCAAAATGACTTTAGTAGTCGACGCCAAAAATTTCTAGAACCCCCCCCCCCCCCGCCACTCACTGTTCCAATATTGGTGTATTTCGGGTTTTTTGTCTCTCGACCTTCGTTTCTTCTACATCCCTCTTTAGTTTTATAAGGAATAGCACTCAAGTGAATCGTCAAAGTAAAGACACATTAATCAACATTATTCTCATAATGTCGCGTTCCCTCTACCAGAATGGGTAGCCGACAGGCCGAAAAGCAGACATGTCATTCCTCGAATTCATTGAAATTCGAATCCGACCGCAAGCAGAGACATTTATGCATATTTAACTGTTTATTTCGGCATCAAGCTCTAATAAGGACAAATCAGCTGAAAACATGTTCATGCGAATCCGCAGTTTTCTGATTCCGCTTTCTGTGAAAATATGTCGTCTACATCGTGATTAGCGTCCACATCCTGGGCCAAGTGGGCGATTAGCTTTATGTTCTAGGATTTAATTTGTCCTGTTTTATTATCGGGTTATTATGCCAATTTTGCATAATATAGTAATGGTTGTTTAAACTTTTGCTTAGTGCGCGTATTATAAACCGAAAATTATGGTGGGAAAGTTTTCATCCATCATGAGAATATGAAACGACAGTATATCTCGGAGACTACGCGGCCGAAAACGATCAAATTTACTAGTATGGGAGCATACACCATTATGTGACAGATTGAGTGATGGGAAGATAGGAATGTTATTTTATCATCAAGAATGATCTCCTGATAAGTAATTTCAATGGTGTTACTCTGTGATACGTGGCGTATAGGCGTGAAGACGTCATCAAAATGGCGCCTTTTTGTTTTAGAAAATCACCATTATCTCGGTTATTTACTATCTGATTTGCTTTTATTATACAGGGTGTTTCAAAGGGTATAATACAAACTTATCTACATTACACAAACTCTGCCTTGCATTGTTGGTCATGAGATATTTCTCATTATTATGCCTTGCCATCATTATGAATATCGAATGGGGAGAAGCAAATTACAAGTGATAAAGCATGCAAATTATGGCACAACACATACAGGTTACAGTTCTTTGGCAAGAATTTTTTTGGGGGGCCACGTGAAATCAGTTGTGTACCGAACACCTTACTTTAACTAAACAGAGTGTGAGGGGCAGTTTCATACGATTTTTAACACAAACTGCGATGAAGAATATTACGTGAACCACACAGGGTCTGAGGGGCTGTTTCATACGATTTAAAACACTGTGACAAGTATTGAAGATCTGGTAGCTCGCATCGCAGTTGTTTCAGACGACATCAGAGCCCGGAATCTCTGGCCGCATACGGGAGTCCGTGTTGCGCCGATATCATGCATGTGAGGCAAAGTTTTGTAAAGCTTCATGGGATTCGCAGTTCCATAATAAACGTATTAATAGTGCATACTTACTCATGTGTTTTCATGTGCACTCTGATTACTGCTCCCCTCTTCCCCCCCCCCCCATAACGTTACCTTGGCAATGGTTGAGTTCCGACCCCTCATGTATTAACAGTATCTGTTCACTATCATGCTTCCCACCTGCGTGTGAAGTTTGGATTATACCTTTTGAAACACCATGTAAATCATTTCACATGTGCATGTTCAGTGATGGATTGGCGAGGAGGACCAGTTCATTGGCCACCCCGCTCACCTGATCTAACACCACTTGACTTTTTCTTGTTTATGCTCGAGGAGGAAAAAGTTTGCCATACAGCTGGCCTCTTGCAGGATCTGGTACAACGTATTGAAGAAGCATGCCGAGGAGTGATAGTAAGTATGCTCGCCAATGTATATGCATCAGTTAAGTTCCGTGCCCAATTGTGCTATGCTGTCAATGTCGTCACATTGAACATATTTATGATTAATTTTGGAGTAAAATTATTATTGCACTGTGACTGTTTATAAATTACAAATAATTGTCATTATTGGTTATCCGTTCATTGGATTTTAGAATTTTTTTTGTTTAGTTCGGAATTCCATGCTAAATAAGTCTTCAATTGGAATTTTTCGTGTATCTGTTACGGTTTTTAAAATAGGATTTCAATGTGTCCTAATTTGTATATTTGGGATGATGAAAAGTGGACCATGGGATAGCTCACCCACAACTTACTATTCATTGGATTCATCAATATCTGCTTCGGTTACGAAAAAAAAAGGGGGGGGGGGGGCTCAATTTTGTATCCACTCTGTATAGTCAATCTTGTAGAGAACTCAATTTTCTTTAAGAATGACTGGATATATTTGGCGTTTCAAAGAGAATGCCCCAATTTCAAAAATTATATTTAATAATGCAAATTGTTAACAGTTACAAAACAACCACATACTGTTGAATACTTACTATAAGTTTCATTTGCCATAATTACGAGGGTTGTTCCGAAAGTAAGTTTCATCATATTTTTCTCACGGAAACTTTATTGCCAAAATAAAATGCTCCATGACATCATGAACTATATAGCTTGCACTATTTTTCGACATAGTCGCCACCGACATTGAGACATTTGTCATAGCATGTAATCAGTTTGAAGAAAGAGTAACAGCAGGCAGGCATGCCCGAGGCTATCTGTACTTGTGTGAACTTTGCTGCGTGTTATTTTGCGTTGTCGTCCAAGAGCACAACACCTTCACTCAAGTGCCCTAGTCTCTATTGTCGAATGGCGGCCTGAGTCTCTTTCGTCGAGTAGCGGGCCGCCTTGATGTGGACCCTTGACGGAGGAAATCGATGAGAATCACACTTTTCGCCTCCCAGAACACTGTTGCCATAATCTTTCCTGTGAAGCGTGACGCTTTGAAGTTTTTCCTCACTGGAGTACTGGGATGCGACCACATTGTCAGTACACGTCTGCCGGCCATTGTGATTTGTACTCGAATAGCCTCGGGCACGCCTGTGTGCTGCTACTCTTTCTTCAAACTGATTGCATCCTATGACAAATGTTTCATTGTCGGTGGGGATATTGTCGAAAAATAGTGCAAGATGTACAGGGTTGTGCATAACCTTTTGCTAGGGGACTGGAAAATAAACAAAACTAAGTGGAATGTTCTGCGGTTGATAATCAAAAAGTACGTTTATTTCTGCTTTTATCACATCAATATTTAGTGTGGCCACCACCTGCTTCTCGAACAGCACGCATCCGTTTCGGCTTTAATTTCTTGTGCAACGTTGACACAGCTACGACGTCTTTTGCCACTGTTATTAGCAACTAGCAAAGGTACCCGGCGTTGCCCGGGATAATTACACTTGGATGAAAACAGAACAATCTCAAAAATTAACTTAAATTTTGCAATATCTTAAAAATAAACACATGAAAATGCTTAGAATTAATACAGGAAAAATTCTTAATGAAAATTCAAAAAAAATCTTTTTAAAGGCTCACAATGGATGGATCGCTCCAATAATTTCTTACTCAGATAATCTTACTTCAAATGTACACTTGATGTTGTTGCAATTTCCACTCTTCTCTCGCTGTGTTGAAGCAAAATTTGGCTTTTCATCACTTTGGGTAGTCTAGCGGTCGCCAATTCTTCTATTTACTTGCTTCCCATTTGCTCAATACAGCACGGAGCTAAAGGTTTGCTTTCTCTGTCGTCTTTCCACTCTTTCTCAATAGTCTGCTAACTCTTCATTATCTCCAGCTACTGATCATTTTTAAAGATTTTCAAGAAATTGTTAAGTACTAAGAACTCTCTTTTCTAAGAAAAACCTGAATAACAGGAATTCTATGCATTGTTACAAATTGAAACTTATCCATATTGCATCATCATTTTATGTTCATTGTTATAATTCTTGGAAAGGATTGCTTTATCATTGCATCATCATTTTGAGCTCATTGTTATTGGTGAATTGCGTGTTGAAACCATTGTTGATACCTATTGTTGCACAAACTTTTATTTGCATTGTTGGTCATGAGATATATATTGTTGGTCCGTGCAGAGTGTTTGTGAATTGCGTGTTGATACCATTGTTGCAAAAACTTTGTCTTGCATTGTTGGTCATGCGATATTTCCCATTAATATGCCCTGCCATAACCATGAATATCGATTTTTTATCAATGATTATTATTTTTTCGAAATCTGAAGTAGACAGTGACCTTCCTCATGCTTTGAAGGTCATGTATGCGAAATTTCATCAAGATCGGACTAAAACTGTAGATTTGTATAAAAAACAGACCCACAGACAGACAGACCCACAGACAGATCCACAAACATCCTTCTTTATATATATAGATGACTAGAAGAGGTACCCGGCGTTGCCCGGGATAATTACACTTGCACAAACTTTTCCTTTCATTGTTAGTCATGAGATATTGATTGTTGGTTCATGCAGAGCGTTTGTGAATTGCGTGTTGATACCATTGTTGATACCTATTGTTGTACAAACTTTGCCTTGCATTGTTGGTCATGAGATATTTCTCATTAAAATGCCTTGCCATAACCATGAATATCGATTTTTTATCGATATTTATTATTTTTCCGAAATCTGAGGTAGACAGTGACCTTCCTCATGCTTTGAAGGTCATGTATGCGAAATTTTATCAAGATCGGAATAAAACTGTAGATTTGTATAAAAAACGTACACACAGATCCACAGACCCACCCACAGACGCACAGACCCACAAACATCCTTCTTTATATATATAGATGTTTTTGCTTTCCTGTGATAATTTCTCGGGCCTACCCTCAGCAAATTCGGCATGGCAGTTATCATAACCTTTCTTCCAATTGTCCGTCACCCATCTATCCGATCGGTTTAACTTGTTCGCAACCCATTTGCGATTAATAAAAGACGCACCTGCTTCCATTGCCTCTCGATAAGCATTTGCACGAACTCTATCCATGAAACGCTGCTCTTCACTGTCATTTATTAAACCAGCCATATTTGTTTGATACCAATAGACGCACAATGAACTACTCTCTGCCGAAGCGTCATAAGAGTGTGCTACAACGCTGCGGTTTAAGTCGCAGCCCCCTAGCAAAAGGTTATGCACAACCCCGTATAGTTCTTGATGCCGTGGTGTATTTTTTGGCAATAAAGTTTCCGTTTGAAAAAATATGACGACACTTACTTTCGGAACAAACCTCGTATAAATGCTCTATTTGCCTTCCATCTGCTGCACGGGCATCTTCAATGCGACAGTGAAAATATCTGTTGGGCAGAACTTTCTAACTACATATTATAAATACGCGAAAAGAAAATTTGACTCATATTAAAATTGGGCAGATCAGAGTAATGCTGAATGCATTTTGAAAACAGACTACAATATTAAATTAATTAATTTTATGTTAGGCCAGACGATTCAAGAAATCATTTAACCGGCTTTAAGTTCCTAAAAAATTGTAAAATGATGACAAAGGGCTAACTCCAGTTTCTATTCTATTGAATACAGTTTTAAGTAAGTCTTTTTCATCTGCTAGCAAGAGGATTTGCCGCTGAGATTTACTTTCCTTTTATTAGCCCATTTTTGCCTTATCTTCATGAGTCGTTCACTTCTCTTTTGTAGCTTAGCCAACCGGAACGATACTTATCTTGACCTCCTACCCTTCTCTCTTTATGTTTGAAAAGTCATGATTCAACATGTTAAGATTCGACAAATGGAATAATTCCGCGACCTGGGTTCGAACTTGGACCCCCTCTTGAAAGTATGCATATCATTATCCAGGATCGGTTGCAGAACCGGAAAATATAGACCATTTGGTGACACAGAATTGAAATTTATGTAGAAATAAGTTCCCATGGGTCTTTCCTCGGAACATCTAGTCTGATATGAAAAAGGTCGGTGGTTTCTCTGAATTACTGCGGGAGATGAACTATGGTACTTTCAATATCAAAAAGGGCGCATAATATTGATACATGTCGTGTGATACATGCAGTCATGTAAATTTTATTTTTCGGCCAAAGGGGCGCAATGTTGACAAAGTTTTTTTGTCACGTAAACGCCTTAATCGCTGATCAGAATGCAATGACTTTCAGTCTGAGTATTATTCAAGTCTAGGTGACCGGGCAGTTAAGGTGAAAAGAAGTCCAGCGATAACGCTCGGCCTCACACTGCAAAAATAGTCAAGGACAGTTAAGGTGAAAAGAAGTCCAGCATTTGCCATACGTCCAAATAGGTCTCCTATGACTTTTACATTTTCGGTTGTAGAAGAAATAAGTGAAGAAGTACAAGCCGGATCGCAAATTTTATTTGGGGGAAGAGGTTTCTACTATCAACCCACCACTCTCCACGCAAAAAGAACCAAATATCCTGTATCACAGTGAACAAGTGCACCACTATAAGCCGCGGGTATTTTTTAAAGTGCCTTGCAATGATATGCTAAGAAGACTTAGCAATTGATACTTAGCTCGTTTTTATTACTGAAAATATACTTCTGAACTGAAAAGAGCAAAGAATGACAAAAGAGCAATGGATTCTTCTAACAATATAGCTTTGTTGATGTTCTATTTACGGATATTTCTAAATTACCTCCGTCAAGTTGTGAAAGATTCTGGAAAATTTTAATATTTGATGTCTGGCA
The DNA here is from genome assembly GCA_023313115.1 of Rhysida immarginata. Classification (NCBI taxonomy): domain Eukaryota; kingdom Metazoa; phylum Arthropoda; class Chilopoda; order Scolopendromorpha; family Scolopendridae; genus Rhysida; species Rhysida immarginata. The sequence goes on from JAHWFO010104803.1 coordinate 275,404, forward strand.
GCAGCACACATGATAACGACTTATCGAATGACTTTCTATCAATGACTTCCTCTATTTGTTAACTTTCACTTCGTAATTATTTTTCAGACTATCCTGACTTCATTAGATAACGAGGGACTTCAATGGAGTTTTATAGCCAACAGCCTTATTAATTTGAAATGGCATTTATCGGATCTTTTAAATGGTCTTGGCAACAGCGTTACCTTTGGAGAGCTGAATTTACTTTTTCATTATATCATTTTATTTAGCTAGGCAATGATATTACTAACTGCTCTGGTGTTTCACAATGTCATTTGAATGCACGTTAATTGAATTGTAAAACCAATAAAGAGGTTTAGTCCGCTCTTAATGAAATTCAGATTTCAGCTATAAACGTGCTGTAATTGTATACATGTTAGATTGGAATTGTTATGCATATGAAAGGAGCCTGAAAATATTTAATGAATGCTTTAGTATTTATATCTGCAAGATACTTATTATCTGTTAGTATATCCGAGATAAATTGCAAAAAACCATCAAACGCATTCAATTAATCTATTCGATAATGTGTCAACAGTTAAACGATGAGAAATTAATAAATGAAAACTGGAGTTAATGCTCCAAGCATATTAAGAAAACATGGAAGAAAAAATTCCGCGACCTGGATTCGAACCAGGGACCACGAGTTGCCTCTACCAACTGCGCTTTCTTAAACCATCTCACAATTCAATTTTTATTTTCAATGCAAAAATATCCATTTCAGTAATCCTTTTATGCTACTTTATTATGTCTTTAAAGAGTTGATTACAAATTCGATGAGAGCTCTATTGAACAAATGAGAAAGAAGAAGAAACTATCGTTGGATGACGATTTTAAATTGATGTTTTATCGATTTTGCTTCCCTTTGTTAAGTTATTTTTTTGAATTGAAATCGAAATGTCCCTAAGGAACCTGTTAGTTCCACGTGAAAGAACTCTAGCGCTGTTTTCCCCTTTCCTTTTTCTTCACTACCTTGAGCTTTAGCTGCAGAGTCATTTTTATCCCCAAACCTTCTGTTTTTTTCCCAAAGAATTTAAAACATTAGAATTTCAGAATCGAAATTTTTTAATCGCGTCTTTAAATAATAAGAAATTTATAGAAATTGTAAACCATACGAGTGAAAAAGTTGCAAATTATTCTTGTTTGACTATATTTATTTTAATATGTGCCATTTTAATGCAAACATTAATTTAACTTCCTGTAGAATGATCTTTCTCATTAATTTGGCAAAAACAAGAAAGCCAATTCGAACTAATTAATTCCACATACGTTGAGAGAACTTTAGTTATCGGCAAGCTGTCATCAGTCAAAACTGTACTAATAGCATATAATGAAAATTAATATGATTACTGTGAATTCGAGCGGTTAACTTTTTTTTAATGTTTTCACTCCTTTCATAAAAAATTCATTGAATTCGCCGACTCACAAAGGCCAACATAGAAATTTGTCTTCGGACGTCGGACTTCTCTTAAAAATGTCTCATAGCTGAGCTGACATTCTTTCTAAACATTTGACTACCTTCCTAAGAAAACTGTTATACGAAATTCACCAAAGTTTAAAATCAGCTGCTGTAAGTGTCACGTATGTTCAGAAAGAGTGAGCTTTGGAGACTTTCTTAAATTCAATGCAAATTTAATAAAGATTAATTTATGCGATCATGAATACAAATCACATCAAATTTTAGGAATTATTCTTCCCGGATAAGTGGAAACATGTCGTCCTAGACGGGTTTCTTCAATCGGTCGCACAATGCCAAATAGGTAGTTTCCGTTTCCCGTGGCACCAATGAAGCGGTAATAGAAGGGGGAAGTCCTGGTATATATAATAAGAAACGTCAAAAATCAAGAACTTCTTTTAAGTTAATATCCGAAATTAAAGTTGAGTTACCTATTAAAATTCAAAGTCTTAATTTATCAGTCACATGAAATCTCAACTTACGTATGTTCACAACATGTACTCGCGCGTTTAGCCTACCTCGCGTCCGGGCCCGCGAAACAAGGAGGTTTGCGCTATCGACCGATGTAGTCGATTGGAGTACGGAGCTCGTAGTCTTCAATGCTGACTCTCAGTAGCGGGACATATGGGAGAAACCCGTCGCACTGCTAAACTTTATCCGAAGTCGCTTGATGAGGGAAAGGCGAGAACACCTGTAAGTTTTCCAGTCGCGATGATCGGGCGTCATTTATGGATATGGCCGGCTGAGCTTCGTCCTTTTTGCGCGGCTTGCAAGATAAACCAGGTGCAGTGGGAGCAACAATATAATGTGTTTCAGATAAGGTGCTAATTCTACGCACTTGCCTGAGGTCTCTTGCTCTGGCATCAACCCTGGAACGTGGGAGGAGAGGCAGACTTCAGGTTGGCTGGATACTTTCAAATCTTTGCGATCCCCTTGGGTCAACGCCTGTCTTAGGTCATCTGGAGTTGAGGTTTTCGTCCGAATCCACAGGCCAGGCCAGTCCCCTTTGCTTCCTCGTTCTCCCTTTTTATTGTTGCGTTGCCCTGCCTACTTCGCCACTTATTTTGCATATCCAATGGTAGACGGGGCGAATAACTAGAGGAACGGGGATGATCGGGCTGATGTCGCACTTTGTTTACTTTCTCTGAGTTCCCACGTGCCCGGCATCAGCTCGATCGTGCGATCGCGTGTTCGATCGCCGTGACATTAAGTATGAAAGTAAATCTATGCATAATATGCAAGCATTTAACCTTATCAATTTTTGGATTTCGATACTTTGTATTACCACTCAAAATTCTTATATTCTTGAAAGCAAAACTAACTTGTAAATCACTCTCGTATATAGTCACTAGCTGATATCCCCGACGTTGCTTGGGCTCTTTTTTGATGAAATTTTGTAATATCTGAATGCGGCCCACAATTAATACAGTAAAATTTTAAGGCCAAGTATGGCCCTCTAGCAGCTCCACCCGGTTTCGAATGAAAATGAAACAATACAGGTAAAAATGAACCAAGAAAGTGTGGACACAACTATCAACCAGCAAAAACAACGAAACCATAAATTCACAATACAAATCCCTCAATCAGGCATTAAAAATTATGTATTGTGGATTTTTGATTTCGTTGCTTTTGCTGATTGATGTAACAATACTTTGATCTGAGGTTACTTCAGCCTTGGCTATGTCTGTAGTTCTTCTATTTCTTCCCAATTATTGCACCTGCTCTAGCCCTCTCCCTCCCCCAAAAGCCAATGCAACTACAGTAACCCGGTTGTTGGCTACATGTTCATACATCGAACGATTTCGAAAACGACGCTGAAATCTTGTCTTTCGTTGCGTGGCCGACTCCTGTTTATCATTTGTTCGATAGGTGGCCTCAATTTCTTCCATGGGGATTGCGTTTGGGTGGCGGACGACCCGCAATTTCCCGCCTCTCTTCATTTCCCACATGATATCCCGCAAAATGTTAAATTTCCCGCCAAACGGCAGCACTGGTGGCGGTGGATATACATCACTGTTTGTATCTGTGTTCAGTTCCAACAATCTCAGTGGGGTCATTCACTACTTGGTAATCTGTTGTTGAAATTCACACTCTACTCTCGATGTCTTGAAGCAAAACTTGGGCCTTCATCACTTTGTGTAGTCTAGCAGTCGCTGTTTCTTCTGTTGACACGCTTGGATCATCAACAGCCGCCTGGGAACTTCGATGGCCACTGGGTCACTTACCGCTTGCTCAGTTGCAGCAGTGCGCTTACCGATACAGCGCTAAGCGAAGGGACTGCTTCCTCTGCAGCCTTTCCACTGTTTCTCAAAAGTCTGCTAACTCTTCATTATCTCTAGTTACTGATCATTCTTAAAGATTTTCAAGAAAATGTTAAGTTGTAATTACTCTCAATTCTAAGAAAACCCCGAACAATCAAAATTTGCTTTGTATTATTACAAACTCCATTTTGTTTAATAATTCGCAGAGGTGGGGTTGAAGGTTCATTACATGTCTTAATCAACTTTATTTATACTGCAAAAACTTTACTTTGCATTGTTAGTCACTAGATATCACGGTCTTTTAATCCCCTGGTCTGTTCACACGCGCAAATTCCGTTGTTGTAGTCAACAATGAGATTGCTGTATTTATGGAAGAAGCGCTTTTAGTCCCCTCTATTGCGTGACTTTGGCTACATCTCAAACTTAACTATAGAATTTAACGATCGTACAACGTAACAAAACGTATTTGTTGCTGACACGTAATAGTAGCTGACAGTTTTGTTAAGTTGTACGAACGTTAAATCCTTATTAATAACCACGATTAAAAATGCGCTTTTATTTACTTTGTTTGTGAAGATTCTATTTTTTTTAAGTGAGTTATAAAAAATGCGCTTTTATACCTTTTTATTAATAATAACAATGAAAAAAAATTTTGATTTGCTTTTTCAAGTTTCTTCTTTTACAGTTAATAAAGGTATAAACATAGCGTTTTCTTATAATTCGTTAATAATTTCGATACAGCAGGGCATTTTTTATCAGTAAGGAATGAAAAAAAAAATAGTTGTGAATAAAAGTTCCCCGGCCGAGACTTCAACCAACAACCTGCAAAAACTTACGAGATGCTGAGCGGACGCTTTACCGTTGCGCTACCGCTGTTGCTAACAAATTATGTGCGCACAAAAGTACACAAGGTGCGCCGCTTCAGGCGCCCAAATTTCAGGTGCACGGAAAAAGATGAAGATATCGGAGTGTGCATGACCAATGATGACCACTTCAAGATTATTGTAGGTTAGGTTAGGTTAGATTAGGGACTCTGCAGCAGACGGATGATGACGGCACCTATGTTAACGACTATGCATCGGCGGAAGAGGCTGCAATTTGGCACGAAAGTACCGACACTAGACACCCATTGACTGGCAAAATGTTGCCTTCTCAGATGAATCACGTTTTTTCCACCACCGGACGAATGGATGTTGGCGTATAGATGAGAAACGTCAAAAAATAATTCCTCCAACCATTTGTGGATAGCAACAAGCTAGCGGAGGGCAGCTTTATTGTCTGGGGGATATTTTCGTGGTATTCTCTGGGTGCACTCATCATTGTGGGTAGCAATATGAATCGACTAAAGTACGTATAGGTTCTTGCTCACCATATACACCCATGCATGGACATTGTTTTTCCTGGGCATGGTGGCATCTTCCCGGTTTTTCTGCAGTCCTTTAAGAAGCCTTGTAACTAGAAGTCACATGGGGAGAGATGAAGTGAATTAGGAGGCCAGGCTGTTGGAAAACGACGGCTGAGCGCCCGTGAAGGTTTGCTGTAACACCTGTTGACAATCTGTGCCACGTGGGGATATGCACCGTCCTGCTTGAATATCGTGCCCTGGATGCAGTGACGTTGTTGAAGTTCCGGGGCATAAAACGTGTCAACATGTCCCGATACTGTTGTCCAGAACGGAACATGTTGTCGCTTGTTTCAGTTATTAAACATGAGTGTATTGTTTGTATGGCAAGTGTATCATGTGTATTGTTTGTTCAAGTTTTGCGCCAGTAGAACGCTCTACATAGCCCTGTGAGTTGGAAAAGGTTAATTCCGATAATTTTGAACATACTCAAGATGAAGAAGCAGTATTCGGAAGAGATTGTTCTAAAGTAATAACAGACTAAAAGTAACACTAAACACAAATTGGTAGTAACAAAATTTGTAGTTTACTATATAATTGTAATAAATATATAAATTAATCAATAACCGATAAATTAAAATTAACCAAACTTAGAGAATCGCTAACCCCTCATTTAACAGAAACAAAAAATAAAAATTGAAAACAGGGTGGTAAGATCCTGAAAAAAGCTGACGTTTCGGATAGAGGCTATCCTTTGTCAAAGCAAAGAGGATATAAAAATTATTTATTTTCAGGATAATGCTTTTTAGTATTCTTGTGTCTCGTCCTTCATTTCTATATTCGTCATTTAACAGAAACAAGACATTTCTGAGTAGTCTTATCCAAGAAAGAGATAGGTAATCACGGTTATCCCAAATCTGAATGAGCATATATAAATGGAAAACAGTTCTTTGTATAAGTTTGTAATGCAATTTACGTCCAAACAAGAATTGCAAAGAATTCTGACTCCCAGACCGTGTGCCACACCTTGGCATCTGCCCTCTGACAGTCTACGCCTAATTAAGTGCAACCCTTAATTAACAAGGCAGCAATAAAAGTAATAAAATCACAAGTAATAAAATGAGCCACCTCTTATAGCAACATCTTTCTCGTCTTCTTGATTCTAGCAGGAAGTGAGATTGCAATTTCCCGTTTCCATAATATCCGCAAGTTTCCTCACCGTCCAATAAAACTGACTGATAATGAATAGAGGTTATTTTTATTAAAAAGGTTCTATTTCTAATAAAGAACTATATACATGAGAAACATGTTTTGCTTTTGTTTCCGCCTAAGATTCTAATTTGCGTTGAAATATGTATAACTTAAACCGTATTAGAAGAACTTTCATATGTAAACCTCAAACGTTAGTTTTACTTTTCCTGGACTTTCCCCTTTAATCATCTTTGAATTTCGTGGCAAAAAACCAAAGAGGCAAACAGACGGAAAGAAAAAAATCGACCCATAACCACTTTTTTATTGGCTACACTACATACCAAAAAGTAATTGGGCACCCAATTAACGGCCTCGCGCGTTGTTGGACTCAAATGTGATTAATTGTTCATGGTAAAATGTATTAGTTATACTGTAATATTCTGGACAATGATGTACTCCCGACACGGTAGCGTTATTATGGAATAAATAGCTGTTATCTTCAAGATGACAGTGCCAGATGTTAGGCTGCTGAGGTATAAAGAGAATAAATTCAACGCTCAAATCTAATGAACGTCTTTGGGACGAGTTGGAATGGCGAGTAAGGTCACGAAAACAGTGGCTATCTACCATTATCTACCTGTGCGAGATTTATCAAGAAGAATGGCAAAAAATTCCAATGGGTATCCTTCACACCGTTGTTTCGTGTATGCCTGAGAGCCGCAAGAGGAAACATCACTGTTTTGACAGTTTAAAATTCCCAGTCAAACATTTTGTATATGCGCCTAATCACTTTTTGGTAGATAATGTAGTACAACTCGAAAGATTTCATACAAAGCGTCCAAACCTTCTCTATGATCTTTTGAATAGCAAGACGATTCTCGTTCATATTAACATTTTCAATGCAGTCAAAGCTAATAAATTTAGGATAATTCGCAGGATAAAACAACGGATTGCAATATCACAAATTTCCGAATTTCTTTTACGCGGAATGGGTGAGACGGTATAAGGCAAAGGTACAATGTCTGAATTTCACTAAATAAGACATTCTTAGCATGTGTAGATAATTTTACATTTCTGATACACTGTCTTCATCTGTTTAAGAATCTTGTAATTTTCAAGTGAATCACAAAACAGAAATAGCACTCTTTAACTTTTTGTAGATTTTAATAAGGATTTTTGCCTTAACGAATGATTGCAATTTTATATTGCCCTTTGCCATTCGTGTGAAATTTAACATCATCTCTTATTGAACACCAATTTAATTAATTGTAATCCTATTCTATCTTATATAATGGATGGAATTCAAGTTGCCAATTCCGTGCGCTCCCTTGGTTCTATTATTTTATTGATATTATTTTCTAACGTTTCAAGTTGGTGTTTTGTTTAAATGAAACTCAAGAGAATTTGCCTTAGCTGCTTTTTTTTAACTTCTCTTTTCCGGAAGTACAAGATGTCGATGAAATTGAGAAGGGATATTCTTTAATGGTTTAAGATGTCAGGTGGATTAGGTATTTAATTTTCGAAATCAATATTAGACCAGTCGAAACGGCGTCTGAAATATTCATTGCTTAAAAGGAAAACTCAGTTTTGGCTTTAATATTTAATTGAATTCTTTATTAATTTTTTTTTCGACTTTCATGTTAAAGAAATGATAATCATATTGATTTTAACTTCTACTCAACAGTCGTTAGGCTATCCATTTAATTGAAGCTTATTCCTCTACATACCAAAGTAGACTTAAAAAAACATTTTTAATATATTCTAATGAAAAATAGTTGAACCATTCGGTAGTATTATCTACCACTTTAATGGCACTGTTTTGTTCGTGATGGTTAAATATGAAGAAGAAAAGTAAAAAATAGAAAAGGATGAAAAACATAGATTCCTGAGCAGTTTTAAAAAATTCCAAATGAATTAATTAAGATTATAAAAAGATTTGAGAAGCAGATTTGATATCTGAGAAAAATATTTTCAAAAATGTATTAATGAAACTATCTGTCAATATGTCTTAGTTTTTTGAAGAAAGAAAAGGCAGAAGATATGGAATTATTTAGACAATATAGTCCCCTATAGAAGAGATGGCATCGTTCAAGATTTGAAATCGTGTCCCTTTAATAAGTTTTTTGAGGTTTTGGAAAATATGGTAATCAGAGGGGATTAGCTGGAGATTTCAGACCTCAAACTATTATAGCGTTGTAAGCTACTGTCTCTCTCTCTCTCTCTCTCTCTCTCTCTCTCTCTCTCACACACACACACACACACACACAGACACATGTGTAATAGACTACTGCTTCATTTTCGTTCTTGATTATCGAAGAGATCGTTGTCATAATAATTAGCCAAACTCTTTATTATGTCCAAAATACCGCAAAATACTGTTCGAAGCGCCTTCTGGCAGTCGTTTTTACAGATTTCATTTATTTACAGCAATGATTCTTAATCTGTGGTCCGTTTAATCTAAAACTGTCCTCTTTTATATCTTCGTTAGATAATAAAAGAACACTGTAAAAAAACACAAAAAACTGTAGAAATAGTTTATACAAGGGAGAATTTGAATGTAACGGGAATTTGTGTTTCATAAATTAATTTCAAACATCCAGAGCGACTTAATTTGTATTTTGGAAAGTTTACTTAGGGGAGAGTGGGGCAAAGTGGATATAGGGGGTAAAGCGGATCAGCCGAATATTTCCCTTTTTCCAGATAAAAGGCACGACGTGTGTTGCCTAGTCAGTGCACACAGAGTACTAGTCATCGTGGGATGTGTTAAGACCGAACGAAGTAAATTATTTAAGTTAATGTGTTTTCATGCAGTTTTCGTAAAATTTTCAATTTTTCTTCATTTAGCTGCAGTTCAGTAATGACTCGTTTGATCAAAATGCCTTCTAGATATGTGTGTTAGTGATTTATCGATAATATAATTCGACTCAGTTTTCGCCCGTTAGGCTTAATGTGCTGCTCATGGATTTTTTTTTTTTAAGGTGAGAGGGTGGGGCAAAGTGGATAATTGATGAAGGGGAAAAATGGATCTGGAAAGATGTGAGACCATTGCCTACCAAGACTGTTGGAGAAGTGCGTAAACAAAGTGTCAGGAGGAAACGTACCGAAATATTGACAAGATCGCCAGAAACGGGAAAAATCATCCAATTCTGCAGCTAGAAGCTCGAGGCAAAGCTTGAAAGAAATGTGTGAAGAAACTTGAACTTTCAAAAGCTCCGACGTCATTGGCATCCTATGAAGGACAACTTGATTTTGTCTGTGATCACTGTACCTCTTAGGATATTCTGTGTATATGAACCAGTTTGCCCCCGTCCACTGATCCACTTTGCCTACATAGTCGGGCAAAGTGGATAATTTGCACATATTTGTAAAAAGATTAATTTTAATAAATGCTGGAGTATACAACTGTGATTGCTTCAGTTTATTTTTCCCATTGCTTTGAGGTATTGGATGTGTGTGAATCTGAGAAAACTAACTCAAATTGCGTAGCTTTAATCTTCACCTAGAATTAGGTAATCCACTTTGCCCTACTCTCCCCTATTGCCTCATTTTTCCACATAATCGCCGTGTTTGTTTATGCAGTGGTTCCAACGTGCAAAAACAAATTTATATATAGCAATTTCAAGAAATTCGTTAGGGCAGACTGACCTCTAAGGAATTTCTTTAGCGGACTGAACAGATAGTACTCACTTGGTGCTAGGTCTGGGCTGTAAGAGGCGTGTTGCAAGATTTCCTTTACCAGCCTGAATTCAAATAAGAAAGCATTTTGTGCAAACACACATATTAATGAGAAAAAAATCAAGGCCACGAAAAATACTGTTAAGGTACAAAAGTGTTTTGAGATAGGCATGGCTTTATTTTGTGTGATTTCCTTCCCGAAGGCGAGACAATCAATGCGTCAACAGCGTACGGTCCGACAAACTCGCTTCGAACGAATTTTTTGGGACATGGATACACAGAATCAGGTTCCACGTTGAGACGACTCCATAAAACAATGCGGCGATTATATTTAATAATGAAGCAATAAATAAAGTCTGCAAAATTCAATTTGGTTTGCTCGGAATGTTTGAAATTAATTTATGAAATGCAAATTCCCTTTATTTTTTTATTCTACCTCCTAAATGTCTCCTTAAAATATTCTGGGAGTATATGTTTCCTTAAATATTCTGAAGAATATCAATAATTTCAATCTTAAATTCTGGGAGTCCGCTATTTCAGTAGGATACATAAAGAAAGTGGGTGATGAGTAACAGAGTTAAGAACCACTGTATTGCAAAATGAAGATCAAGAGTCTAGATCGAATCAGTGTTGTCTGGTTTCATCATTCCTTATTTCTCAGTCACACTGTAAACAGGCTACACACCTTTCATTATTCTACATTAACTGTTTGTTCTCATGCCGATCCTCGTAAAATTCATATTCTACCTCAAGCAAACTTTCTTAGCCTATCTCAACTTGGAAAAATTTCCTATATCCATCTGAGATGGCCAACATTTGTTTATTTTTCACCACTATCTTTTCTATCAATCTTTGTCCTCCTCTTTAGTTTTCTTTCTCACCATTTCACTGAAATCGCTCGTTATTTTTTCCATTGCCACGCTCCTTTTACAACGTCGATACGCTTCTGTTGCTGTTATCTGAGAAAAATTTAATTTTCACAAACTTTCAAAAATTTGTTCTGAAATATTTGACAGTAAATTTAAACTATAGAGAAGTTTTAAAACAAGATAAGGTACTTTGCCAGAACCATTTTTTCAAGTTGTACAATCAGAATGTAAAACTTTTAGTTTTAAGGTTTTCAATTTCAGCATCGCTATTTTCGTTCATAAAATTGAACCATTTTCCAGATTTACTAATGGAAAGTTTGAGTATCATTTCTCTATTTTCTAAAAATTAACAGAGACGTGAACACCTGATGAAATATTGCCAGAATAAAGCCATCCATATATGCAAAACACTTTATTAAAGAGGAGGTTATAAATTCAAGTTGAATTATAACGGTTTCAGAATTAGTTGGCGTCATCATTTTTCAAGTCCAGCTCATTCTGAAATTTCTGGTATAGATCATTCGATTCACGCATAAAATACAAATGTTTAATAGTAGAGGAAAGTGACCAAAAGCGGGCCTCTGGTTTTTTTTTTTGACATATAAAGGCAAAACTACGAAGTGAAAAACATTATAATACTGTGGAACATACCTAGTTAAGTTATTTTACAGGTCTCACTATTAAAAACACCATAAAATAAATCAATTTTTTAAAAAATATTTTTCAAAAATATTACTCTTTTATCATTTTAAAAAAGTGCACCAAAGCCAAATCCCCTAATTTTTTGAAATGACATGTACATTAATAGAAGAAAATAAAATATGGAAAGAATAAGAAGCATTTATCTATATACAGGGTTACAGGGAAAGTCGGCCTAGATATTTAAGGACGTTATTATTTAGGTTGTTGCCGATAGATTTGACCTTATAAGCTACTATCCAAAAGTAACCGTTTTCTAGATATGTGACTTTTAAATTAAAAGAAAAAAATATCATTTTTTTGCACTAATTTCAACTTCTTTTTTAATTTCCAGACTCTAGGGTCCAATATTTTGTTGTTTTTATGTAGGGGGTATGCCAGTTTATAAAAATAAATAATAAAACTTGAAACCACTTGCATGTAGAACTTTTCACTAAGTGCTCCCAACTTGAAGCACGTTAATTAAAAAAAGTTCTATGGAAGTTATCCTGCAAATTATTCCAATAACTTCCACGTCTTTTTCACTATCCAAGAAGGTATAATACTCTCAGTTAAGTAGGCAAATCCAACACAAAATGGCAGAGAAAGCGGTCCCAAACCGCAAAGAGTAAATGTTTATTTAAAAGTCACATATCTAGAAAACGGTTAACTCTTGGATAGTAGGTTATAGGATCAAATCTATCGGCATACCTAATAACGTCCTTAAATATCTAGGTCGACTTTCCCTGTAACCCTGTATACAGGTGTATCTAAACGTTTGTCACAAACTTCTGGTAGCGATTCCCCACAGCGAGATAAAATCAAATGAACCGTTTATGAGATTTCCGCAGTTAAAAGTAAAATTTCAGCAGCTGGTTTTGTTATTCTGTGGATGGCAGGTGATATGCGGAGAAGCTACAACAAATGCTCAAAATGACGACCATGGGACGTAACACACGCATTGAGGCGACGAAACATTGACTGATGTACTCGTTCGAGGGTCCCTGGGCTATCTCTTCGGCGCTGAAAGTAATGTCAATACGGTTCCAAAGTTAATCAAACTCCTGGACAGTTGTGCATACACCTAGTCTTTCATGCTATCCCATACGTAAAAGAGGGTTTAATTCCGGGGACCGTGTTGGCCATGCGACAGGACCCTCTTTCCCTATCTACCGTCCTGGGAAACGAGCGTCAAGTACGATGTGTAGCAATTAAATAAAGAGACTGGTGTCAGAAATGGGATTATTGCAAACAAAGTTACAACTAATTTTTATCCCCTTCAACCTACTCCCCTCCCCTATCTATACACAGCTGCGTACGTGTCTTCCATTGTTCAAAGCATGCTGCAGGTCATCCCTCTTCAATAATTCTGCCGTTTTTGCTTTTACGTCTTCAACAGACCGAAAATGTGCTCCCTTCAATGCGCTTTTCACTTTTGGGAACAGATAAAAGTCACAGGGAGCCAGATCTAGTGAATACCGAGGATGTTCGAGCACAGGGATGCGCTTGTCCGTTAAAAACTGTTTCACAGATAGGGCACTGTGGGCTGGCGCGTTGTCATGATGTAGAATCCATGCGTCGTTCTTCCACAATGCCGGTCTTTTCTTCCTTACTCTTTCCCTCAGCTTGATTAGGACTTTGCAACATTTCTGATTAACGGTATTTCTGTTGATCGCGGGAATACATTAGAACAAAGTCCTCTACAACCGACGCTCAAAAGGAAACTAAAGCAGATAGAGAGACGAAACGAACGGTGGCTTCTCTTGAAGGTTCAAGGTCAACTTCATTCCAGTACCAACCTTCCCCCATGCGCAGAGTCGTTATTTAATTCCCACACTTCATACTTGTTGTACTGCCAAACTGAAATACCAAACCGTTTACTTCAGTTGTTTCCCCCCTAAAGCTATTAGCAGGCGTAACTGTTAATAACCAATAAATGGGACGTTATTTCAAGAATTTGTTAAACTTACTCGCTTATACACAACAGTCCAACACGAGCGAAGTCGAGTAGAACTCCTAAAGGGCCGTAGTTGGAGAGACCATCCATTGGGAGCATTTTAAAAGAATTCTTTTCGATTCTTCAATATGAATTAATTCTAAGCTTTTTTTATGTGTTCATTTTTTCTGTGAACATATTCAGATATTACAAAATTTCATCAATAAAGAGCCCGAGTAACGCAGGGTATATCAGCTAGTTTCTTATAAAAACAATCATAAATAGCAAATTCAAAATTTTTAATGGAATATCAAGTGTTCAATTATTTCAAGGTCAATTTAAGTAATTGAGAAAATAAAAAAATAGAAACATATTTCCTTAGAAAATGTTTATGGTGTAAACTTTGGATCAAGGAAGATGAGAATTCAAAGATGATCAGAACAAATTATGGTAAAAATATGCGGGCTCCCTTTAGGAAGAGCGTGAGGGCCTGGGTTAGGACCACCTCATGTATTTTTTTGAATTATATTTTAATAATATTTTTCAATAACTAAGCATGTTAACTATTTCAAACTTACACTAATTCATAGCTATTATAATAAGAAATAAGTAGGTATAACGGTTAACTTATTACCTTCAGTGTCCTGGCACTAAACACGTGAAACTGAGGAGCATAAGCAGTTCAACATTCACAAACAACATGTCGACATTAAAAAACATATTGAGTAAAATATTTTGGGCGCTGGTCCTGCAACATCGTACAAAGCAGAAATTGAGAGGGCCCTCTTTTGGTCACTTTCATCTAGAATTTGCTTTTAAAAATTTGAACTTTTTGGGTTTTCCTGATATTGTTATGTGAATTAGATCATGGGTACGGAAATAATTCAATACATTTAACTAAACGACAATGTTAATTTTTCTTAGATATTAAATTCCAGCGTTACTACCCTTGAATTATAATTTCAAATGATACGAGGGCAACTATAAAAGTTTTAGCCAGGAACGCTGCACGCATCGCACCAAATATATTTTACTTTCTCCCGAGTATTGAAGATTTGAGCGTGCCACGTTTAAATGTATTCGTTTGGCACAATTCTAAAGCTCCTCCATTGGCAGATAAACGTAAAACATAATGAAACTGAATCAGCAGGCATTGCGTGCAATGATTTTGTATGATTATTCCAAAGGATTAGGTATGTCGGATAGTTTTGAAACTTTACAACAGATATCTCCTGACAGAGCTCTGAAGTAAAGCCACAGTTTCGTTCTGGTATCGTGAGTTGAAGAGGGGAAGACGGTCACTTGAAGACTAACTTCGCAGTGGACGGCCAGTCGATGAAGTTACTGGTGAAACAGTTACTTGCTGTGTCGGATATGAACGCGAATGTCAATCGAATGTTAGGAAGATGATGGTGGTAACTTTCTTCTGTTCGACTGGAGAAGTTTGCAATGTTGTGCTTGAAAACAAAAAGAAGTTCCTACTTCTGCATGCCAAAAGTCTTAGAAAAATGGAAGGAGAAGCGTCCGAAGACCGCAACAAGAGGTTTGTTGTGGCATCCTGACAACGCCCCAGCACATGCCGCTTTTAAGACAACTGAGTTTTTTTTATGAAAATCGGGTCAATATGTTAACGCAACCCTTGATTCTCCAGTCCAGAAGTTCCTAGTTTCCCACAATTAAGAGGGAGCAGTAACGCTTCGACAGAACGATGACCTCCTAGCAGCGTACAAAGACTACATTTAGAGCTCACTGCTCAAGATTGGAAAAAATGAACATCCGACTGGTTCAGGAGGATAAATGTTTGTATAGAAGCCGAAGGAGAGTACTTCGAGTGCTAAAAGAATGGTCTTTGTGAGATGCCTGCAGCGTTCCCAGCTAAAACCTTTTACAGTACCCCTCGTAGTTACTGATTAAACGCAAGGAAATATTCTTCTGCAAAAGGCCTTTTGAAGATAATGTGGCATCTGTTCAAATGAAATGCAATTGATTTGACAAAGACGGTTTTTGAATTCAAGAGCTAACTCATACCGGTAGGAAATGAGGATTAAGAAAAAGGTTTCAAATTCAGAAATTTCATCGCCCGATCGATTAAAACCTAAATTTAAATGAGTAGTAGCGTAGGAAAGAGAGAGTAGCTTAGATTTAAATATCAAAATGAAGGCCTCTCGTGTTGGGATATCTCGGTAATAAGAGCATTGCTCATTGCTGGGATGAACGATAAAGAAGTAGATCGCTCTAACCTTATCGACTTTACTTGAAGGAATATTCTTTCTTCGTCTTCGAAAGATTGATTGATGCTTTTGATAACTTGGTAATTGACAAAATTTCCAACGTCGATGTATCATGGAAAGCGACGATTCTGAGCAAATGACAGCTTTATTAAAGCGATAAGTTAGGTTCTTTTGAAACACAAGAAATTCGATACCGGTACACGAAATGTTTATCAAGTAATTCCACTTAAGGATATTGAAAATTAATATCGCAAAGTATGTAGCTTTTTATTACTAATAAATAATGTCAAAATATAATTTAGTAAAACTTAATAAAAATTTTTTTACGTAATGTCTGTCATTTTACACAAATTTTAATCAATACATTCCCCTGAAAATACTGACATGTGAAACGGATTGGGAATAAATTAAGTATTACTAAAATTATGTTCTGATATTTTATTTGAATTTTAAAATTGAATAAACCGCGTGGATTATTGACGTTTTAACCAGAATTAATAAGATGAAGATAATTTGAATTCTCATAGCACTCTGTATAATACCTCATTTGCACTACAGAACTAGATCGAGTCGATCCACATACAGGCTAGATTCATTGAGAAATTGGATTCATTTCAGATCCACAGAGTGTTCGCCCATCAGCGCTGCTATCCAGTTAGGGAACTCGTACATTAATCTACACTCAGTCTTACAACTCCAATTGTTCATTGTAGTCAACAGGTGCAAGGGATTGTACATATATGGACGAATTTCTTTTAAGTCGGCTGAACAAAATTTTGTTTTTTAATTCGGACCACGAATCGATCGATTGTTTGGACGCCACTTTGTGAAAACTTAATGGCACATGGCATTGTGGGAAGGGACGTATCTAGATTGGCAGCATCGATCAAGTTATCCGAACAGGATTCAATGAATCGAGTTTGGAGACAGTCGATTTAGTTCGAATCCAGATCGCTTCTGTTCGCACTTCAAAATTCGAATCTAGTTCAAGCTGCCGATTTAAGTCCAATGTGCTAGTGCGAAGGAAGTATAAGCCTATCCAGAAAGCGAAACAAGAAATTGTTAGAATTAGAATTAAAAAAAACATGAAAATTTAATTAATATTTTAACGAGGTTTAAAAACCATTTTGTTTAATGAAATCTGATTGATTTTTTTAAAATATTCGGAAATGGAATACAGCTCTACTTTTAAATCAAGACGTACTAAAATCTTAAAAAGATTTACATTGGTCCTCGTTTAACGATGCATTTCAGAACCAATTAGAGGGCGTATTTCATTCATCACAGCTTCCGGAGTCAGGGTGAAACCATTACTGCTCGGTCATACGTTCAACAAATCGACGACATGCACCAGAAACTTTGGGACTGCTATAAATGAAGAGTGTAAGGTGTGGAAGAAAACACAGTACAGTTGTTGCTGACAAACAGTTTAATCACTATCATGTAAATTGAATCAAGTGTTTATAATTCATCAATTAAACATTTAAAATTGATTCTTGTGTCAATAGCAGTTCATTGAGGAATTGAAGGAACTGAAAATCAGTTATTTTACTTTTTAAATAATAGTTCACTACGGAGTCACAAAACAATTATGTTTCATTCTGCTATCTTTTCAAGCAACAAAATACATCACAAGCTGTTTATTTATGTGTTCCATTAGAAGCATACTAACATAATATAAAATTACATTAATGTGTCAACTTTAGATTAACTACTCTTAGGTAAGTGAACAAGTACTGAGTAAGTCACAGGTAAGTCAATTTCACCAGCATAGAGGGTTGCTTTAAAAAGGGGGTCTCTCATATAATATACTATTAGTTAGAGCATGGTTCTTTTATAAATCAACCAACAAGTGCATAGTAGTGCGGTCGACCATGACCCACATCCAAACAAGATGACAGAAAGCTGATTCAATTTGTGAAAAAAATCGTTTTAACTCATCTCATGATATCAGTGGACATTGTGCAAAGATGGGGATTGCCCTGAGCGATAACACAATCAGACGTATATATTCTTTACATGATCCAAGAAGTAATAATAATTGCTGCCTTAAAAGTCAACAATTACTAGTGTCAGTACAGAGTCTTAGCTCCTTAATAGTCTTTTGGTGGCATTTAAATTCTGCCCATTAAACAAACAGTATACCGGTTGCATCGCAGACCAAATTTGCATCAGTGGGGCTCCAATGGACCACCCAGCTTACCAAAGCTGTGCGCACGCCAACTAATGTGGTCCATGCCAAACAGAACAAGAAACCGGAATTCATCTCCACTTGTGTCTACACTGCCGTCATCCAGCGTTTAAGGACAGACGTTAAGGTTCAACCTTAACCTTAGAACGCCATTCATCATTGGCAATACTCTCAGGTTTATTAACAAAATTATTCAGTAGGAGTAAATTAAGTAAATCTCGTTTTTAAAAATGGGAAAGATTTAAAGTAATTTTGCTTCATGATAACGTACCATCATACACTTCAAAAATACAGGGTGGTGCAAATAAAAGTAACCTCGCGTGAATTGCAGATAAACCAACCTAATGCTGTAAGCAATGATTGGGCTGTCCCATTATTAGCACAGTGAAAAGTTTGGTGAACATTTCTTGGAACTTTGGAATACCTTTGGTTTTAACATTTATTTATTTGTTTATTTGTTTATTTTTAATGGGACTTTATTTTTTATTGTTTTATTTTATTTTCTGTTTGTTTTCTGCAACAACAAACCAAGGTTGAAATGATTACAGGAGATGCTGAAAGTGACCACCATTCACCTTTTGACACCTTTGAGCTCTGGTCAATAAATTGTTAAATATAGAAAATAATTGAGACTGCGAGATAGCCTCAATCTCAGAAACAATGTTTTGCTTCAGTCTTCAAGTGTGCGAGGATTGTTCCGATAAACTTTGGATTTTAGAGCACTCCACAAAAAGAAAACACACACTGAGAGGTCTGGTGATCTTGGAGGCCAGCTTGGACCAACTCCGTCCTGACCTCTGCTACAACTCTCTCAGTTTCAAACACTTCATGAATGCGGTCCAATGTATGACGTACAGTATGGGCTGTTGCTCCAGCTTGTTGAAAGTAGCCGTACGTTAGTTCCTCTTCAGTTGGGTTAAAGATGTTTGCGATGTAACCTGCTGCGTTCACCGTTCCATGGAAGAAGATTGGACCAATAATGCGTCGAGCAGAGACTGCACACCATACGCCAACTTTCTGGTCGTGCAAAGGAGTTTGATAATATTCGTGAGGATTAGTGGTCGACCAGTGTCGGATGTTCTGCGAGTTGACATAGCCAGAGAGATGGAACCAGGCTTCATCAGAAATGAAAAACAGCTGCATGTGCAGTCCATTCATTGTGATTTCTTGAAACAGCCAGTTACAAAACTGAAGACGTTGAGGACAATCCGTTAGTTTTAGTTCATGGACCACGGATACTTTGTATGGTCGCATCTTCAAATCATCGTGCAGAATGCGTCCACACGATCTTCTTGAAACTCCGGTCTGCTGAGATAAAAAGTCGTGTTGATTTACTTGGACTTTGTAGCATCATCGTTTGGAGATTTTCTCGTTTTGGAGTGGTTTTACGCTTGTTTAAAACAGAACCTGTGTCCCGCCACTTTATTATTAAAAGTTGCATCGCAGGTTTTGTTGGAATTTTCTCATCTTCATAGTTTTGAGCAAACAAACCCCTTCACTGCTTCCTAGAGTTGGTTTTTGCATAATTCTCAACAATGAAGATTCACTGCTGCACCGAAAGCACCATTTTTTCAGCTAGGAATCGTTCAAATGATGCGCTTCTTGGTATATACCTGCAGCGCTGATAATGGGACAGCCCAATCATTGCTCACGGCGTTAGTTTGGTTTCTCTGCAATTCATGCGAGCCTACTTTTATTTGCATCACTCTGTACTTAAAGACACGTTAAAAGATCTTGGCTGGGAAATATTAACCACTCGCCGTATTTACCAGATTCTGCTCCTTCAGATTACAATTTGTTCCGATTGATGGCGCTCGCAGCATTTTAAAATGTACGAAGAAGTAGAAAAGTAGAGCTACAGTGGCTAGAAGAAATAGTGTGTCCATTGCCGCTGATTTCGTGTCATCATGACTGATGACACCGCCAGATGGCACGACAATCTAATGCGCCGACAATTACTCTTTAATGCATGGGATTCAATGTAAGTTTAACAGCACGAACGCTTTAAAAATATTTGTTTAATAAAATAAAATAAGATTGTAAACTTGAAATAATATGCAGATAAACGAACTAAGTGAATTTCAAAGCAGTATTCGTTTTATTTATTATTTAATCGAATAGCTGTTGTTATAAAAAGTTAAGCGCAGAAGATAATTATATGGAAAAGTGTAATGGTTTTTAAATTGAAATGTTCTTTTATATTTTACAAATTTCATAATTTATAATTTATTACATGTTATTGTGTACGTCTGAGCTTTAAAAGTTTACTTTTCTCACGTTTTGCACTTCTTTCTTCGTTTAGTGTTTTTAATAGAAAGTGCAAGCGTGTAAGAACGTAGAACTTGATAATGCTATTTGTTACTGCAGGGTTATATTATTATATTTTAAATTTTAATTTAGAGACACATAACGAAACCGTAAAACAAATGTAAACCAACCAAGAAATGAGAAAAATGGCTATTCGATTAAATAATAAATAAAACTAATACTGCTTTGAAATTCATATAATTTGATTTGTTTGCATATTATTTCAAATTTACAATCGTATTTTATTTTATTAAACAAGTATTTTTAAAGCGTTAATGCTCTGAAACTTACATTGAATGCCATGCATTATAGAGCAATTGTCGGCGCATTCGATACTCATGCCATCTGGCGGTGTCATCAGTCATCATTACACTCTCATAGCTGCATTTTGTATTCAATGGACACACTATTTCTTCTAGCCACTGTAGTAGAGCTCTGAATGGTGTGCCTTCAAAACAAGAAACTTTCTATTTGGAGGCAAATTACATAAAGGGGGGGGGGGGATGTGTAGATAGCGATGGATATTAATTTGAATAAAGCAGTTTTTATGTTTCTCTTGAAATTATCGTGTTTTCTTTGATTACAAAATCCGCATTATTAACCGGTAAACCTAGTAATTGGTAGTTTAAGGATAAGGATGATTCTCGTCTTGAAAGTGACTTCATAAAGCCCACAAGGCACATACAAACAGCGTTCTTGTTCTATGACCATGGTAGTGCAATAAATCAGTGCAACGAGAGGAATATCCACGTTTCCTGGTTCGAAATCTAGTAGCAGATTTTTTTTCTCTTCTTTTCTGCATTGTAATGCTTAGAAAAATATGTTTACCCTTCTGCTTTCAATGTTTTGAAAATTTTTATTTTTATAATTATGCTTGAAAACACAATAACAAAACACAACTGCATAAAATTTTTTAAAATATATTGAATGCAATACTTTTTTCTTGCCATAATGAGATTCACTTTCTGATCACTTCAGCATATTCAAAAATTTTCGATGTTTACCATCGACTAACCATTAAACATTACTGCAAAAATTATGGGCTTGTCAATGAGAACAAAGAGCAGTTTTATCTCACAAGTGGATCGAATGAAACATATTTCATGAAACATACAAATGAATAATTTATAAATTCTATTTTCCCGTTGCTAACTGACAGATGACGAGAAAGGCAAATTCTTCCATTTTTAATTTCGTTATCTTATAATAATAATCATATGGAATGATCGATATAGAATTCATTGACGTAAAATCGATATCACTGGCTATTTAAAAACTTGATATTACTCTCTCTGTTGAAGGGTGGAGGGAATAGAAGTGTTATGAAAGAAAAACTTAAAACTGATAATTATAAACAACCAAAGAGAGGGCGATGTTTTTAAATAAAGGTCGTTTAGCAAGTAACTAGAGGTATAATTGATCTCATACATTAAATATGAACCGGCTTACTTTAATATGACTACATCATTAATAATATTTTAAATTTTCAGCATAAATGTCCTTTTAAGCCATTTAAAAACTGTGCAATTCTGGAATGTTTCAAATTTATCAAAGCGTAATAACAGGGTAGATTTACAATCGATACAGAAGGACGAATGCCAAGTTTAGAACATAAACCTGATTTATATCACGCTTTCTTGTAAAGGAAAGAGAGCATACCCCTCTCTTGAACACAAAAAGAAATATTAATACAACGAGGATATTAATAATGTAATTATTACCGGGAAAATGAAACCGCAGTTTTAATTATAATGAAGAGGGGGAATGTTTAGAGGTATAAAACAAGGAAAAGTATTCCTTTTTTATAACAGTGGGGTCTGATAAAAGGTGGTGTGTTCGTGGCAGTGTTGGCAGGGGATTAATGGCTGGCTCATCACCAGTTCACATGTCACTGACTTTATTATCTACATTTCCCCCTCCTCAACTAACCCCTTAGCTTCTTCTGATCGATATATCAATAGCGTACTGCTTCTCAACATTGTTCATCGAGCAAATACCGCAGAGCTTATAAAAAAATGATGTCCTTAACCAACCAATGCTTTAAACTTGATAAATATTAGCTGAGCTATTTCCGCTCTATGTGCTTTCGGTTCTGTAAATAAGAAATATAGGATGATTATCAAAATAAATCTAAATCTGCTTTTTCGTGTGAAAAAAAAGGTTCAGCTCGAATTTATGTATTCTTACGAATGAATTTCTAAAAAAAAAATATAGTGATCTCCTATCTTTCAAGAATTTTTATTCCTTACTTGCATTCCAGGGCAAAAATTTAGAAGAAAAGTAAAAGAATAGTTTTATTTTTACTTCCGTTTCAAGTCATATGCAACACATTGAAAAATGAGTTCCAAGAAATCATTGCATCAAAGATCCAGTTGCTTAGGAAAATCGATTTTTGATAACATATTGATTTGGCAAACTACGCAAATTTTTATATTACGAAAACCAATTCTTATTTCCTTTCAGTTTTGTTAAAAATAACAACAGGGAAGTACGTATAATAATTTGTTTGCAACTTTACTCGCATGTTGTTGCACTTATTGTCTTAATTGAATCGACAAAATGTAAAGTTTTATTTATGAAATATGTCTTTGAATCTAAATTGTCATTTTATGATTTGATAGATTTTTTTTTGATAAATCAGGATAAAGTAAGCTGCCCAGTTGTTGTCACCCTTAAGAATAAAAATTGCCTTTTTGATTCTAAAGTGCTACTGTGATTAAGTTTGCGTTTAAAGTATTCAACACAGGACATAAAGGAAGGTTCGGAGAAGATATTAAGAGAAAAAATTTCAATTTATTACTTTATTGTATTTGAAAATTAGATGCGAAAATAATAAACTAATAATGCCAGTAGTGCCACCTTCACTTATTTAAAAATAATTCTATGTATTTTTATTTCTTTTATAAATTATGTTATCTCACATCTTACTCAATTTTCTTGTGTCTTTTTCGAAAACCACTTTCTTAACAGGTTGCTTAAGGCAGCATGTGACTGATCACGAAGCACAGCTTTTAAATCTATATAAAAACGCAATATAAGCGACTAGTTGGTAATTGAGTTGTAGACTGCATTAACAGTAGATGGAACAAATGTATACAAACATGTCACGTTTTATAGAAATGTGAAGTTTTCGTTAAAAAAATGGCAACAACTGGGCGTGTGGCAACAATTGGGCAGCTTCTCAACGTTGTGCTAAATACCTTAATGGCAGCTAATTCCAAAAGAGCATAAAATTGAACATTACTTTGAATAATCAATTTACGAGCCGCGTTTGGAATGTAAGGCCCTTTGACAATATCTTCGCTAGCATTGTCGCGCATCCGATTTACTTCATCACTTATCAAGCAACCAACTCCATTAGGAATACAGCAAATTGTGTTTACGTATTTTTCTCTGAATCTAAGACGATCAAGGACCCCGTTCAAGGGGACTGTAAAATACTTTGTTCTGAATACAAAAGAAGTTAAAACTTGTATACCCACTTAAGAGTGATAGAGTAGAGGTTTTTGCATATTATATGAAATCAAGGTTGAAAGCCTAATGAATGATGAAATCATGAAGAAATGGATCAGACGGTTCAGTGAAGGACGTGAGCATGTGCATGACGAGGTGAGAAACGGACGGTCGTTTTTGTTCAATAATGATTTGTTGCGGGAAATTGACTCAAAATTCGTCAGAACAGCTAAGTTTCCTAATATGCTTAGGATTATTAGATACTATTTGGAAAATTTAACAATGTTTTTAAGTCAACCTTTCATTTTTCTATAAATCGTGATGAATATGAACAAACAAACATGTTTTTTGGTTTCTTTATGCAAATTATTTCTCGACTAATTTTTTCTGAGACACATAATTTTAAAGCTGTAGTTCTTCTCTTTAAACTGATGCTAAAAAATTTTCAAACTATTTATGGTATGAAAGATTTGATCAATTTTGCCAATGGTATCTATACAAGAGATACGCATCATTTATTGCACGAAATCAAACTTGATCATAATGCTGCTCAAACAACTCGAAATGTCATCAAAGCGTGAGGTGACGGGACAAATTCTCAACGTACAATGCGTAGATGGTTTAAAAATTCCGTGACGGCAATACCACCCTTTAAGGATGGTAGCGGGCGTCCATTGACGGCAACGAGCTGAAGACATTAATCAAAGCCGACCTGCGTAAATCCACACAAGAAGTTGCCGAAGAGCTCAAAGTAGATCATTCGGAAGTCGTTCGCCAGTTGAAGCAGATTGGAAAGGTGAAAAGGCTCGATAAATAGATGCCGAAGTTGCACCAAAAGAAGACTATGGTGAGTTTGGTGGTCTGCAACCGGACTCATTCATCACAGAGTGAAATCATTATGCCCAGTCATATTTCAACAAATCAACGACATGAACAGAAACCTCAACAACAACGACCAGCATTAGTCAATCGGAAAGGTTCCATCTTGCTTCACGGCAACGCTCGGCCGCAGGTCGCAATAGTCACCCAACAGAAGTTAAACGATCTTGGCTAAGTAACTCTTGAACATATATCACCTGATCTTTCGCCAACTGACTTCACTTTTTCAAGACCTCGAAAACCACGACGATGTGAAAACTGCCTTCAACGAGTTCCTCGCCTCCAGAAGTACAGAAGTCCGGAATTCTCCTCTACCGGAATAATTAAGTTTGTGTCTCGTTGGCAAAAGTGTTGACGCTGCTGGATTTTACATCGATTAATAAAATGTTGCTTGAAACGAATTATTGCATTTCAATGTAGTCACTGCACATCGGCCATTAATTTTGCACCAATCTAATACCTTCCTTCGGTTATGCAATTAATGTATAGACTACAACACCAAGAATCAATTTAAAAAGAATAAATGTGGCATATAATAAGATTTTGAGGGATGCCTTTTCACTTGACATATGCATTTCAATCACAAACTTTTGTATTGAAAATAGTATACCTACTCTAACAACAATTATAAACAAAGCGAAACTAAAAGAATTACATCGTGTCTTTCATGATTAAAAGCACCCCGTCCATTTTATTAAGCACCTAGCAGAGGCATCCGGAGTTGCCCGGAATAATTACAGTCGTAGGTAAACAGAAAAATCTCAAGAGGTTAAACAGAACAATTTGGCAACAATATGAAATGCTCTTCCCCAGGCAGACATTTTATTAAGCAATGGTTGACTGTTCAACCAAACCTACGTATGAACAGGAAATATAGGATAGAACCACCTATTACTATAACGATTTTTTGTAAGGAAAATATCAGTTGAATACATTCTTCTTATTGCATGACCACCCAGTGCAAATTAAGATACTTATTCTGAAGTGCAAGACACGAGCTGTATAAATCATTAAAAGCACGATCTGAAAGCCATTAATAATTACCTGATAGAACAGCCGTCTTTGATCGGATACTAATTGATATCTCTCAGAAATGACTTTCTTTTCTTGAATTATTTTTTATTTATTTTTATTTACTTATTTATTTATTTTATTTTAATAATAATAATAATAATAATAATAATAATAATAATAATAATAATAATAATAATGATAATAATAATAATAATAATAATAATAAGATACACTGACAAAATCACTAAATATACGGATCTTGCACATGAAATAAAACGCCTTTGGGGAGTTAACAGAGTACACATTGTTCCTATCGTTCTTTCTGCCACTGGGGTTATTCCACACTCGCTACACAAAAGCCTGTCAACACTAAATTTAAACCCACACTTATACAAAACCTTACAGAAAGCCACAATTTTAAACACCTGTCACATAGTAAGGAAATTCCTACACCCAAACATCAATACTCCCACGAGTGCATAACTTTCCCTCCCTCGCATTTGAATCCCTTGGGCTTTGGCCCTCTTTTGGGTCCGCCTCTGGGACTGGCTTCCGGACTTATCCGAGTTTGGCTTCCCCAAACAATGATAATAATAATACAATTATTAACTTTACAATGACAGAATTTCCAGCTTTTCACATAACAATATTCAAAGTTAACAATATAACCCCTTTCTGGGCTTGTATGAATTTAAGTTAGGGTTTATATACAGGGTGCCTTCACAAAGTTTCAAGACTGATTTTTTCCTGTGTAGGTGAGGGCGCGCAGACCAGTTCCACCGACAGGGTGAAATAGTGGGGGAGGGGTGTCAGCTAACCGACAGCACCAGCGGCAGTTACTTCCGAGACGCTGGAGTGAGAAGATCGTTAATGGCGTGAGTGCGTGTCAGTACCCCCGTCGAAAACTCGGAGAGCGCGTCAAAAATTTAGAGTCGAAAATGTTCCGGCGTTTGAAAGATCAAGTCCGCCGCCAATTGGGTTCTTCACCACGACAATGCGCCCTCTCACTCGTCGCTCGCCGCCGGCGAAGTTTTGGCCAAGTTCGGGCCAACACTGCCCCAGCCACCCTAGAGCATCGACCTAGCACCCAGCGACTTCTTTCTGATCCCCCGAATTAAAGGAAGCGATTCGACAGGATTCCAGCGGTCCAGGCAGCTTCGACGAGGTCTCTTGACAGCCTTCCGTGCGAAGAGTTCCAGGGAGCCTATGAACAATGGCAGCGTTGTGTTGATGTCCAAGGGTCATGTAAGAAACTGGGTCGACAATATCCCGATATCCTGACGCACTGCGTCAGTTAAGTAAGGTTCCTGGGGATAATTATGGAAATAAATGGTCGAATGAATAATTAATCATTTATAAAGGACTGCGCCAGTGAATTATACTATTCACAAAGTTTTATGATAATTTAGGATTTATCCCATTAACTTACATACTAAAATCTCCGCACACAGGCCTGCCAACGAGGGAAGAAATAGGCACGTGAAACGGTCTTAAACAATTAAATAAGTTGTTTATTGATCATATAACAAAAGATATATAAAACAATAAAGTTTGGTAATTTGGAATAAAAGATGTGAATAAATGAGTAATGAAATTCAATTAATATGATGTTCAATTTAGGTATGCAAATTCAGAATAATTCAAATTGTAATAATGACAGACATTGTATCAAATTGTATCAATCTGGATCATCGTAAAGTATAAATAAGAAAACAATTTTCATGTAAAGAATTGGCAATCAATTTATATGATGTACAGTAAGGTAATCTATCAATTTAAAGAATTGAATAGATAAGTATTTACGAGGTAATGATTGGTAATTTCTTGAATAATAGTGATTATAAATCAGAATGAGTTTTGTGTAAATCTTTACTTAAAGAGGGTAATCGAATGTAGAAATGTTTAAACCATATCTAAATGCGAAACGGGAATGACCGATTTAACAATTACTGAGTAAAATAAAGATCAACCATCTAATTTCTAAGATTTAATGGAATATAGCAAATGATCTGTCTGGATCAGGTAAGAATTTAGGGAGAGTATAATTTAAGCTCTCTATAAAAATATAATGCTCTAATGTAAAATGTATCTGTCTTTCCCACTATCTGTCTGATTAAATAATCCGTTCCCAATCATGAATGTAATGAAATGAAACAGAAAGAATGGCCATTGAGACATAAATTTGGAAATAGGCTATACCGTGTCTTCTCAATCTGTCCGCTCTTGGATGTCTTTCTCGCTCTCTGGCTGCTTCCGACCGTCGGGGGGGGGGGGGGATTCCTCTTCCGAAGTGGCTGTAGATCGCTCTGCCAGGCTCCTTCTTCCACGATGAAATTATGTATCCTTTGGGGCTGGTTACTTTCTCTCCAACTAATACCGGCAATCCATGAACTATTTAAATTGATGGAGCTGGTTCTCAGCTAGGCGGATACTCTTTAAAATCCTCGACTCGAGCGAACACAAAGATAAATTTGTTGTGAACTTAAATTAAACAACTAAAACTTAAAATATTGGAGTTAAGTCTACTTTTTAGAATTTCTCATCTGGAATCATTTGAATTACCAGATGAAGGCCGAATTAAGCTAAAAATTGAGTAGCGGCTATCACGAAAGTTAAATCACTACTAACGTCTTCTTCACTTAGAACTAATGACAAGACAGATCCAACTTCAATAACCAATCAGGCGTTTAGAAACGCTGACCATCCACCAAAAAAAAGGTGAATCTCCCTGTCAATCAAAGTCCGTCGACACCTCCCTAACTGTTCTTATACTAAAAGCTCTTGGCATTCACGTGATCATTTCTTGTCTTTTTGCTCACTTCAGATTCCAAAGTTCAATCCTAACCTTGTCTTTCTCGTTGTCTTTCTATCCCATATCCTGTTCTCAAATTCGTTTCTTGTTTACTTAGCTAACTTTGGCAATACTCTTTAGGTCCTTGAAAACAAGACCAACAACTAAAACAATGAGATGTAAAATGAATCTCACTTTCTCCCCTTGCGACTAATGCCAAAAGTAACACTTAAAAACGATTCTTAACAAGCGCAGAAAAAAGAAATAATTAAAATAATAAACTTTATTTAATTCTACTCTAAGTTAAATCCTTTTAAAACTTTATAAAATCTTAATTCCGAATCTAAATATACAATTATGAACGCGAGTATAAAATAGCTCATTTACACAATTAATCTGAATATTCTAATTGTTGCTAATTAATCCTCAAACCTTACAGTCATATTTCGAAAACTTTTAGTTCGCTGTACAAGATTGTTTAATTAATTTTTTGTTCTGAGACCAGTCTTGAAACTTTGTGAACGCACCCTGTACAAAAATTATAACATTTGATATATAAAAGAAACTCTTTTCATGGAACTTTTTTCATCCAAATCTGAGCTTACAATACATTCAGATTGTTTTTTGTATTCTTCCAATATAAAAAGCTTGATTTAATTAAATTAAAGAATGTTAAAATAAGTATCTATCATGGTATATTATTAAACAAGTATGGAATATAGAATTGTCTTTCTCGTTTTCCAAAGTTATTAAAAATCTGAGGTATATCAAAATTTAAATTTTTCGTGAAGTAATTTTGAGTAAGTACTATATTTTCAAATCAGTTTTAGGATTTTTAGTTCTTTATAACCATACTCTATTGGATAGTCTTGTAACATAGTCCCATATGTTATTTGTTTAATGATTTTATTTTGTATCTTAATAATGTCTTTAAAATCTATTTCCAGTTTATACAGCTAGAAAACCATAACGAATACGTGATTCAGATAAAGAATTATAAATCAATTTTCTCATGTAAATAGGACAGTAAGGACTGACATGGCACAATAAACATAAGCTCATAACCTTACGTAACAATAATTTCAGAGAGGAAATATGAGAATGCCAATTTAATTGAGCATCAAAACACATTCCCAGATATTTAAAATTAATAACATCATTTATTTTAGTAATTTCTATCACAGTGTATTTCATGAATATAAATATGATCTTCACCGAAATATATATAATTTTTGTGGGGAATCTTAAATTTCATTAGATTAGGGTTTTTTTTAGCATTTAAACTGAACATACTATCCCGTATCCAACAACAACTTTAAGAGTCAACTGTTCATTTCTATCCATTGTTAATATAGCTATGTCATCTGCATATAAATAAACTAGGGATTCTTCAACACAATTAGGTAAGTCGTTCATAAAGACTTTAAAAATGAAAGGACTTAAAACTGAGCCATCCGGGATACCACGTTCCAATTTAGTCTTAGAAGATATTTTGTCTTTAAAATATAGTATACTAGCTGATATACCCGGCGTTGCTCGGGCTCTTATTTTGATGAAAGTTTGCAATATCTGAATGGGAATATACAGTAAAAATTAACACATTAAAAACAGTAAAAATTCATATAGAAAAATCGAAAAAAAAATTTTTTAATGTTCCTAATGGATGGCCCTCTAACAGTTCTCCCCGGTTCGTGTTGGAATGTTGTGTATAGCTGAGCGAGTTTACCATTGTGCCGGAGAAACAATGTGTGGAATAATGTGTAAGGCTACGAAAGTGGGAGGAAATAGAATGAAAATTATACAATAGTTTGATCTGACGTTTTTTCAGCCCTGGCTATGGCTGTAAATTTGTGTGACCTGACCTTTAAAAATTCATTTGTTTATCTAAAAATTCAACAATTCCAAAATTCTCTTCTTGGATGGCGATGGATGTAATTGATCGTTTGTGTCTGTGTACACTGCAATTCCAACAATTGATAAACTGTTAGGAAATAAAGAAATTAAACTGGAGCAAAATCCAAGCATCAGTTAAATGATATTAATTAGAAAAATGGATGGAAAAATTCTGCGACTTGGATTCGAACCAGGAACCACGACTGTCATGGTTGACACCTCTACTAATTGGGCCATGGTTTCTTAATTGAAGAGGTTATGAGTCATAACTTATGACACTCCCGTTTAAACGCGATCCCGCTATTATTTTGTCCACCAGATGGCGAAACATCGATGTATGCTTTAAATAATCAGATATTTAATAGAATTCAACATATAAAGCATAAGTTATTATCGATGTTTATTTTAAGGCACAGCTAGTTATACATTTTAAGCTTTTTATCTTAAATAAATGATTCAAAATGATTCATAACAATTTAATAAATGGAGCATAGATTGCTCGTTCGCCATCTACTTCCGGTACATCTTCTGGTTCGCGTCGATAGCATTGGAGCAGTTACGAGTGTCATAACCTCTTCAATTAAGAAACCATAAATTGGGCTATCGCAGACACCTGAACCACTAAGTGTCTTAAAGACAACAAAGTAGTCTTTACCTGATGTTTGATGCTTGCTCCAGTTTAATTTCTTTATTTCTTATTGTGTGTTCATCAAACTTTCTGATGGTTTGGATAAGAGAAATTCACGATCTGTGAACCGGGTGCCCACCTCCCATTGGGCTTTCCTTCTTGACAACTTGGTTGTCTTTAAGACACTTAGTGACAACATGGCTGTTCAAGTGTCTGTGATAGCCCAATTGATAGAGACGTCGACCATGACAGTCGAGGGTCCTGGTTCGAATCCAGGTCGCGGAATTTTTCAAAATGGACCTATAAGAAACACACATGGACCTATCTGTTTGCTATGCATTTCCATCTTGATGAAATTTTTGATGGTAATTTCGATGGAGCCTGGGAAGGTTTTAGGTAGGTCATAGTGGAGATATCGCGCTTCGTGGAGAGCACACACTACAATTCGTTACCCCCCTCCCTAAAAGAGGTTTGATTATCATCATTTTGATTATATGATTTTATTTATTTATTTGATCCAATACGTCTATCCAGGGCCTGTATGGCCAGAGGCCGACGAGTTGGGTCCCTGGATAGACCTGGATTCACGACTGCTCTATGATGGTCGCAGCAGCCGGGGGGGTGAAGATTGGCTATCACGGGTGGTTGCCCATTCAGTGACGAGCCGTGCCTGATGTAGCTTAACTTCACAGAAGTTGTGTTTTAGTGAAAGCCCGCCAGGCCACGGCCTCCCCCCAGGTTAATTTGGTTAATTATGCAGTGCCACACCAGTAAATGTGTTACGTTTGTAGTGCAACACCAGTTAATGTGATAACAAACTGAAAATGAATTTTATATAAAAGATTATTTTTTTTTCGAAATCTCATGTAGACAGTGCTCTTCTTTTTTTAAGGTAATGTGTGCACAATTTCATCATGATTGGAATAAAACTGTAGATTTGCATAAGACACAAACATATATACATATATACATACATACATACATTTTTTATATATATACTCGTAGATATTCTGTATCATTCAAAAAATTTTGTGTAATACACTGATTGGAAGAAAGTAATTGGACACTTTCGATTTTAGACGTTTTGTCGAATATCTAAAAAAATACTTGACGAATTATCCTGAAATTTCAGGGGTGTAAAAAGGATGTTACACCTCATATATTTCAGCGAAGGTTTTCTCCCGAAGGCAAATAGGGGACCAGCAAAGAAGAGAACCAAAAAAATAATGTTTGGAATCACCCTGTAAAAAATAATGCTTGAAATGCCTTGTAGCTGTAGCATATGCTTAAGAGGCTTGTTTTACTTTTCTGTGTTCATTTGTATGAGAAGAGCACGTATATTCATGGAGATATAAAGGTTTCTTTAAAAAGGTCGAAATGTTTTCGTAAGTTTTTTGTTTATAACACGCAGGATTTTCAACTCAATGCAATTTCATTTACAGGAAGCTTGACAAAGTACAGTACAGACAAAACCCTGCAATCAGAATAGAAAAATATTAAATATTTGAAGAAATATGAGCATTTTTACTAAATAATGTTTAACTGCGCATGCGCATGCGTTATCAAATTGTCATTTGCACAATTTATTACATAAATGTATAGAGCTACTCTTATAAAAAAACCCAAGCAAACATATTAAAAATTCAGAAAGATATCGTCGAGAGAATGAGTTAAATTTCAGTTGCTCTCAAAAATAAACAAAACTATAAGGGGTTTTCTCCAAATTTTTATTTTTGGATCGGACACCAGTATCAACTTCTTATCCTTACGCTGACATGAAAAAATATTGACTTCATATTGACTTCATATCAGCGTAAGAAGAAGAAATTGATACTGGTGTCCAATCCAAAAATAAAAGTTTGGAGAAAGCTTCTTATCGTTTTGTTTATTTTCGAGAGTAACTGAAATTCAACTAATTCTATCGGCGACATCTTTTTCAATTTTCATGATATTTGCTTGGGCTTTTTACAAGAGTAGCTCTATACATTTGGCTAATAAAGTATGCAAAAGACAATTCGGTAACGCATGCGCATGCGCAGTTAAACATTGTTTGGTAAAAATGCTCATATTTCATCAAATATTTAATATTTTTCTATTCTGATTGCAGGGTGTTGTCTGTACTTTAGTTTTTCAAGTTTCGTTCAGATCTAAAAGGAGGGTTTGAGTGGATATCCGTTTTCTGAACCCATAGAGTTCCTCATGAACTATATTATATTGACTAAAAAAATTCTAATTTGTCTTTTATCCAGTATTGTAATATTTTCATCAAATAAGAAGATATTACATTGGGTTTATAATTGCTTAGATCCTCTTTGTTACCTTTTTTATGAAAAGGTCTTATTTTGATTGTTTTCATTGTTTTGGGGATGTTTTTATTTTTTAATATTGTACTATATAAATGTTTAAGTGTTTTAATAAGGTTTGTAAATTATTCTTAATGTCTCTCGGTTGACTGCCGTCAATCCCTGGGCCTTTATTAATAGGTAATTTATTTACAATCTTTAATATATCCAATTCCTTCATATCGTCTAATATTATCAAATTACGCATACTTTCATCTCTAATGGTATACTGATTAGTCTTCGATATTGTCTGTCTAATTTTATCTACTTGTGTTTTATAATTTTCACTAAATGATTCAACATTATTTTCTATAAAAAGGTTCGCTTTTTATGTTTTCTATTTTCGTATTACCTCTTAGATCATTAATGAAATGCCAGAGCTCTTTGGAATTTTTGACGTTTTTCTGAAAGCATATCAAGAAATTTGTCAATTTAAACTGGCCGGCCAGGTGACCTAGAGCGTAGGCTTTCTAGTTCTCGAGTCTACCTGGTCGTGGGTTCGAATCCCGCCTTGGGCATGGATGTTTGTGTTTGTCCTGGGCTGCGTACAGATATAACTTGTGTAAAAGGCGCAAAATGACCTTAGTAGTCGACGCCAAATTTTCTAATAAACCAACCAACCAATTTAAACTGCGTAATTTTTAATTGACACCCATGTTTAATTCTTTGTCCTCTTGTAGTAGTTCCTTACAAAAATTGGAGAGCTTACAGTGTTTCCATAATTTATCTTTCGTTTTAATTAAATCTAATGTATCTTTCGTTATCCATGTTGTTTTGCTCTTTCTTCTTTGCAGTTTTTTAATCGTAGCTTTTTCGTATATTTCTTTAAACCCATTTACCAATACGTCGTATATTTCATCACAATTTTTTAGTTTCTTAATATTTGTTCCAATTATACTTTTTAATTAGATGATTCACCAACCTGTTATTAATGATGTGCCTCTCATTAACTACATTCGACTTATCTGCGTTGCTATTTGCTAATTTTAACGAACATTTAAGGTTGTTGTCTGATCTAGTATATCACACTGCCATCTTAACATACTTACTCGCACATGGTCATTAATAGATTTAGTAACTTTTCAATTATATATCTCAGTTCTTATCTGATAGTTACCTTTTTGTAAAATTCCATTTTGGGCAGCAATAAACAAGTAATTATCAACGTATATATTTTTTGGTTTAATCCGTCTATATTCATATTACCTAAAATTACTAAATTTTCGAGTTTCTATTTTGATTCATTATATGCTTTTAGTGAATTTAAAAAAATATCCATATTCTTAATAATAATAATAATAATAATAATAATAATAATAATTAGTAATAAAATGTTTTTAGTAGCATTAAATGAGATTTATTTTGATAAAGAACTATAATGTAAAGAAATTGGCTGTAATGATTTTAATGTTTGTAATGCATTTGTCTTTTGTAAATTTCTTTAGATTTCCTAACAGAATAATGTATTCAAAATTAAGCTTGAATAAATTATTTTCCTTCCCAATTTTAGAAATCCTTCAACAATTATATTTCAACTTCTTCTTTAGCAGCAGGAAACCTTTTCCTGGCTTTGTTCCAAATAAGTTAATTTTAAGAAAAAAAATTCCCGGATATGGCATACGTATCCTGGTTCTTATTTTAAATAACAAATGATTGCGAGTTTATATAAATAAACAATACAGTATCCATACCATCTGAAATTGGAATAGTTTTTTTGACCTTGGAGCATAGCTCCAGTATTTTATTTTTGCTTTTATTGTAATTAAATTTTTAATATAAAAATACG
The DNA here is from genome assembly GCA_023313115.1 of Rhysida immarginata. Lineage (NCBI taxonomy): Eukaryota > Metazoa > Arthropoda > Chilopoda > Scolopendromorpha > Scolopendridae > Rhysida > Rhysida immarginata. The sequence continues at coordinate 310,345 of JAHWFO010104803.1, forward strand.
AATTAATTTATATGTTTCGTGTTTCTTTCATGAAACAGATGTTCTTTACTGTCAAGAGAACATGTACACATCATCCGTAACATCAACAATGGCGAGAGCGTTAAACTTTTCTCTATTGGTTTCATATTTTTTTTAAATGAAACATGAGCCTTAAATTTCGGAATCTTCATTCTATTCTCGTTCTCTTCTAACCCTATTTGCTTTTCTTTCCGAGTAACGGAACACTTCACAACTGATAGAAATTTGTAATTCACGAGCTGTCTGGCTTTTGGAAAGGGCTTCGAACGCGCTCGAAAATGTTCCACGTTGACATCGAGTCACCAGAAGCTCACGAGAGACACGAACGAGGAAGGAGACGCGAAGGTAGGGTGGGGGAAAGTAAGAAAAATTCCCCCAATCGCCCCCTCTCTCGTCGACCTGGGCTCCAATTCCATAACCTCATTGGCGCAACTACTTCCCTCAACACACAAAATCACCATGTTGCAAAGGTGAAGTAGACGAGGAAAAAAAGGCTAGGGGGAGGGGAGTAGGAAAGAGCGAGAGGTAGGATGGGGGCTGGGGTGGGGGAGAATTTGAGGATTTAGGTTCCGATTCCTTCGGTTCCGAATAGACCTAGCGACGCGAAAGGACAAACCCAGAACTTTTTACTCTGGGAAAACAAGTTGAATTTTTTAAAGAAATTGCTTCATAGCATGAAGAGCAGTTTTTTTGGTTTGCATTTAAATCAAGGAGAATGCTGTTGGTCAGTTACTGCACTTTTATAATAAATTCTGGATAAAATATTACCTGTGACTATGATTAAATTCATATTATGCGCCTATTATCTTTATTTAATATTAATCTTTTTAAATTTTAATAATAAGAATATTTTACAAGGGATATATGTCCGGAAAACGAATCTATGTTTGGATCGCATCTTCGTTGGATGATTAATAACATTAAATATTTAAATGGCATTTTATTTAGTTGCGACTTATACCTCCCGGATACCATATAATATAGGAAAATATTATTTGTATATACGGGATGTTCCGTGAGGAAAGGTCAATATTTCGTGTGTAAGTCAAAAAGTTGAGTCAATGAGTTAATGTAAGCAAAAAGTTTATATTAAATATGTCTTTTATTAATAATTTTTAAGGAAAATAATTTCAAATACTCTACGCAGAATCATTTCTTCTTCTGAGATTTTTATTTCCAAAATATTGGAGGATGTACTTTTTCTACATTCAGAATTAGTAATTACAAACCTAATTGTTTTTGAATGTCTAAAATATCCTTAACTTATTTTTAAATATATCTTGTGCTCTACTTCCTGGACTGTAATTATATATTCTTTCATGAATTTTGTTCATTGTTCATTTGTTCATGAATTTAAGGAAACAAACTTCCGAGGTAATTCCTGACAGGAACAGGAACAAAAAGATAATATCAACATATGTCCGGATTTGCATATTTGCCCAGGCAGATCGCACTGATGAATGACATCATTCTCTCATAACAACACTCACAGTGTGCGTTTCAGATTGTCTCATTTGAAGTACACTGGTCCGTTTTCCCTTCCAAGAACAAGCCGAGATGGTTTTCGTCTATCGTCAAGTACACGGCAACGTCGAGAGGCCGCACGGATTTTCAGAGCTACGTACCCTGATAGACAGCATCAGCCAACGCACAAAATCCGGTTAGAAATTGCGAAAGAGTTAGGCAATTCATGATGCGAGGTGTGCACGCTTGCATAGCATTCCATGGCCGCCACTTTGAACATCTTCCGTAACATGGATAGAATTAATGTCAGTATGTCATATACTACTACTAATTGCTTTATTGCAGACTCACCGTCCATTTTCGGACATATGTTGATATGAATTTATTTGTTACCTTTATATCAGAATCACCTCCGCAATTTTGTCCGCTTACTTTTTATTCACCCTGTATATTATAAAAGCTTTGCATTTTTCAGAGATTCACTCCTGTTCACTCTGTGTAGCCTCTTTCAATGTTTATTATGCAGCTTCTTTAATTATCTCGAAACCTTTAGAGAGATAAAAAGTTTAGAAAACGTCTATTTGATTATTATCATACTACATACGCGGTTTTAAATTTTAATAGTGACATGCCTGGTATAGAGACACCAGGCAAGGGAAATTGATGATGCCGTTTATATCGTAAGTTTTTACATATCTAACTTAGCATAAACACGTGAACGGCCAGAAACTGTAAAACAGGTTATCTATAAAAAGAAAATAAAGGGAGAAAACACAATTCACAACAAGAGAAAAAACACAATTATTATCTCTTATGTATATTTCGCTTACAATGTCAGCTTCTTCAGCGAGAATCTTGGATCATTCGATACCTCGAAAGTCGATTTTACACGACAATCGATAATCGAACAGCGCAGGGAAAAAACATAACAAGCGCTCCGGAAGCAATGCTTTCACTGCCATACTCGTCCAAATAGTATCCAAAGGAGTACTTCCAGAATTAGGAAAGAAGCCAGGTGAATCTGGTTAAGTCATCCAGAGGATAAAGATGAGTCCTTTCCTATCAGTACACTGAATCAGATTGTTGATTGACGAGAGACACGGAGGTGCTAGGAGATCCACTACACTGGAAAAATGGCCTTTTGAATGTCGTCGAAGTTGATGTCCAGGATGTGACGAGGCCTGCGATATCCGAGGGAACTTCTAAAGATAAGCGGGTGATCTAGAATATCTGCAACCAGTGGATTGGGATGGTCCTTAATCTTTGTGGAGATAAGTGTTATATATGTTCTGTAAAACCCACTCATCATTTTGTAAGGCAATGCTCTGCCGTATGCACCTGTGGCTGTTTTGTTCGAATGATAGGTTGAGAATTACTCGATTTGATTCGTAAAATGAATACCACTTCATGGTCTTCAATTCATAAGTGTTTCAGAGACTTTTCAGGCTGTAAATCGTTCCATTCTAACATCAACAGAACAAATGTTCCTACGCATCTTCCACATCTCTGGCAACGGATTGTATACAACACGACTATATCAAAGGCCAGCAAACCTTCGAAATATATTTCTATTCTGTATCTATTCTAATACATGATTATCTCTATTAAAATTCCAATTCATTAAAATTCAATACATCTTTGTGTATCGTCTGTTCCCGGTATCCGCAAAAATTACTGCGTAAACAAAACAACTATGCAAAGCTGTGAATGGATCCTTGCAATGATTCAGAAACAATAATAGAGATCACAAAAGAAAATAAAAATTAAACAGGTGTTTTGCTAGCTCCCCAAATTAGAGTAGATCAAGAGATTCCCAAATATCTTATATAAACACTTTTTATTTAACAAGTTAATTACACTGCAGCTCATAATTAATTAAAACTATCTGAAGTATCTCGGCAATTAAACAACTATCCATATATCTTATGATACTCTATTGTTGCTTATATTTTTAAATATTATTGGCAGTGAGAAAATAGCGATCAAAAGTATGTTTGTCACTTATCTTTTCTTTTAACATTCTGAGAAACCTAAGCTGTCCAACTACAAATTTTCAGAAATGACTTTATTTCCTACTTTAACTGTCCTGGCATTGTCACCTGAACACCCCTTTATTGTAGCAATTTATAATCAATCATTCCACTCAGGTCTCTCAATTTTACAGTTTAACTAGACATTGATCGGTTGGTTGGTTGGTTCATTAGGCTTTATGGGCGCGCCAACAGCTACGTCATTTTGTGTTCCTTTCACATGACTGATATCTTTATAAATTCCAGAGAATTCAACATGACTATATCTTTTACGCATTCCGGAGACGAACACAAACATCCATTTCCACGGCAAAATTCGAACCCGATAGTCCGCAAAAGAAATCATTTCATAAAAAACTAAAGACGCGCGGATTCCGTCCCGCAAACAGATTGCGAGCGGATTTCTCATATCTATTTGACAATCCGCACATACTGCGACCAATTAGACTTGGATTAGTTTTGTACAGAATCCTTGGATATTTGAACACTGGCTAAACTTCGTTCATTCAATGAAGCAACAAGAACAAAAATGGGCATTAATTTTAAAGAAAACGCGTTTGTCTATCGAACGATTAATATACCAGTCAGGAGAAAATTCTTGCGATCGTGAACTGAATACGGAAATTCACGACGCCTCATAAGATATGCAGAGCACCAGTGGGCCGCATCTGTAGCGGATTTCGCATCTGCTTATTCTTGCGTTTTAATTGGGAAACAACCTTAATACCGAAAGTGAATAATGATGTCCTTTATCTCAAAAAGAAAAAAGAAATTCCTTACTCTTTGTTTCGGAGCCCTTATTTCTTGCTTACTGCCGGTCCTGTAGTGCAATATTCAGCTTGATCCAGTGCTGTTTGTCGCAGTTTACTTTCGGTTATTTATCAACAACCTGAGACTAGCATTCGATTTCTACATGAGAGATTACTTGTAGTTATCCCTGTGGAGCTAGTAGCAGTGCAAACAATAACAAAAACATCTATGACATTGCTTATGTTCATTGGATGAGAACACCAGAGAAAAGATTCAACGTAAATATACAAGAAAATGCGATTGGTTGATAGGTTTGTGAGATTTTTAGGTGCGTCAAAATATAGGTCATTTCACATGATTAATTCAGGGTGCGGCAGAAATATCTCCCTAATTTCAAATTTGGATATAAAAAGTAAGAAGTAATGATAGAAGATATTGAAAAATTTATTGTACAGTTTAAAAAAATATTCACTAAATACGTAACATATATTATCATTTAGTTTTGAAAACAATAGCGTCCTAATGCCGAGTTTCATTTTTTATGCATTTCGGAAGCCTCTCCCTGAAGTTCTGCATTACCCGGTCATTTCCGGTACTATTGTCGCAATGTTTTGGCGGCAGGAAGCGTTCAGTTCTTTTAGTGTTCCCGACTTTCGTTGAGCCTTCAGATACTCCTGGTGAAAGAAATCGCAAGATTCGAGATCGGCGATGCGTGCTGGCCTTTGAATGTTACCTCGCATGGAGAACAAGCGCTATTGGACGATATTGTTTTCAAAAATAAATGATAACGTATGTGACGTAAATGGTAAACACTGTTCTTCCAAACTGTGAAATAAAATTTTCAATATCTTCTATCATTGCTTTTTTATTCAAACAGGGAGATATTTCTGACGCATCTTAACACAATTTCACATATTTATTATCTTTCGCACAAATACCTATGCCAAAGCAGTGTTCGAATCAACGACCTGACGGATTAAAGAAATGGAAGACCTACAGCCCAGCTCTCAGCAATCAGGCTGGCCAAGAAAGAGGCGGCCATTTGATCAATACATATCTGTGAAAGTGTGTGAACAGTTTCCTTTTCATGTGATTTCAGTTTTAATACATCAGGAGATTAGTACATCCATATCTCAGTAGCGAAGTCATTTCAACTTACGATCTATAGGAAGTTCTTCGAATAAAACATGCTTAGTCCATCCAGGCTTAGTTTGCGCAATGGCCGTTTCAACTGTTGGACGTTGTTACAACAAAAATTAAACAATACTTAAAATTAACATGTCCATCACATTTGGCGCAAACAAAGGCTGGATGGACTAAAACGTTTCTCAGATGATGTTCCTTTCTTTTGAGATATTTGAATATCTCATTCACAATCACAGTTGTGGGTGTCTAAAAATTGACAGGTTTCAGACCCGTATCTTCAATCTTACAGCCCATCTATTTTTGAAATGCTTCCAATAGCAGAGTTTGTTATTTTTTACACAAAGCGCTTTATAAGTGTAACAATTTTTTGTACAAATGAGTGCTCTAGTTTTTTTTTAATAAACTATATATATATATAAATTAAATTATATAATTTCTTTAAAGTAGTATTGTGATTTCTTTTTTTGTGAAGTCTAGATTGCATGTGAAATTTAGTTAAATCATTCGTATGGCAATACAATTTGTGAAAATCGAACTGCGCAAATTCAGAAGGTATTATCGTATTCGGTATTCAAAGATTTCCATTTTCGTTTTTACTTTCATTATTAGGTTTTATAAGAGCGGAATGCACATAATAGTTCAAGACTAGATTTACGTGTCATTTTAAACGACTTTCTTAATAGAACGTTGATTTTAATTGTGGCACTTAGAAAAGGGTGTCGTTCAAAGTTCCTAGTTAATTAGATGTCGTTCTAGGGCTTCCCTTTACTCTGTTATTTTCCCTATTAAGGAAATATTGTAGAGAAACAAGAATTTTGCCAACATTTGGTCTTTTTACCTGGCGGTTATTGAGAGCCGTTGGTGAGGTAAAAACATCAAATGTCTCCGACATCATGTTCTTAGTGGGGAATTTTTTTTGAACATCGATTTTCACTAAACTTTTATCTTGTCCGCCACACGGTCCCCGACTGCGTCGTTTGATCCATGGGGGTTTCCTTAAGAGCTTCATTATTTGCAATGAGGTGATTTCGATAAGGTTGAGTCCTTAGCATGAATTACAAGTCTATTAAGGAGTACATGAAATTGTTGAGAAAAAATGTAATCTCCCGTGGTTTTAATTGCAGTTGCAATCGCTTTAATTAATAGTTTTCAGCAGAAAATTTTTTATAAATATTATTTTTTCAAAAGCTGAAATCAATAATCAAGCCATGAATTGGTATTTCGTGCAAAATTAAAAAAAGATGTTTAAAGAAACCTTTACAAAATTCTACGGAACATGTTATTAATGTTCCAAAGACCCACAACATAGATAATTTGAATGAAATCAATATGATGTGATATTAATCTGTTTCAAGCGAAAAAACAGTTTTTATTGCAGACTTTAATTAGTGGGGTTAAAGAATAACTCCCTGTAAAAAATTAATCCGCATTTTTTTCATAATGTCATTCTTTGATAATAATATAAAATATAAAAAAAAAACAGTCCGCAGCACCATATCTCTTGTTTTCTGATTTGCTTTAGATGAAGAAAGCTATAATCCAACTAAAGTTAATGTTACAGCAATCGTACGTGGCATCTGCAAATGGCACTACCTTTTTTAAAGCCAAGCACTCGCACAGAAGCCTGTATTTCTTGTTGATCTTTAGGAAAATCACACTCAAAATAAATAATAGCATCCAATAGCAGCTTATACCTCATTCGCACTACAGAACTAGATCGAGTCGATCCAGATACAAACTAGATTCATTGAGAAATTAGATTCATTTCAGATCCACAGAGTGTTCGCATTTCAGCTTGCTATCCAGTTAAGGAACTCGTACATGGATCTCCACCCAGCTTTACAACTCCAATTGTTCATTATATTCAACAAGTGGAAGGGATTGTATATGGACGAATTTCTTTTTTGTCGTCTCAATCCATCCAAGTTTTCAAGCCACAGGCC
>JAHWFO010104803.1:327695-378373 GCA_023313115.1 Rhysida immarginata
TTCAAGAATGCAGCTCATCTTACATGGATCACTATCTTGAGGTAAAGTGTAGATCTATGTTGAACTGAATTGTTAAGCCACTGACGGAGAAAATGGGCTGTATGACTAACATGAGTTGAAGAATAGCATAGCTCTACAATAAGACCAGCTCGACGGATCGTTATTTTTATGTAAGTAAGCCATGGCAAATACATACAAGGGACGTTCACATTTGAACAGGACTTTATTTTTTGTAAATGTCATAATTATAAAAATTTAAAGCGTGGAATTCACTCACGGTTTTGCCCGGCGAATCTGACAGGCGGGCGCGCTCGCCGGGTAGATCCGCCTGTGTATTTCATGGACGCTGGCAGGATCTGCCTGCCCGCCGCCTGGCCCGTACAGCCCATTTTTGCCGCGCGAGTATGGACAGATCCGCGAGTGAATGCAGGCGCACGGATTTGCCCGCCGGGCAACCATTTCAGCAGCCAATGGGAAAGCTTTGACACACGTGTTTGCGCATCTTTCTCGCTGGTCTCGTGCTTTGCTCACTCAGAAAACTCAGTACAACACTCAGCAGGCAACTGGCATGTCTGCTTGTGAGTGCCCAAGGCCGGGAACGCCCGCCGGTCAGATCCGCCGGGCAAAACCGTGAGTGAAATTCCACGCTAATACTTTCATTGTTGGGATGGCAAGTACTAGTCCGAGAGCTAGGACAGGTTTTGTTTACCCTTGAATCCCCTATGTAATCAAAATATGGCAGTCTTAGTAAAACTCACTGATAAGGATATATATGACGTCATCAATATGGCCGTCATGCATTAAAACGGCTGGAACCTCTTGCTGGTTAATTGCAGAAAATTACTTTTTTGAATTGAGGATTATGTAACGCTAAGGAAACTCCGTTATGGCATTTTTGCGTAACACTTTTGCTTTTGCCGGTTTTTGAAATGCCGAAATTCAGAAATTGATATTTATACCATCCATTCCACCCAACCCTACTGAAAAAATTAGCATATGACAAATGGGTATAAAGAATTCATTTATTAAAGCACTTGAGATTACATTGATCATTGTTAATTAATATTTTCAATTACTATTCACGAAGTTTAAGATTAGGCACAAATACTCTGGAACCATATTTTTTGTTTGTCCTCTTTGAAAAATGATGAATCGAGAAATCGAGAAGAGGATGCATACAGCAGTGACAACGATGAAAGTCATGAAACTTAAGATAATGCACAAAATTCGAATATGGTTCCAGAATTTTGTGCATTATCTTAAGTTTCATGAATACAAGTAGTAATTAAAAACATTAATAAACGATGATCAATGTAACCTAAGGTACTTCAATAAATAAATTCCTTATACCCATTTGTCGTTGTGATATGCTAAGTTTTTCCGTGGGATTGGGTGAATACATGGTATAAATATCAATTTCTGAAGTTCGACATATAAAAAACGGCAAAAGCGAACATGTTATGCAAAAATGTGTCATAATGAACTTTCCTTGGCGTTACATTATCTTCAATTCAAAGAGGAAGTAATGCTCTGCGATTAACCAGCAAGAAGTTACAGCCGTTTTAATGGAACAACTAATAATCATCAAGTATCTCCACCACGAAAATGTGAAAGTATTTGAAATTCATCAGAGACTTCAAAGACAATTCACCGAGTCAGGTTTGTCTCGATCATCCGCCTTTGCTTAGTGCCACATGTTTGAAGGAGGGCGAGAATCCACAGGCAATGAACCTCATAAGGCAAGGCCAGCAACTGCTGTCAATGATGGCATCATCGCACGAACAAATGAGCTGATAAGGGACAACAGACGGATTCACGTCCGAGAATTTGCTTCAATACTGAACATCAGCACTGGCAGTCTGGAGACCATCATCCACGATAGGCTGAAATTCAACAAGATCTGTGCCAGCTGGGTCCCTAAGTAACTCCCCGAGGATCACAAAACCACCCGGGATGAAATCTGTTCCTTGCTGCTGCAGCGATATGACAGGGAAAGTGGCAGCTCCTAAGGCGTGACCACCGACGACACATGGATTCATCACCATACTCCTGAAAGCAAGCGTGCGAGCATGGAGTGGCGACACACTGACTTACTCCAACCCAAGAAATTCAAGAAGACACCGTCGGCAACCAAGTAATGGGGACTGTATTCATGTCGATTTTCTTGAAGAACGTCGAACCATAAATGTACTCTACTACTGTGATATTTTGAGGACGTCCCTGAAGCCGTTACTAAGGAAAAAGCGACCAGAACTCCTTACCAGTGGTGTTTGTTTTCTGCAAGACAATGCCAGACAACACACAGTCAAACTGACTAAGGACACACTGAGGGAACTCAAATGGTATATCTTCATACAGCTCGGGTCTCTCCTCTTGCGACTATCACCTTTTCGGGCCACTGAAAGAGCTCTTGGGAGGGCAGAGGTTCGGCTCCAATGAAGAAGAGAAAAACGCTGTCCTGACGTGGTTTTGACATCAGCCTGAAGATTTTTACAAAACCGGTATCCAGATGCTCTCAGAACGCTGGAAAAAAGTAGAGAAGCAAGGAGAGTTCTTTGAGAAATAACTGGTGTATGTTTTTTGTAGTTTCCTGGACGTGCAGCGATATCATTTGCGACTTTTGCTATGCTATGTTCTTGGTCCAATGTCTTTTGAAGATCTTCGAACAGTTGATGGTGTATTGCAAGATACGTTCCAAGAGGCTGCATAAGATCTAGGGCTGCTAGAGGATGATGAAGAATGGCATCGTTGCATGCGTGAAGCAATTGCTTTTCAGATGCCTCGACAACTCAGACATTTATTTGCAACCAATTTGGCGTACTGTAACTATAAAGATTGATTCAGTCCACATCTGCTGCTAACTGCAACTTGTGATCCAATGCATCCCTTTTATACACCGCTTCGGCCTGTTCCCTTGTTTGGGTGTCACTGGAAGGCCGGTCCATTTTCCGTAAGAGTTGTCTCTAATAAATTGGTCGTTCAGTGTATATGTGGGATGCCCAAGATCCAGTTCGAAGCATGGTCGATCAAGATATTTTAGGATTACGAAGCGCACGAAGACAAAACTGCAATTTGCATGAAGAACGAAGTATACCCAAGAATCGCCACAATAGATCGTAGGTGGTGGTGGATGTGGTGAAAGCTTATGAGTACATGTAATCGTGAGTTAATAAATATATTTCATTTTGTATAATCTATATTTGTTTAAACTTGCCTAATGCTTCTGCTCGGTTGCGCCGGGCACAATACCTTTGTAATAATATTATTATTATTAATAATAATAATAATAATAATAATAATAATAATAATAATAATAATATTAATAATAATAATAATAATAAGATTTATCATGCCAAATAGTGTATTAAAATTGCAAAATATTCCGTAGATTTTACCATAAATTTAATGATACATAAATAAAATCGATTTATTAAATAGAGAATTGGTACAAAGTTTTCGCGAACTCATTTTTTTGCCATTTCTATTTCTTGGATTTGAAATGTGCAGAATAAAAATTAAAACGAAATGAACTTGAAAGATAGGGTGAATAAAGTGAATGATGCAAGGAAATCCTCCGTGATGGATCGAAATTTCTTGCGAGGGTGTCATTCACATTCGTCTCGTGCTGATGAAGGCATTATGTGCCTAAGTCGGAGTCTCTTTGAAACCCATCCTGTCATCATTTTTCTCTCCATGGGAGACTAGTGCGGATACCTCATTTGACAGCCCTTTTGTACATGAAATTACCCATGCGATTGACCGGGATAATTTTCCTTAAAGCGCAACTTAGACTCGTCACAAAAGAGCGCGCAATCAGCAGCGGAAGCCTCCCTGAAATGATATAAACACGTGATTGTCGAAATGACTTCGAGGATGTAAATTTCAGATTTCTATGAGATTTCAGAATGGGTTTTTTAAAGTAAGTGTTTTTTCAAACAATTCTCTTTTTTTAAGCTTAAAGCGCAAAAACGTAGAGATTATAATATTCCGCCTTTCCTTCCTGCGGGTTGAATATTTCTTAAGTTGATTTCTAGCAATTCTTTTAATAGTAAATTAAAAGTTACTTTACACAAGTTATAGAAGTAACTATAAATATGACCGGAAAATGAGTTGCGAAAAACGAGCGCCGTGGCTACGTTAACGGTGACCAGGTTTCGACTTTTGTACAGGGCTATCAAGTTGCGGAAGTGACGACACGTCGAAGGGCGGTCCCGACCGTGTGGTCGTCATGGCATATAAAAATATCTCGTAATTTCTCAAGAAAGAAGTGACGAGAAAAAAGAAGTGATTTCAAAAAAAATAGTCGAGGAAAGACGACTTCAAAAGTTTATATTGCTGTACCTGATAAAATTACTTAAAAGTATTTAATTCTCCAAAAATTTAGAAATATTTTTCTGACATGCCAACAAAATAGGTGATACACTTAAGCACTACACATGTAGTCAAAATGATTGGCTTGCAAGCAGCATTATTAACGGTTTTTATTCAGCAACAGATTACCGGAACATTTATTGCACATAAATATTATAAATGTCGTAGGAGACGATTCCAATTTAGTGCGTTACAGGAGATATTCGAAGTTTCTATTTTAAACACGTTCTACTCTAGCCCGAGACATTACTACAGATGCGGAGACGGCACCTATGCTGTACTTGGATTCCTCTCTATGACATCCAGCACATTTTGTTCCATGGCGGGCGTACGAGTTACTCGTGGCCTGCCCTCACTATGCTGTTACCTCTTAAAGATCCATATTCGCACAGATTGCGATGCACATGCGAAAGTAAACGGTAGCCCTGTACAAGTCTCAGTGGGAACAGTTCTCGATACAGCTGCTCGTGCATTGCCAACAGCCAATCCATACACTAAGTTTATGTCTGCCAGCTCCTTGTTCGTATCACGTTGCATGCTCTTCCTACGACGACTAGTGCAGTCGAATGAGGAAAAATCAGATATTTCCACTCCAGCGCTCTCATCCACAGCGTCGCCTACCGATGTACGGTGACGTTTCTGGTGATGGGTTCCTATGCAATTCTCAATCCTTTTGATGTTCTCTACCTCCCCTTAAAGTTTGTACCTCTATTTATGAGACACCTTGTATATTATAGCCTATGAGTGAATTATATTTGAATCACTTGTTTCGAAAACGTAACATGTGACAATTTTTTGAAATTTACGTTTTATCGCCCATATTGTTTTTCTTCTGGTCATACATCAGATTTTGTTAGAAAACGAAACATATATCGCTTCCTTCATGCGATACAGCACGAGTGATTAAGTTCGAAAACGTACCATATGCGGTAGACGTTACGTTCTCGAAGCAAAGAGCTTGGATCGCCATGCGGAAACGGAAGTAACAAAATGCGCGGCAAGATTGAGATTTGTTATTGGTTTGTTATTTTGTGTTTGTGTTTTATCAGGTAAAATATGGAATCTAGTAGTGACGAAGAATTTAAATCATTGCCGAAAAGGAGAAAGGGGATAGTGAATAAGGAATGTTATCAACATAATATTATACGAGATGCGAAAGTGAAAGGTTTAGCCCACGAAAACCACGCGGGAAAATATGTCTCCGAAAGGAAAACTGGAGCAGATTGCGAGTAAGTTTACAGTTACAATAATACAAGATTGCTTAACAACAACAATACTAAAACTTGTCCCGAATACTGATTACTGATTTATTTATCTAACATTACAGATGTAAAAAGAACTGTTGCCAGGCAGTTTCAAATGAAACGAAAACAAACATTCTCGCACTTGTTAACAGCCTTGCCAGCAAGGATGGACAAGATATTTATCTTCAGGACCTTATTGAAACAAACCTGCACAAAATGTAAGGAACCGTAAAGCACCTGAGAGCTTCAGCAAATACAAATCCTATTCATACACTTACTATGTAAATGTTGAGGGTGAGAAAAAAGAAGTGTGCAAGAAAGCATTTATTAGTCTACCGTTCGTCAAAGCTTAAATCAGAAAATGCAATCCCTCACGATATAAGAGGAAAGCTTTCAAATTATAGACATAATATTATCTGTGGAGAATACTTGCAAAAATTCCATGAATTTGTCGAATCACTTCCATTTAAAGAGGTGCATTACTCAAATAACAATCAATAAAGTCCTTATATAATGCAACAGGATTCTTTAAGAAGAACCTAGACATTGGTGATTCTTGATTAAGTACAATTTTTCCTACAAATACTTTAAAGAGAATTTCAGTATGTCTTTTGGTAGGCCATAGGTGGACGTTTGCTCCGAATCGAACGACTGAAAATGAAAATTTTTGACCGTCCTTAAACGAAAATGCCAAGCGTGTTGCAGTAGCCGAACTTAATGTTCACAAAAGAAGAGCAAAGAAATACTTTTTGAAAGCCGAGGAAAAATCAAAATGTTTTTTCTATAACATTTGATTATATGGAGAATTTGCCATTACCGCAAATTCCAGTTCAGGAACTATTCCACTACCGACAGCTCTAGATTCATGAATTTTGTGTCCACGACATGAAGAACAATACAGGATACTTCTATTCACATCAAGAGGGAGAAGCCTTGAAAGGTCTAAATGAAGTTTGCACTTTTGTCGATACACATGTCTCTCTCGAAGTAACGGAAGTTTTTAGTTTCTCAGATGACTGCCCTGGGCAGAATAAAAATCACAGAGTTGTGCGTTTTCTCTTGTCTTTGGTATCGAGTGGACGTTTTCAAAAAATCGCACACAACTTGCCTGTAAGATGGCATTCCTTCAACGAATGTGACAGAGATTTTGGCACAGTGAAAAGAAGATCGAGTTTATACTCAAGATTAGTATGTGAATTTAATCGAGGGTTCATCAACAACTGAGAAGTTCAAAGTTCACAAAGTTAATAGCACGGAAATAATAGACTTTAAGAAGTGGTGGCCACAATACTACAAGAAATAAGTTTTGTCAGACAGGTGTTACGGCAAAAATGTTGCAAAAGATCTGAACTTTCCAGATCAGCAGCTACATTGAGTTCAGATACAATGCTGAGAAACCTGGTAAAGTAACAGCACTGCCCCTCATAGATGGACTTCAGTTTGAGAATTTCTCATTAGGGCGACCAGCATGCCAAATATTTGCTTTGCCAAATGTAGTTTTATTTCCTGCGTATTCCAACAAAATACCCATAAATCACAAGAAGCTAAACGACCTGTAAAAGCTAATGGATTACATTCCGGCTGAGGAGAAGGAATATTGGTCACACATTATAAATTGGCCTTCTACAGAGCAAAATGAAGCACCAGAAGAAGACTTCTAATTATGAAAATCATAATAAAGAAATTTATTAATCACCGAATTTGTTCACAGCTCATATCCGTTCTTTTTGTCATATTTTTAGCATACTTTTTTTTTACAATTCCAGTGATATAGTTGTGCTAGTATCACATGTATTTAATTGTAAAAGTTGAGACTGGAATAAAAGGACATGTAACAGCGCACGGGTTAAACAAAAACAAGTAACGTTTATTTAATAAACCCAAAGAATAGATCAGAAATAAATAAAATTAACTGAAATTGTCAATAGTAGATACTTAACTACTAAGCAATGGCAAAGAAAAATATAAATGGCAAAATCTACTCTAAACCTATATAAGGCTTAGCCAATATGTAGGAAACCAATGAAATAAATTGTGCATTTAACCTTGTCACAGTACTACTTAATTAATGGGCATAACACAGACATTAAAGCACAAATTATCTTATAAAGCCTTTACAATTTCAGATTAAACTAGAAACAAATAGATATTTCCTCAATATCCCATTATCATAAAAATCAAATGCATTCCACAATTGACTTAAATATTGTAAATTATTTAAGGATAGCTACCAAATTGTCACAATCAATTGTATTCATAAATAAATGTAAACAGCCTACATTTGTATTCCAGCAAATAACCCTTGATAGCAATAACATAGAAATGACTCTTGGCAATTCACGCTTAGGTTATGAAATAAAACTTATACAGTTCTACCTTCCCAAAAGACAAATCGTTTGCTCAACAAAAATACAAAACCGAGTCGGTTTTAAAGAAATAGAGTCCGAGTCCAGTTGTTAAATCACACTGTGATAAATAGACACCTAAATGTAATATCCAATTCGGGTTATAAACACTGAACAATGTCACAAAGAAATTAGAGTCTTAGTGGTAAATAAATATGAGTCCTCAAAATTACGTTTAGTGGTATTCAAATTTGAGCACTATAAATAGAGACAGTAAATGAGGCATTCATTACGTACATTACAACCACATTGATAACTAAAAATTCTTGACATGGATAAATAACAATAGATAGCATTCGTGCGAAAGCAACCCACTGCTTGCACTTCACAAGAACTTTTCTTAATGCCTAGAAGCCCATAGATACGCATTAAGAAAGACGGAGAACCGCGTAGCACTTTATACACAAGATAACACTAGCATTCATATCAGAGTGAAGCCTAGCTCATGGCGTAAGTATGCGAGCATACTTAAAGGCCATAGGCCCTTCACTATCGTGCCGTATCTGAGTTCCAGGCGTGAGAGCTCCGTGAAAGCGGCCTTAAACAAACTGGCATTGTTGCCTACAAAGAAAGATGCACTTACTAAAGAGAAGCTGCAGTCCACCACCGTTCTCCGGAGTACATTCGGGGGCTTTAGGAACGAAAGCTGCGAAGGCGAGAAGCTCGGCTGGCTTTCCTGCTTCTTTAGCGACCAAATCTCCGCCCTCCTGGCTTCGCTGCACGGCGTCGATTTTCCTAACTGCACAATACGCCGTTTTGAAGCGGTATCCGCCGTGACGACTGAAGATTCTCGTCCGCCGGCCAGTTTCCTAATCGAGAAGCAGAAATGCTGGCTGCTCTCAGTTCTCCTTGGGGGCTCGCATGTCGGGCGACCTTCCCCGTTCCGAACTCTCGACCAATTTCTACTTTTTCGTCTTCTCTTTTCGTATATGGCGCTCGAAACCTCTCCTGCTCGTTGATTGGTCCGTGCGTGTTGATGTTCCCGGTGACGCTGATGACGTCGCCCCGCTTTCCTCTCAGAATGATAGAATATCCGACAGCGAAAGCGGGCGATTGCGTCATCGGAATTAACGTTGGAGTTTGAATTCCGTGACAGCTAGTTTAGTTTGAAAACGTTACAAGTGTAAGTTTGTTTATATTATTTTTATTTAAACACACAATATATTAACCAGTGTTGAGTACCTATATCAGATGATCAGTATCATCGGATTTTCCCATTTTACTCCTTGAATCTGCTGAATGATGAGAGTTTCGCCCTCGAAAAGCACTTACAGGTCGTATTTTTCCAAATTAATTTCTGTTGTGGTCAAAGAGTGTTTTTATTTCTTTATTCTTAATAATAAGGGAGTTGGTGAGTACTTGTTTGTTAAAACAAAAATACAATTTGATGCATCATGAATATACTTTTTATCTTACTACACTATCAAATTGTCACCATTACAATTCACTATTAATATGTAGTTTTTTATGTAGCGTCAACTAAATATTGATGCAGCACCAATATCAGAAGAGGAATATTTCAACTATTATTCTGTTATCAATATATGAATGCCCATGCAGCAATATCGTAAGTTGGTGATCATAATCTGCTTGTTGATTGGTCGAGAAACTACGTCACTCGCTCTGTCGACGAGGCTAACGAGATAAAGTCTGGAAGCGGAAAAATCCAACTTTCATTGTCTCTATCTTGGATGTTAACAATCAGTGTTTTTCGCTTGTTGGAAACAATGAAGGTGGAAATGTTGAAGGTGTATGAAAATTATTATAATTCTTTCCATAAATCTGATTTCACATTTACTAGCAGACCATAGTTATAAATTTCACTCTCTAGATGTCGCGAAAAAAGCTCGAGAATTTCCGTTTTTATCCTCTTTAGTTAATTTTAGCTATATGATTCTTGGGTTATTCGGATAATCTCATAAATAGTTAATGAATTTCGTAGGAAAAGTTTCGATTAATCTATTCCGATGAACAACATTTTGTATTCCTTACTGGTTATTTTTAATGTTAATAAATTTCAGAGGAGCGCTAGTAGAAAGCTGTGCCTCCCGGAAAAGAGGTATTCTCCCCAAAATAATTTTTCTCAATAGAAACAAATAGTGTATATATTTCATCTTCTCGAGACGTTTATTTAGACCCGCGTTTTTTTTTCCTGGATTTGTGATTTCTCAACCTTGGACGTTTTACCGGACTGGACTTTTCATTGGATCGGACATTTCATTGTGTGAGTGACTTTTGTGTTTTTCTCGATTTTTGACTTTTTATCCGTGTGCGTGACCCGAGGCTTGTCTTGGGTGTTCACGGCCCGACCTTCACCATAATTGACTGGACCCGGAAGAAGGACATCAACCATGGAGAGGATGGTCCTTCTGACGTTCGATGGGCGCTACGCAGTCTGCGAGGTGATGAAGGCCATCTATGCCAAGACCGGCATAGCACCAAAGTTGACTTCCAAAAACCCATCGTTCATCTGCCTTCAGAAGCTGTCCCCGACGGAGGCCAGGATGCTATGCCAGTCAAGGGGCATAGCTGAACGCCTGATTGCGGCGGAGTTTGTCAAGGTGGGTGACACCACTGTTAGGTTTTTTTTGTGGCAGACCCTACTCACTTGGTAGTGACCGTTGTAGGGATTTCTCCTCTGTTATCCGAAAAACACATTAAGAATTTTTTTAGAGATTATGGTGAAGTTATGAGTTTTTGTCGACCTCATCACTCAGATACGACAGGCTTACAATCTGGTGATGTTTACCTGGATATGAAGCTTGATAGAGAAATTCAGGACTCTATGATAATGCATGGTGAGCGTATTTATGTTACGTATAAAAGTATGCGAAAATGCTGTTTATATTGACGCAGAAGCACACATATTAAGAAGGATTGCCCTCTTTTGAAAAATGTGAATTTTGTTCTCGATTGGTGGGCAGGAACCATCAATGCCCCGAATGTGTGCCTGCGGCCGATCTAGATGTCTCTGCTTCATTGCAATCTTCAAAGTACTCAGAAGCTCAGGAAGATTCTCGCCCCTTTGTCTCCGTTTCCCTGTCGACTCCGCTGTCGCAATGGTAACTGCCTGGCTCCGCTGAGAAATGCTTCTTTGCGGCGTTTACGTTTTCAAACGCTCGCATAGGGTGGCTAGAGCACCGGCCTTTATTCTTTGACATGAATTCGGCTCGGTCGCGTCGTACGTCCTTACTTCTCCGCTGCCATATTCCTTCTCCCCGATCCTTTCTCGTATCGTCACGAGAACTTTTTGGGATGACGTAATCTAACGTGTCCCCGGCGTCATCACCGTCACTCAAGCTTTCTCTTGCTCTCTTCGCTCGCTGCGAAAATACACGTGACATTAATGCTCTGTTAGTCCAGAAGGCTGCAGGTGCGGCTCTTAGGGCCAAACTGAAGTGGCTTTCGGATGTGCGACATATGTCTTCGGCAGTTTTTGCTGAGGAGCGACAGCGTGCGACAGTAAGAACTTGTCTCCGTTTGGTTTTGGAAAATGGGTTGGTGGAATCTGATGAGAATATTGTGTCAACTTTTTACGTCCACTTTTCTTCATTTTTGATGGCCCTGTCTTCCCTTCGGAGGCCACGAGTTCTTGGGTGGAGGCTCTACCTCCTTTTTCTGATGATGCTGATACTTTTATTACTCGTCCTTTTATCAGCGATGAAGTGAAGTCATTCTTGTCTGCCGGGGGCCGTTTTCAGTCCAGGTGTGAATTGCTTTCCGTATGGCTTTTATACTAAGGCGTGGAATGTGTTGGGGGCTTTTCTTGTTAAGGTATTCGATTCTATTCTTTTAGACCCTTCTTCCATTACTCCTGAGTTTACGGTAGGCGAAATTATTCTGCTACCCAAAAGTCCATCTCCAGATCAGGTTTCTCAGTGGAGGCCTATCACTCTACTGAACACCGATTATAAGATTTTTACTGCGAGGCAGGTTGAAATCTTTTGATCCTGAGTTTTTCGATCCGGGGCAGACCTGCTCGGTGCCATCACGCAGGATGTCAGATAATCTTCTTATGATTCGTTGTGTGATGGAGGAAGCACGTTTGCGTGATCAATTTTTAGTGGTTCTCAGTTCAGACCAACAAAAGGCCTTTGACAAAGTCAATCACTCCTTTTTGTTGGAAATTTTTCATCATTTACGTCTTCCAAAGTTTGCTTTGGTTCTTGCTTCGTTGTATGCGTCTGCAACATCCGTTGTTTCGATAAATGGTTTGTGTTCTCCTGTTTTTGCTCTTTTGAAAGGTGTTAGACAGAGGTGCCCTCTGTCGCTCGTGTTATATATTTTTTATCTTGAACCATAGTTGAAATTTTTGAACCACCATCCTCAAGTTAGAGGTTATTCCTGGCCGGCAGCGTCCATAAATATAGCATCTTTGGCGTACGCTGATGACGTAGTTTTGTTCGTGTCTAACCGTGACCACCGAGAGAGAAGGCCTCCGCAATGAAACTGAGTACATTGTTGCATCACATAGATAGTGCATTGTTATTCGTATTTCTACCAATAATAAGCCCTGAATTTGCACTATCTATGATGATGTAACAATGTATTCAGTTTCATTGCGGAGGCCTTCTCTCTCGGTGGTCACGGTCTGACTCCAAGACTGGATATTTATAAAAAAATCCTTTGATTTGTTTGGTGCTTCCACAGGAAGTACGATTAATTTGACTAAATCTAAGGAGATTGTTCCTGGGCATTGGTCTGCTGGTCTTCTTCAACTTTTTCCGATTTCTTGGGGAGAGCAGATCACTGTGTTAGGATATATCTTTTCTTTTTCTTTATTTTTGGACACGGTGCACTGGAAATCGGTGATCGAGAAGTGCGCGTCTCTCCTTGACAAGGCGTTTAAGTTTAAGACATCCATGTTGGTGAGGGTTCACTATGTGAAGACTTGTATAATTCCTCTATTGACAACCAAATGTTTGTTTTCCTTTCCATCTTCTCGAAAGCAGGCATTGTTGCGCCGGAATATAGGCTAGTTGATTTTGTCTGGGGTATGGGCTTTAATAGCTACAGCCGCCCTTTGCGTGCCGATTTTTTGTTTGCCTCGTTTGAGAGGGGTGAATTGGGGTTTCCGAATATCCGTCAGCGTCTCGTGGCGGCCAGGATGGCGGCCTTGATTCCAGTGTTTCTGATCCTCCCTCCCACCTGGGCTAATTTTTTCTTGATTCATTTGCGGTTATTTTTTTTAAATTTAATGGTTTCCCGATATTGTCCTGTTTGTCTGCGATAAGTCAATGTGTTGTCCCAAACTGTATCGTAGCTTTCAAATTGATTTTAAACCTTTTGTTCCGCCATTGGGGGAGTCAGTTTCGACTCTGTGGGGACTCTTGAAACAGTCCTGGTTTTTCCAAAACTCTGGTGTGGATTTATATACGGACGTGGTCCGCTTACGTACGGATTACCCCTGGGCAGCGGTGTGGAAGCCGCTCTTAGTTTACGAAAATAAAGCGTTTGACTATCAACGGAGGTGGCTGCACTAGGTGTTTCGTTCGTTGCATTGCCTTCGTGCTTGGAGGGTATTAATTCGAACGCATGTCCAGGTTATGGTTTGGTAGAAACCATTTCTCATATATATATTATTTGAGTGCCCACTCACACAAGTTGTTTGGGCTCGGCTTAAGCAGCATTACGGGCTGAGAAGATTCACCTACCAGTCATTGCGCTGTCTGGTTGACGAGTCGTCCGGCAAGGCCTTTAAAACTGATCTAGCGGTTCCAATTGTTTTTATGAACCACCAGTTGTGGGTGACAAGAGTGACCAGATGTGCTGGTTCTGGGTGTCCGCCGTCGGTTGTCTGGGAAAAGAATAGGCTAGGTCGGTTGCGTTTTCGCCACTTCTTCGTCTCGTCGAAGCGGCTTTGCACAGTTGGTCAAGATAACCAAGCCTTTTGTTTCATGTTTCCGTTATCTTTATGACAGCCTTGCCGGATTACTAGTGGGTTATTTTTAAGGGCATTTAGACAGCTTGCGCAGCCATGTTTGGCTGCCTGTTCATTTTTGCTGTAGCATGTGCGCCGAGCGCCTGTAAATAATAGCTTTTGTGCGTTTGCTGAGGCTACACCACTGCCTCAGCTTCAAAAGAGCGTTTACTTAGGTAACGCAGCCTATTAAGGACTACTTGTTCCTTAAGGCCTGTGCGCCCTGATTACTGACCATCTGAAGGGCGCATCACCACCAGCTCCGGCTCCAATAGTCTTTTTTTGAAACCGACGAAAAATGAAATAGAATTATTTATATATGTTACAACTATTATTTGATAAAATGAACTTGATACTTGTAAAATAAATTTCATTTCCTTTTTGTGTTTTCAAAAAATAGAAAATATACACTAATTTTAATAGGATATCATGAAAATATAAAGTGTAAAAGAGCCCGCATAGGAGCAGAAAACTATTGATGCGTAATCAATATCCAGTATTATCATGAAAATAATAATTGTAAAAGAGCCCATAGCTCTATTGCTGTAGGAGAAGAAAACTATTGATGTGGCATCAATATCCATTATCCATGCATGGAAAAATCGTTGCTTTAGCAGTATTAGTGTGGTAACAAGAGAGTATTGTTCTGACAACAATATTTACTGAATGAGATTAATAAAGAGAATTGATCTCTGATCAAAACAGACTATCAAAACAGTTTTGTCCACATAACAATAAATATTGTTGGGACAGGAATAACCATAAAATATTGTTACAGTGACCATAGATAAGGTCGTCACAACAATTCATGTTTCTCCGTGCACTTATATTTTCACACAGTAACAGTAGAACCATTAATATTTTTATAGTTTACGTAACAAACAGTTTTTTATGTCTCCTGTAAAACTTGCATTTTTGTACATTTCACCTTTTCGAAAAAAGTGATTCATTTGAATAATGCGTTTTCCTGTCTGATGTTTCCTGGAATGTAATAAGAAAATTTGAACTCGCTTAGAATCATTTTCCTGTAGTGCAAGATGTTAAAATTTAAAAACATTTTCACCTCAACTATTCAAACAAATTTTTATTTTTATTTGTAAATAAAAGTTGGATAGTTGAAGTGAAATTTTTTTGAATTTTATCTTAGTCTTCTTCTAATGTAAGTTGGTGTTTTTAGTGCAAGTAGTTACAAAGAGTGCCGAGGTTTATGTGGAGCTTTTATATGTTCTATTCCAATATTGGTCTTCAAGCACAGGGCCTCCAGTCACTTGACTGCGGTTTCTCACTGATGGAAGATCGTCCAGGCCAGAGGTCGTCTTACAAGATTATCTAGCCACTTTGGAAGTGTTTCTGGAAGGTCACGGCTTCGTATGATGGGACATTTTCCCCGTACACGCTTTCCAATTCGGCATGGATCTATGGTATTGTTTTCTTCAGTTGCAGAAAAGTTTTCACAGACCGCATTTCGATTTTCCCAATGATATATGCCATCTTTCTGAATGCATGAAATGCAGCACGTATTAAATTACTTTACACATTTACGCACGACGGTGGCTACACAGATGCACCATCGTAAGGGCTTATGACTAATCCTCGTATATTCATTATCATCATTACAAATATTTAAGATGTGCTTCGCTTTTTTTTCATTATATTTTATTTTAACGTATAAAATTGAAAATATAAAAGTTCATTAGTGAATGCGAGGAGAGACAATCCCATTATGACCGAGAGACGGAAATTCCATTCTTACTATTTGATACGATAAAGTATATCTCCATGTCGGCGGACGAAATTGCTGTAATAATATACACAACTAACTACAGACTTCTGTTTATTATGTATGTTTACCTTAAAGTTGTAAACAATCTCAAATAAGAGAAGTCTTGTTCTCACTCTCCCTAAAACAAATTTTATTCAGTTAGGTATTAAATATGCATATACAATAGTTTTCACTAGTAGCTCTTGTACTGAGCTGTTATCAGCCATCGGTACTTCCATCGATATTGTGCTGTTGCAATGATTGCACTTAATGTTTTTAAAAGAACATATTTAACCATCTGCCATTTGACGATCTTCTATATAACAAGTATTTGTAAACTTTGTTGAAAGTTTTCCTTACACATACTTGTTAAACAGAAGATCGTTAAATGGCAGATGGTTAAATATGTTCTTTTAAAATTTTTAAACCTCGTCCACCCAACGGCTTTACTCAACTGCCAACCATCTTCTTTGGAAATATCATAGACCTCTAGCCTCTTTGCCAAATGACCCCTGACATGTTTTATGTTATCCGATTCAGGCATAATTTGACTTTATTAGGGGAATATTCAATCTTTTTGGGTGGAGAAACATGGCCACCACTCATTCAAATGTCTTTTTCAAAATTTTCTATTTGCAAAGAAGCGTTGGCTAAAATGGTTTTTTATCACTTGAGCATTTATCTTTCAATAGTCGGGGCGAATGACACTCTCATTGAGGAATCCGTGTTTGGCACCAACTCTGACGGCTCATGCCAGATGGTTCTTCAGACTTCTCCTTCAAGCTGTATTTTAAGCTACACTATCGTTTCCAGTTTCCAATCACTTAAATTCAGTCTAGACGGATCAGGAAAAAATCAATGACCAGAAAAGAGAAATCCTTTATATCCACTTAAAAAGTTTGCTTCTCTCGTCGTTAATGCTTTCTTTTTTGAAGCAATATCTTTCTGTCTCACAGTTTTCTAAGAGTGTTCTTGCTTACTAAAACTTCACTTTTGTTCATATTTCATACTAAAAGTTCATATTTCTCAATTTTTTGTTCAAGACAGAGTGACCGATTATTTAATCATTTTCCCAGTTTTCCTAATAACCTGGATATTATGAAAATATATGAAGTTCGTTTATCGTTATCGCTATTTGGAAACGATTCCGTTTTAATTTACTTTATTACAGAGAAACTCGTCACTTTTATCACCCTTGTGAAGTGCCAATTCAACATTTTGATAGGAGAGGATTCAGCAGTTTTGCATTTCCATGCAACCCGTTATTCAAGTTTCATAAGCGTGAATTCCAACCACGAGTGTATTAAAGTCACGATATCGCCCTCAACACAATGGCAAATAACTTCTGCGCCAACGAATTTTATTGATTTCGTCGATTGCAGCCACTGATGCGACACGGAAAATCCATAGAACGCCTTGTGTCACTCTTAATCTGCACCTTTGCTATTGCCCTTATGAACTCTTAGTGATATCAATAACATCTTCATTTTGGGCTGCCCGACAACACTGCAATTTATATTTTATTAGAAAAAATGCTGTTTCATTTGTAAGACGTACATATTTTTATTCTTTTAGCTTCAATAGCATATTTGGAAGCTACTGTTCGCTGTCAGAAAATACAAGAAGATTTATGATCACTTGCGTCTACCTATAACAGGAAGCCCAAAAATCTGTTTTTATTTCATCCGTTCAACTTTTTCATTAAAAACAAACTTTTATGAAATAAAACTTTGAAATGCGTCTGGTTTAGAAATCTAAAATGGTGCTTTTTCTTCGGACTATTAACGGATTATAAAAATTAAAACGAATCCTTATCTGCTGATCATTTGTTATGGTTGTTGAAACATTAATCTAAACTGTGTAGTAAATAACTGTGGACGAACGGTAGTAACAAACAAAATAAGAAGAGAAACCACAATTCCACAAAAGAGATTTATAAGCTGAAACCACGGGTGTAAATTTCGAAGAACCTGTCCTCTTTATCAGCGTGTAAATTGAAAATAGAAAGAGTGACTATATATATACAGCCATTAATCAGGTTATTTTACAAATAAAAAAAAGAACCAATCAAGGAAATACAAAAGAGTTAAATAGAAAAAACAAATAATAACCAATCAGGTTCATATAACCTTTAAAAGATTCCCTTGATATTTTAGATGATGTCTTCCCTACTAGTAGAGTACAAGATATAAAACTTGATATGAATTTTATTTGTAATAATAATGTATTCACTATTAATGGTCTATGTTATCATATGACAAACGGGATTCCAATAGCAAAGGAGAACGAAACCGAGAAACTGTGGATAACTTTCATACCACAGAAGAAAACCCAACCTCTTGTCCACACCAGTTTGTTAAGCCGTATGCGCACTTCGGCTACCTTGTAGCCATCAATCAGCGGAATACACTGGCCAATAGTATTATTATCAAACGGAATACAAAGGGCAATGGTATTATCCACTTTTATCAAACTTGTATATAGGAAAATTAGAAAATTTTGGCCCATAATAATTTCAAACATTTTCCAAATCATTAGTTTTTTTATGTTGAACGAATATATTGGCTATCTTTATTATGTTTAATGCCCCTTTTTGTTACTATTAATTTTATTTTTGAAAAGGAACAGGACAACAAATCTCTGTTCTTAGATATCCTTCTCCAACGTTAGAATAATCTACTATCTGTGGGCATTTATATGAAGAATAATTTTGTTCCAAATTTTATAAAAAATGATTCAAATCATTGTAGTTCTCAAAACTTAGCGGCTTTCTACCATTTACTTAGAAGAGGACAAAAAGTACTCCTGATTAATGAAAGTAGAAATATTGAATTAGAAAAAAATATGCAATTTGCCAAAATATAATTCTGTTTTATATTTTTCTGATTGGCTAATTGTAATTTATCTTATTTGTAAAATAATCTGATTGGCTATATATAGTCACTCTTTCTATTCCCAATTGACACACTGATGAAGAAGACAGGGTCTTCGAAATGTATATCCGTGGCTCCAAATTAGTGAAAATTTCATTGGTGAAATTGTGGTTTATCTTCTTATCATTTGTTCAAATCTCATTTGTTATTAAGGTATGTATAGAAAATATAGACAGACTTCCCAAAATGCTGGTTTATTTAAATAGCATAGTTTAAACAAAAGAATTAATAATGACCTATAATAATCAACCAAAAGAAACACCAATCATGCAAAAGAATAAAAAATTATCTGATAGTTATTAAGGAATACGCAAAAAAACTCTAGTTTGATAATTTGCAAGTGTAAAACATTTATAGACTAAGGACATTATTGTTACAAAGGATGTTTTTTTACATTGTTTATTAACCAACAAAGCTTCCATTAGCTTAAATAAGGTTATATATGCGATGGGGCATAAATGCTATTATCTTCTTTAAATATTCCAACAACTTTATTTTCTCCCAACAATCATAAATAGCTAATTTCAACTCATTACATGAATGTTATTGCGTGTTATTAGCATATACAAGTTTGGTTAATGTAGCCCAAACGTTCTCCATAGGATTCTTAACAGGACTTCTAGAAGGCCAATCCAAAACCCTGATTTTTTTTTCAATTTTAAACCATTGTCTTGTTGCTTTTGATTCATGGCATAGGGCATTGTCTTGTTGATAACACCATTCACCTCCTACAATGAGTGAGCAAAATATGATGAGATGATCATATAACATCTGATGATATAGCTTGGAGTCCATTCAGTCCATTCAGTTTATTTATCATCACAATGTCAGTCTTTCCTTCATAAGCAAATGCTGCCTACACCATGATTCCACCGCCTCCTGCTTGCCTGCTGAAAATTCAGGTTTGTCCTTTCTTAGTTCTCCAGAAATGCCGGTTTCCATCGGGGCCGTCCAAATAAAACCTTCTTTAAAAAAAACAATTCTTTCCATTGATCTTTCCATGTCATCACTCCTTTTGCTCATTCTTTGTGCACTGGAGTTAATTTTGGTTTTGCCTTCAGTTTTACGTATCCAGTGTTACCATTGGTGCATAAGCACTTTGCCACTGTGGTGTGTGATACAGGGGTGCTTAACCCTCGGGCAATGCTTCGGGTTGACATCTGTTTTTTGGTGGCAATATGGAAA
The DNA here is from genome assembly GCA_023313115.1 of Rhysida immarginata. Lineage (NCBI taxonomy): Eukaryota > Metazoa > Arthropoda > Chilopoda > Scolopendromorpha > Scolopendridae > Rhysida > Rhysida immarginata. The sequence continues at coordinate 347,516 of JAHWFO010104803.1, forward strand.
ATGCGACTCTTTGCTCTTGTGGATAACACAGGTTTTCGTCCAGTGCCTTTTTTCTTGTCCATACTTGTCTCCGTTTTTCAATACATTACGAACTGCACTCGTGGATCGGTTGAGTGCTGCAGCAATTTCTCTGTAGGATTTTCCCTGACCATGACATAAGTACACTTTTCGAATCTCGCATTCTTTTTAACTGATTTCCTTGTGGCATTTTCGTTTGATTTGCTTTCTGTTCAGCTAGTAAGTTTATACGGTTTATTTGAGTCCTTTCTTGCCCTCGAATAAGAGAATGGAATAATCTATGTTGTATCCCATTCGATTATTATTTGTTTTTAAAGATGTGTCTATTATAATTTTATATTCTTATGCATGATTTGTGTTTCTTTTGATTGATTATTATCTTTCATTAATTATTTTTTGTTTAAACTGTGCGATTTAAATAAACCAACATTTTGGGAAGTGTGTCTATATTTTCTTTACGCACCTTAAACTATGTATTTATGTGTTGCTTATTTCTTGGATTTGGATGGAGTTTTCTTGCCTACAAGCGAACCATCGGTGTAGAGGAGTTATAAATAAGACCGGAAGAGTGAAAACGTCTATTTCTTAATACTATTTTAACATATTTTTTAATATATATTTTTCCCGACGCATTTAGATTTTACATCATTTTCAAAAGAATATTGTATTTTCCAAAGAATAAAGAAAAGTAAATTTTTAAATTGTTACAAAGTGACGTAAATCGAAACGCATTGGGAGATATATTTAATAAAATGTGTTAAAGTAGTACAAATAAATAGAATATTGAACACAAACACTAAACCACATGGAAACAGAAAAAAAATGTATAAATTAATATTTTTAGTAATGTTTGAAATAATGTACATCGTTGTAAGAGATATTGGCGCTATTTTATGTTTTTTTATATTAAAGTTCCACCATGGTGAAGATCTTCACGTAGTTTTTAATATTTTTTCATTTATATCGTTAATATATTAAAATTATAGTTTATATAAAAGAATTATTAGCAACTATGTTCGCCAAATTATGCATGTACGCGTTAGATTAATCGATTGTCTTAACAGCCAAATAATTATGCAATATCTGCGATTTGGAATTGCATTGCATATGCTTTTTTATGAAGCGTTTATTTTATGCATATTGTAATGATCCTTTAAGGGTTTCTACATTAATTTATCATATCAAAAAATGAGCATTAAAAATTCACAATAAATTGACGGAAATCGCTAATTAAATCTCGGCACGAACAAGCTTTCTGAGCCTTTTCAGCAGAAACAACAAACTTAAAGGGCTTATTAACACCCTTTAATTTAATATTCACATGATGTTAATATAAACTACCTTGTATAAAAGTAGAAATAGGTTAATGTTTAGAAAAATAAATCTCTAAATAGTATAAAATACATTTTTCATAGAGTTGTCATATTTAGTATATATCCTACTAATAATTTTAAGCCATACCTAGGCTTTGATATTGCCTGTTTGTCAAACATCCCAAAATTAAACCCATTTTAAACAAATTCGACTGTAAATTGTTTAGATTTCAACTAATTCGTGACATAGTAAATCAATTATGCACTAAAAACTGCGCATTTTTCTATCTCTATATAGTGTCAAATCAAAATTAGAGTGGTCGATCATGTGGTGATCAGGTGACGATACTTTTCGCGCAACCATGGGGAGAAGCTGTTTTTCTATTGACATTTCCCACCTGGTCTCCCCTCGTCCGAGTCGACCTCTCTGCAAACTTCAAACAGTAGGCGGGGCAAGCGAGAAAAAAAGGAATAAAAAAGTGAAACGGATTGTGGAAAGAGGAGGAAGCCACCGTCGATGAAACATAATCTAGTCTAAGGAAAGCTACAGTTATTGACATACACTATATGATCAAACGTATCCGGGCACCTGTTGTCTTGCAATGCAGCCATTATTGTTTGCAAACTTATATGATGTTTGGCCTCCCTTTGCTTGTATCACAGCTTGAATTCTTCAAGGAAGACTTTCCACTATTTTTTGTTAGATATTGTCGGTAACGTGATTCCATTTCTCTTTAAGAGCGTCGTTGAGTGCAGCCTCGAATATGGGGCGGTGTCGACGCTCCATTTCATCCCAGGGTATTCGATGGGATTGAGATCGGGACTCTGGGCAGGCCAGTCCATTTTTTTCAACCCTATTCTCATCAAGCTAACCAGGACACACCGTGCTTTGTGGCAAGGGGCGTTGTCGTGCTGGTCCAGTTCCAAACTTTTGCCACAATTTTGGCAATGCTGCATTGTCCAAAATGTTGAGATAAAGGATGGAGTTCATAGTTCCATTCACTGGAACAAGCGGGCCCAGTCCAAACCATGAGAACGAGCCCCGTACCATGGCACCACCATCTCCGAACTTCACAGTTGGCATAATGCACTCAGGTAGAAACCGTTCTCCGGGCATCCGACAAACCCACACTCGGCTATCGGATTGCCGAAGTGTGTAGCGAGATTCGTCAGTCCATATCACCCGTTTCCAGTGCTCCGTTGTCCAGTTTTGGCGAGCTTTACACCACGCTAAACGTCGCTGAGCATTGATGCGGCTAATCTGTGGCTTATGGACAACTGCTCGGCATGGAGTCCGAGGTTATTCAGTTTCTGGCGAACGGTAGTTGTGCTAGCATCATTTGCAGGAGCATTCAAAACTTTGCATTCAACGGCTTTACTTCCCTTCCGAAGGAAGTGCGTGATCTCAGGATTTTCCCCCTGAAAAAATCCTCGTCGTCCTCGGCCGGGTTCGAACCCGGTTCCTCGGGCATCAGAGGCGATCACGCAACCACTGAGCCACCAAGGCCGATAAGTTTCTTTTAAACGTACATCTAATTTTAAGGATATTCTGGTCCATGCCGCTGTCACTAAACCACGCGCTTCTACAGAGATGGTTAAGGATCTATGAAAATGATTTGCATATGCGCCTGCCGATTGTAGGGCGATACCATGAAGCTGTGCTTCCGGAGTAACGGGCACTTATAAAACTACTATCTCCCTGCGCTGTTCAAAATATCAGATTGTGCTTGATGCCGCCGAAAATCGCTCCGTTTTGGGAAGGGTACATAACAGCTCTTTCCGACGCAAAATATCGTTATTCCGCAATTATAAAGGCTTGCAAGGAGCGTGGGATTTTATGTGTCCAAGACGGGGATATACAAGGTACTAAACTGTAAAGGTTTAGCTAGAAGTGGAGCCATTCCAGCGGGGAAAGAACAGCCCAATCCCCGATCCTCTACTAGTGGTCCGTAAAGTCCGAGATCTCGTTATCGGTCCTAATCCTGGAACAGAAGACCATTGTAAACTAGATAGGGACAACTGTTCACACTGTAAACGCTATTATCAACTGGGACCAACACCAGCATAAGCGTAAGAAGAGCCACATTCAACTGTTACCACGCAATGGACTTCTACTGGTTGATGAAGTATGCTCGGGCTCAAGGCATTTTAGTGAGTGGTGTGCTAGCCAACAAATAAAAGGGGTGCTCTTCGAAAAGATTGGTCTTCGCCAGTAGTGGACAACACATTTTCTATCGCTTCGGGAGCAGTGGGCGATTTATGTTCGGACGAATTGTCATAATTAAAAGAATTCAAGGAAGAAGCAGTCATCGCATTCCCAGGGAAGGCCCGCAGCGTTGAGCGAGCTGGTACCAGCTTTTGCACGTAAGTCTACGGCCTGCGAACTTTCTCTTCCTGCACCTGGTAGACGCTTATCGCATGCCGCTTTATTTGCGTGCAATATGATGTTGATTTATATTTAATGTGATGTTGATGTCATTACAATTTATCTCTGCTAATATTATGTTTGATATTTATCGTCTCAGTTTCGTCACCCAAAAATGTCTGCTTCTGGGCGGATGTATGATTTCCCGGAAATAGAAAATTTAGTTCTCGTGCTTCCGAAACTTTTAACTAAACTTGGATCTCGTCCTAGACTTCGTAGATATAACTATATTAATGAGTTCAAAGGTCAAATTTGCGCATCAGGTTGCGCATCCTCACTATCCCACAGCATTTTATTAACAGATTGTTGACAATTTTAATAGATCTTTAGATATTTGGATGGATCACTTCAAAGAAAACATCCTGTATATAAATTCTAAACTCGTTCCAATTTCTTAAAAATTATTATAAGCAACAGGTAAAATCGTTAAATAGGTTATTGATGCATTGTGTACCCATAGCAAATCATTCATGATCTTAACTCTTCTAATCAAAAGAAGTGAAATTTATTGATGTCTACCGTATTGTAAAACAAGATGTTACGGAGTTGGTGCAGTTCCAAGAACCGTGTTGAGGAAATGACTTCAGACATCTCAACAACGAAACGTCTTAGTAACTTACATTCCAATTTTATCGCATCGTTTTACGGTTAAGGTCTCAACTATAATGACTTTAGGCCATTGGAAGAAATTGTTTCTTGGGTGGAGAAAATTGCGAAATCAAAGAAATAACATTATGAGTGTGAACAATTATATTTTGCCTGGGCGGAATTAAAATGCTGTAGACTGAGATAAAACATTTTACAAAAGCAAATACAGTATCATCTACTAAAAGTGTAAGATTTCATACAAATTTAGAAGAAAAATTATAACATTCAAATTTAAAAGTTAAAGAAATAATCAAAATGATTTTCTTCAGTTCGTTTATTATGAAATTTACTAAAACACTATTAAAACAAATAGCCACAAAAACTAATATTTGCATTATATTAATTACTAGATTCTTTAGTTGTTCATAACATTTATTTCAAATTTATGAAGATATTGCATTCTAATTTAAGATTATTTTTAAAAAAAATTGATTGCATCTACAGTGGTGGAAAAACATTAGGAAAATAAGCAAATCTCTCTTTATATAATTCTTCTGTGCGTGTGTATGTGACTGATCTCCTCCTAAACGGTTGGACCGATTTTGATGAAATTTTTTGTGTGTTCAAGTTGATTCGAGAATGGTTTAGATTCACAATTCGGTCCACTACAAAATGTTTTTTTAATTAATTTTTTATTTATAAGTTGTTGTTACCTAGAGCTGAATGGGATTTTTGCCAGCTTTAAAAAATTGTGACGTTTGCTTTGTTTAATGAAGAATTTTGCGATTGTTCCGTGAAGCAGCATCAACAATGACTGCAAGTCTGTCGCGCGGGAATGCAGTGTATCTTTTAGTTTTTATCTGAACGGCATTTTTTATAGCGTTAGAAACTGTGACGTCGTTGTTTGCTTTTGCGATTATTCCGTGCGACAGCATCAACAGTAACTGGAAGTCTTTCGCGCGGGAATACAATGTATCTTATTATCTAAAAGGGCTTTTCGTGGCGACCAATACAGTATACAAAGAAGTTGGTTGACTGACTCATCAACGCACAGCAAATCTACTGAAGCCACCAATTCGAAACTCGGTGAGGTAATAGGACGGATAGCATAGAGGCGTGTTAAGGCAACACCACCTAGACAGAAGGCCTGCGCACTGAAACGTCATACATTGTTACATCGCACAAAAGCGGCTATTGTTAATCGCATTTCTACCAATAATAAGCCGTAAATTTGGCCGTTTGATGATGATATAATAATGTATGACATTTCTGTGTGCAGGCCTTCTGTCTAGGTGGTGTTGGCTAAGGCCGAGTTTCTCGAAATTCGGACTCCCTGCCCATCCAGGGGAGCAGAAAGGATTGCAGGTCGCTTGGCTCCGCCCCCAATAAATGCAGATCTTCGAAATTTTGCAGGAAGCTTTCTAACTACCGTTCCTAAAAAATTAGTTTCCCCGATTTTCGATATTCGAATTTTAAGAGTACGAAAACTGATAAAAATCGATTTTTCGGGGTGTTTCACAAAATTTTCTGATTTTTTGATGCAATTTCACGGGGAATAAAGATAAAGCAACGAAATTCGGAGGGAAGGTTCTCGGGGATATATTTCCGCTTTGTGAGGGGCGCCAGGAGAATCCAAAGATTGGCCCCCAGTTTTATATTTTTGCCGTCTAACTCCAATGCAGTATTTCGCGAGTAAAAATAGGTCTAGAATAATGAAATTTGGTACGGTGATGGCAATTGACGAGATCAAATGTCTGTTTGGTTCATTTCTTATTTGTCTTGATCCAATTTTCCGGTATTTTATGTTTTCCAGATTTTTTCCGGATTGTTTTTTTGGTTTTCATAAATTAACATACAAACTGGCATGTTGAAAGCTCAGTTTGTACATTGGTCATAAAATATCGATTTTGTTATTTGATGTAAAATTTATTTAAAGTATCCTTGATAATTTTTCGATTTATTATGAAGTAGCTGATATACTCGGCGTTGCTCGGACTCTTTGTTGATGAAATTTTGCAATTTCTGAATGTGAATATACAAAAAAAGTGAACATTATTCTTCACCTTTCATCTCCGGCCCTGCGTCATATTCACTCAGCTAAAGGGCCGGTGATTATAGAGGAGTGAAACAGAATACAATAAGAAAATTTTAAAAACTTTATCTGTTTGAACACGCTAAAATCCAAAACTACTTGACGAATTTTCATGGGGTTTTCATAGGTAAGTTGTGGTTAGCTTGCGGCAACATATAGGATTACGAAAAAAAAAATCTTAATTTAATGTCTTGGAGGATGCTCACCTTAGAAGAGCCAAAAGATGGCGCTTCATCAGCTGATTTTTAGAAGATGCTCATACATAACAATAGCGAAGCATTGCCGGGTCTGCTAGTTAAATTGTAAAATTATGATAAATTTAGTGAAACACATGTTTATTGTCATATTCAACTTCATTCCTGGAAGTTAAGAAACATCAGGCACGACTAGTCACTGGATGGGTGACACCATCAGCGACACACGATCTATTCCCCCCCGGCTGCTGCGGCCATCATACAGCAGTCGTTAATCCACATTCAACCAGGGACCTAACTCGTCGGCCTCTAGCCATACAGGCCCTGGATTTCATCAAGTAAAAATTAAAAAAATAACAAATAAATTAAAAAAAACAACAACCCAGAATTAAATAAATAAATAAATAAATCTATTTCCAAAAAAAAGACAAAAAATATTAAAAAATGAATCGAACGATACATTTTGCTGTAGGAGAGTCGGGAAAAAATTTGAGACTAGGATGGATTTTCCTGGAGAATCATTAAAAATTTGTGGATCAGTATTTTGTTGGATGTCCTCTCACTTCAATAATAGCAACATCCTCTTCGGCATGGATTTCACAATAGCTTGAATTTTTTGTTGAGTTATTTGGTCCTATGCGGCATGATTTTGAGTATCTGTATAGCTTTTTTTTCCGATTGGAGACGCTCTTATACCATTTTCCATGAGCATAAACCACTCTAACCAGATAACGCATAAATTTTCAATCGGATTAAGGCCAGGACTACAGGCAGGTCAATGCATTTATGTGATATTGTGTGTTTTAATCATTCCAAAGTTGATGCTGCTTTGTGTATTTGCGCATTGTCCTGCTGAAAAAATGAATTTAATTGATCATTTAATTGATCTCGAAGAGAAAGGAGGAAGTTGCCCAAGATATCCTGGTAGTCGGTTGCTTTAGATCATGGAGAAACAAATGCCACTTGGGACTCCTCTCACTCGGTGAAAGCAGCCCATATCATAACCGATCCTCTACCCTGCAAACATCGTGAAAGGTATGCTGATTCTTGACGCAAATCATGGCAGTAGTACTGAACAACTTTGATTTGGACTTCATTTTTATGTACGCATGATGCTCTCATGGTGACAACACATTTCGGACTGTTCTTGGGTGAAACGGCAGCTGCAGTGATTTCGTAATTGAAATGGATGAGGCCCCTTTTGCAATGGCCAATCTAAGGATCTGTTTGTCAGCTCTTGTACTGAGCTTTCTCGGCTGTCCTGATTGCTTTTTTCCATACATTTGTCGGATACCAAGATAATTGTGGACTCCAGTCTTTGATTTACCAAAGTTCTGGCTTTGTGCCTTTTCGATATCCATCAATTTGACCCTTTTGGTGATCTGTTATTTGTTTGCCAGAACCCATTGTGAATAAATGGAGTATTGTGTATGCCTTTAAATAGCCTATGTAATATGATATTCATTTATTTATATGAACTTTTCCATCCTGGTGTCAAAAGTTTTCCCGACACTCCTATAGCAATATGTATCGTTCGATTCATTGTTTAATTATTTAATTCATTAATTCACTTTTTTATTGGATGGATGAACATGGAACGACTTTTGGAACGGCAAAAGGTTTTCGACGAGAGAGAAGGAGGAGGTGTGAATGGAGAATGGGTGTGTGGATTGTGAGAGGGCGTGTCAAAGAGTGTGAATGAAAGTGGAACGGCGTGCATAATTAGATTTTAACTATTGGTAAAGATTGAGTACGCAAACTTTGTATCCTACAGGGTTTCTCTTGTTTTAACTCACATGTTAAAGGTATGACCAGGGAGATAAGATAGTTTTAAATTTCCAGAAAAACTTGCAAAGTGTAAAGGTAAGGAATAGGCAAGGTATTGAAAGCAGAGAAAAAATTGGTAATCTTGGTAAATACTTGATAATAATTTAAACTTTAGAATTGAGTAGAAATTACATTATATTTGAGATAACCTTAGATTTTAAAAAGATAATTTGTACTCTTAAATAAATCTTTAAAAATTAATTGAGTTTCCTGTCTAACGAAAACGCTTTAAGGATAGTTTTCATTATGTCATATCATTGAGTTATCAATTCAAAATAGAATTTCCATTTTATCAAAATAGATTACAGATTTGTCCATCCTAGCTAACAGATTTTACAATCTGTGATCTTTCTACACAAGTTAATCGCTTCGACAGTACTGAAAAATGAGATCTCATGCGTTTGATTGTGACAAAATCACAAATCTGTCTTTGGTTGGCGATATCTCAATACTTAAACTTCTTTAGTTAAAGCGTTTTCTATAAGCTTTATGTAAGTTCCTTCCTTAGACGCCACTTTCGCATTAATCAATTTTAAGTTGCCGTGCACGACCTTCTACGATTATGCTCTTCAACAAGTTTTCTTTTTTTCTGTATTTAAATTCACTAAAACAATTATGTAACTCTGAGACGTATGTAGTAGAAATGTCAAGTTCAAATTCTCTATAGTCTGCAGATCGGATCTTGGTCTCTGACTATTTTACTGCGCATTCGGGAAACTAGATTGTCGCTGAGACAGTTATGGAGAATAGAGGGGGTGAGTTTCCTTGTGTTTTTTCTGTTGTATTTTCTCCTTGTATTTCTGTGAATTTGAGAGTTTTTGGCTCTCATTAATGTTTTTAACTTTTTTATTGATATTATATATAGATGGATAGAAGATATAATAATAAAAACAAAGCAATGTAATCTAATACTAATATCTTCTATTATTTTGTTTTTAATTGAAATTCATTCAAAAAGTTTATATACTGAAGATGGGATAAAAATCCCGAAAACGTTTTATAATACATTTCAAGGTTGTCATCTACGTATCTACATATCATCGAACTTTCATCATAGACCTTCTTCACCTATAACTGTGTGCCTCCCTGCGTTTTGTGTCATATTTCTCCACAAGACCTTCTTTTCATCTGTGTTTCATTTACATAATCTCCACAAGACCTTTGTTTCAATTGTGTTTCGTCCTTCAACCTTTGCATTTCTCCATTGGGTGACTTTTATTCATTGTTTTTATTATTTATTTTTATTTATATTTTTTTAATTAAATGGAGTTTTTATTAATTTTAAATTAATATATTTTATCACAACTTCTACTCTTATATACTATTTTATCATTTTTCTCAACTTTTGTTTTATGGAGTTAATGAGGTTAATTATCTTATACTGCTTGGAAGAGATTGTGTTTGCTGAACAACGAAACCTTAAAGACATTATCGATGATCAGAGATGATATCATGCGCAAAAATAGGTTGAAACGGTGAGCCAAGATCCGATCTATAGACTATAACTGTCTATAGATTTTAGAATTTTTAACCTTAAGCGTATTTATCTAGCTTTATTGCGAGAATGGCCCTAATGGCGATGAAGGAAGTATCAGAATGACTACAGCCCTCCGTTTTCATCTAGCCTATAAAATTTTTAGCTACATGCCAGTGAAGTATTTCATATAAAAACTAAAACATTGTTGAATCTCATATGCAATAATATTAAGGATGCATCTCAATTATTGCTTATATTGAGCTTTAAGTAAATTTGCTCAAACAAGAATTATTTTTATTCCAAAGAATCGTTGCCAATGTATTCCATTGTAAGAAGGAATTGATGTGAACACAAATTTCGCTTTCTTTTTTCGCAAACAGTCTAATACAGAGAAAATTTTCAAATATGCAAAAGAGAGACAATGGTCCATTTTTTAAAGAAAGGAACGGGTTATGATTTTTGATTATAGCTTTTCAACCAACTTCCTGTGATTTCAATAGAAGCTCAACACTTTTACAATAATTTAGATGTGATAAAAAGCAAACAAACTATTTGATAACACTTTATGAAATCATATATTAATTCAATTAATAGTTTATTAATAACGTGCAATAAATTATTACATGGAAGAGAGCAAGACAGGTGACTGCGGTGATATTACATGAAACCGAGAAAGTTTAAAGCTTCACTTTCAAAACGAGATTTAAATATTGATTTCCAATGTGAAGCTGTACCTCAAACACTAGATTTTGACAAAGTAATCTTATTGGCGATTAATATCTGTTTAAGTTAATTTAAATACCCTTTGGAAATTACAAAGAAAATTATTTTCGCATGAGTTTGAAGTTGATATATGAAATCAACGAAGGGAGTAAAAAATTAGGAAAGAATATTAACAAAAAGTTAAAGAAAAAAAGTAATAAAACTGACCGCTTTCAACATTTATTGAATTTTTTCCATTATTTAAAATATTACATTTTCATATCGTATTTCAAATTCGAGCATATATAGCTGACAAAATTTTATTATTCTAGAATCAATAGAGGGTACAAGGTTTAGGAATGAATTTTAACCATTAGTTTAAGAGGCATAATTTTCGTGCAAGAAACATTTTGAAATGCACATACATTTGGCCTCAATTTCCCATTGGAAGTGTCGAAAGAAATTTTGGTCGTAAAAATGTAAATAAAAGGGTAGGAAGGCCGTCTCTCCTTGGCCCTGTACGAGTTCCTATTGGGGAACGTTTTCTGTAAATAGGTTTCCCATTTGAATATTGGATTATTCTGCAGGGCTGGAGCTATTGGATTTTCGGACTTAACTATTAGATTATCAGATTTCCATCCAAAGTGGGCATGTTCTACAGATTCGGTGGCAGATGGATGAAGTTCTTCATTTAAATACAGTACTTTTAAATATTAAAAGAACTAGTGGAAGCAATGCGTAAATAGAATTTGCTTTCAGTTGGTTTCCTGTCTATCAGCCATTTAAGTGTTTAAAAATATTCAAAAAGACGTATATTTGAAACGGTTAGGATTAAAATCTGGTAATTGCTCTGAATATGTTGGATAGCATTCACAAGGTATGCAAACAATTGAAATTTCCCAAACCAATAAATTTCAACCCTTTTTTGCATTTTAAATACAGTTTATCCACATATTTAATTTTAAATTTGAAATCAGACAGATTCTTTGAGAGACTTACAAAAATGTTGTTTTAGTTAGTTCTTTAATGTGTAATAAAAAAAATAGAAAATCAATAGATGACAGGATACGAAAAATGGTTTAGTTAAAAATGGTTCTTTCCTCGTGGTTTGTTGATTACAGGATACTAAATAAATCCTAAATTCTTAAAATTACACAATACAATATACAGGGCGATTCACAATAATGTAACAAACTTCGGCGTTTTGTTGGGGAGTTCAGGTGGAACAAAAATGCCATATGAATATAGGTGGCCTTACAATGAGTTAAGTATTATAACAAGCCAAAGATTTATTAATTTAGCAGCAAATAAATAAACAAAACATGTGTTATGAACTTAGAATTAACATTTCATCTAAAAGCATAATATTATTTGTATAACTTTCTATCTCTCTTCTTTGTTTCTATAAAAACCTCCTGTTAATCTTTACTGAAAAATATGTATTATGTTTTTTATTATTATTTCGTAACTTGCATGACTAATAATAGTTATTATGTAAGGTATTGAGCATGATTAGTTTTTTTGTATTTTATCCTCATTGTTGGAATTTAATTACCGTTTCGTTGTCTTTCCTTGTCTTCATGCATGGGAAAAGCCAGAATTTTTTTGGGGGGGAGGGGATACCCGTTTATATTCCTGGAAGGGAGAGGGCATATCAAATTCCCCGCACATAACATGAAAAAATTATGTGCTAAAGTTCACCAAATACGAACTCTTATCATTTGGAGCCAATAGATAATACTCCAAATTTTCTCCATGCACATCTTACTTATAACCGTTAAAGACCGTTGCAGTATTATTCTACGCGGCTTTAGATTACCGGACCCTTTACACATTTAGTGGATCCAAGGGGCATGTGGCTTGGAGGCGATAACCGCGCGGCTTTTGGAGCTCTAGTATCTTTTCAGTACCAGAATCCTTATCGACTGTTTCTAACCCACTTCCACCAGTCATCTCTGCCATATTGAATTTAGGAATTGAATGCCCGAATCGACCAAGCAGAGTGGAGTTCGTCTAGATCATGCTTCGTTTCTGCAAAATGTAAAATGACTCCAAATTTCAATACGCGCGGCTTTGCGACGACTGGAAAACGCCTGGAATGCGGCACGGTTGCGTCACATAAGAAAGACGCTCATTCTGCAACGGCTTTAAGACAAGGAAACAGAAAAGACTAGGAAACGGCAACTTACTTCCAGCAATAGGGGTAAAATTGTAAAATTTCAGGGTGATACAGTTTCATGGAGTACCAGCATATTTAATAATATAATGTATCCGAAATTCTAGGCTCAAAATTCTACAGATGGTAGAGGATTATAAAATGGTTATTTTGAGAAGGAGGACCTGGTCGAAAATGCATATTTCAGGTGCAACGAGTAATACGTGTGAGAAACTTTTTTCTATGGTGCTTTCATTTTCAGAGCAAATAATTTATTAGGAGCTTTAGCATAAAAGCTACTTATAAGAATGCGCCCTTGGTCTGTACGTTTATCCGGCCGTCCGTCCGTCCGACGTTTGCACGATAACTTGAAAACGGATTAACTTTTTTAAATTCTGTTTTCAGAAATATGACCATCAAAGTCTTAGCTCGGCCGTATCAACTTTTCAGAATTTTTCGTGGAACCCTTCAAGTCGAATTCACGTGCTAAAACAGTGAGCGTAAAGAATACCAAGATAATGCCATGTCATATAACAATGGATTTGTCAAGAAGAAATATATTGTTACTTTCTGTTCATCTTTTAAGCATTATTGACATCGGCGCGCGCACGTGAAATAGCTTTGTCAACGCACGATTGCTCAAGTGCTCATAATCTATAAGCTTATTAAGTAGCGGAAAAATGGAGCTACTTATTGGTTTTATTTTACACACGATTTGAATCACCCTTCGTCATTTCTACATTTTTTGAGGTAGAAGGTTAAAATTCGGAATGTAGCTTACTGTGGGCATGTGCACCTTTACTATTTAGTTTGGTTTTGATTAGCCCACTAAGGTCGGAGTTTTGGGGGTGAAAATTAGAGGGGACCAAAAGGTCTAGTTGTATTTATGCATTTAAAGGAGTGAAATTCGGTATGCAGATTCCTATAAGCAAAATCTCCATTATATGATTTTTTTCCCGAGGTATCCATGCCTTCCCAACTAGAAGGCGGAATGCATCGAAAAGATGGGGACTACATTGAAAAATAGTGTACCAACTCTGTGTGTAATAAAGGAACTTAAAAAAATATTTCCGGTTTTCATTTGACTGACCCTCTTAAGTAGAATAAGAATGGAGCTACTTATTGGTTTTATAATGTCAGTCCGTCCCCTTCATAATTTCTACATTTTTTGAGATAGAAGGTTGAAATTCGGAATGTAGCTTACTATGGGCAAATCCATCTGCACTATTTAGTTTGGTTTTGATTGATATACGGGGTCGTAATTACGGGGATGGGATTCACAGAGGACAACATATCTATTTGCTATTTAGGTACGTAAAGGCGTAGAATCCAGTATCCAGGTTCCGCTATTTAGGCAACATCTACATTACTATGAAGTTTAGGCCCAATTGTTCCAGTGGGATCGGATTTGCAGGGGTGGCAGTAACTTGGTCCTTAGAACTAGGGCAACATATGGTATGGGATATACCATACGTTCGGAAATGATGAAAAAGGAAAGAAGATACGAGGTTTTTTACATTATTTACATATCACGTTCGAGAAAATCAATTTATTGATTAAAAAAAACTTGGGGAGAGGTAAAAAGTGTAGGTGAAGGGGTAAAAATAGATGACTTGCCTTATCCTACTCGGGAGGCGGGCGGGGGGATTAATTTCTTTTAATAAGCGTATAAATGTATTTCTGCTTCACTGCTAAAGCTCCTCCTTGGAATGTTTACAAGATTTTATTTATCCATAAAAAACTTAGCGACAACATAGCAACAACTTAGAGCTCAGATCAAGTGTTCAAAATGGCGACCATCAAACTCAACACGCACGTACGCGCATGGAATTTTGTACACTCTATCAAATATCACTGGTGTATCTTGTACAATGAGACAGACAGTTTGGACCCTGGCAAGCAGTATCGTATCAGTTTTACTTGAGTTTCATACCCTAACAAGTTGATACGCGCTCAGAGATTATAAATTCAGAAGAGTGGGAACCGGCGATCGCTCCGGTCATGGGACATGAACTCCCCTTCTAATCCAAAATTACTAGAGAATCTGTTGTCCAGGTGCTCATGGACATCAACATCGAAGTGAGCCGGCGCACCAACATTTTGGAGTTTGGGCTCGTTCACACTCAAGCGTGAAGTTTCAGACGCAATAGCGCTTGCGCAGTTTCTCTTCTTCTCTGCAGAGCATTGAAAAATGTTCAACTTTTGCCAATAGACGGACGACTTTCATCTCACGGTGGAGATATAATTATATATCTCCACCGTGCTTCATTCAATCACTGGAGCACGTGAGCAAAAAGGAAAAAGGCCGACGATAAAATTGCCACTGCTGGCCTAGCTGTAGATAATTATTAAAAAACCTCTTTGTAAATGAAGAAGTAGTCTGATTATATGCTGTTTTATTTAATTAAAAGGATTTGTTAAATTTATAAGAACGATTCAGAAGATTTTAATTTATTTTTAAGATCCGCATTTCGATAGCCCTTCGATCACAGAGTAACGATTGTTATTGTTAACTGTGGCTTCGTTAATGTTTCGATAGCATCGTAAAAGCGATAGTTCAAAAGGGTTTTCCTATAGCTTTCTAAGCAGAAAACTCTGCACACGTTAATATTAATAGGACCAGAATATTAAGCTCTTGTATTTTGATTTTACAGCCATGCTTTCACAACAAATTATAAATATAATGCGAGAAAGGATGATGACCGCCATTTCTCTCAAACGGATTCTCTCCGGCACATGACGCGTAGAGTCACTTTATAGGAAGAGTACCGCTTTTGAGTGAACTGTGCCGCAAGGCTTCTGATTGGCTTTTCGGTATCACGTGGCATAATCGCAGCCATTTTGAGTTTTACCGGGTGAATGCTTGCTAATCGTTTCTATGTACTTCAGTGAGCTTTGAAACTTACGTGGGAGCACTTGAGACTTTTATCAACAAATAGTAAGTTTGAATCGATAAACAGAAACTATCTTATCGATAGCAGTTGCATGTATTGATAATAAACAAAGTTTTCCTATAAATGAATAATTAGAGATGAATATTAAACGAGAGCTTGCATCCGACAACTACATCCAATAATCTGGGATGGCAAACTCACAAAAAAAACGAAAACTAGAATATATAACACAATTGTACAGAGTATAATGACGTATGGAGCAGAAGTCTGGGTGATTAACAAAAATAATGAGAGGAAAATTAGAGCAACAGAGATGGAGTATTGGAGACAATGCTGCGGTGTAACGAGGATGGACAGAATACGGAATGAGGAAATAAAAAAAAGAATGGGAGTCGAGACAGATGTAGTTGAATATATTGAAAAAAAAAGATTATTATGGTATGGACATGTAAGAAGATCGAACGAAAACAGATGGATTAATAGAATAACAGACTGGAGCCCTGTGGGAAGGAGAATAAGGGGAAGACCACGGAGAACATGGAGGAATGAAGTAGAAGAAGCAATGAAAAAGAGAGGACTGGAAGAGAATGACTGGCACCAAAAAGAGGAATGGAGAAACAGGCTGAAGGAAGGAAGACGGCGACAGCCGTAGAAACCTTAAATATATATATATATATAATTTCGTCAATTAGCTTTCACTTTATCCGGGCCATTATAGTTAAATTTTTGCGCGATAAACTGCACTTCATCCAGTAGGAAATGGAAATTAATGTTTTACATTCCAACTGGGAAGAACAAACATCCATGCCCACGGCGGGATTCGAACCTGCGATCCGACGGATGCGAGAACTGGAAAGCCTATGCCCCAGCCCTCTCGGCCACCGGGCCGACCCTGTCCACTTTAAATGAAATATATCATTAAGATTTAATTTAAGCAGTGCAAAAACGATGTGAAAATGAAGAAGAAAAAAAATGGATAAAATAAATATTAACTTGTCTACTTTTTTTAATTTCAAATTCATAAATACCATGTAAAACCTAAAATTGTTTCTACATTCGTTTGAATTAAATATTAAATTTATGAAATTTTGTAAGTTAACGAAATACAGATTATATTTTGTTATTGATGACCTAAAAAAAAAGAAGTGATGTAACAATTTAATTTGAGCAGTAGAGTTATCTTTTATTTTTACCACGTTAAATATATTAAAAACCTATTTACCATGTATTAAGTGAATTTACAAATCGTAAAAGATTACGATCTACTCGAAATGCGGCGTGAATACTTTGAAAAAATGTTCACAAAACAAAGTAATCTCCATACCGCTCTTTGTATGCAGAGAAGAACTAAACTCAAAATGACGTCGCTCAAGACGATTGCGATACTCTTCTTATAAAGTGACTCTAATGCCGCGCTAGTGAGAGAGTCCCCTTACGGCAAAGAGATGAGATGACGGACGTGAGTGAGAAAGAGGCCTTGCCTCCTCTGCGGACAACACGAGGCACAGTAATAAAATAAACAAACCAGAAACTGTGGACAAGATTATATGCTAACAAAAGCAAAGGAAACCAACCACTATTCCACAAGAAAATAGTTTAATAATATTAACAAACGATAGCAAAATAATAGAACAACAATAATATAAATACGTATGAACATTTCGAGAGCCAAGCCCTCCTCTTCAGCGTGTACAGACGGGAACCGAAGTTAATGTTATTAAACTATTCTTGTGGAACAGTGGTTTCCTTTGTCTTTGTTAGCATAAGAGGCACAGTATCCAACATTTCTGGCAGCACATCGTTAAAGATATCGTGGTGCCGGATATATGGGTTTCCGACCATTCATTTCCTATCTCAAAATATTCAGCTTACAGTCCTCAGATAAAAGACACCATGTATATATTCAGGGTTAAATAAAAGTCTCCCCCTAACATCTATTTAAATAAATGAATAATAATAATAATTAAAAAAAAATTTAATAATAATGTAACAGCAACTGGGAAAACGACCTTCAGATAAACTGGAGGTCTGCACCCAGTGTTGTCCCCCAACAGGCATAAGCCAAAAACGGGATTAATGAAAATACACTTAAAAATTAACGAAATATAACAACTGAGAACAAGAGATATGGATAAATAAAAGAATATGTTACACCGACACATGAAATACACAAGTATTGTTAAAAAAAACACTACACGTAATAAATTCCATTATTAAAAGAAAAATAAATAAATAAATGAATGAATAAATAAATAAATCGAAACAATAAAAGAAGCTAAGTCAGGAAGAGAAAAACTAAGACTAATAATAATAATAATAAGACTTAATAATAATAATAATAATGTAACAGCAACTAGGAAACGACCTTCAGATAAACTGCAGGTGTTGTCCGAGCTCAGTGTTGTCCCCCAACAGGCATAAGCCCAGAACGGGATTAATGAAAATACACTTAAAAGCAATAATAATAATTTTTGAAGGGATTTTAGGTATGTTGGAAAAAAATTGCATATAGAAAAGGGAAGGGTGATGATGGTTACTTTATAGCTGAAGTGTACATATATGTCTATATATTTTTATATAATATTATCTAAAGAAAACTGCTGTTAGATGATATAACTTGATAGTTTACATTCTAATGTTCCTAAGGATGCGCTTCTTAAATAAGCCCTATATGTTTTTTTTAGTTAAAGAGTTGTGATATTTACCAAAATACCTCAATGCAAATTACTTAATTAATAGGTCTTTGTAATTGTTGAATATAAAATAAAACGTTTAGATTCAAACTTCATACTTCATTTCACAAAAAAAACTCGGTTTCATTGTAGCTTTTCATAGATGAGAAGAACATTCCTGTGAAGCATTTATCATGAACCTACTGATGGAAAACGCTGAAGCAGATTAGGATGGGGTGTATTGTTAAATCTCGCAACTCTTTAATTTTGGGCCGATTTCATAAACTTTTTTATTCTTCATAAAATGAGCAAAGCTAAAATTGTCTAACTTGAATCACAGGTCTATCTCCAATAATAAAATCATTAGAAGTAAATTGGTATGGCGGAATGGTACATTCGCACAGGCCTACCACGAGATAATGATACGGAATCAAAAAAAATTTACGGGGCTGTGTTGGGACAGGCCGCTAGTTAAATCGTAGAATACGTCTTGAGGCCACATGGCGAATAAGAAAAAAACTTTGTGCAATACAATTTAAAAAAATTAATTTTTAATATAAAATGTTCACACAAAAAATATACATGCAATTCATCATAAATTGTTAACCAAACCTGTATGGCATTCCCAACTTACAAATCACTGGTCAATGATAAGAGGAGTATGTTAGAAATGGCAACAGACAAGAAACAATATTTCGCGCAAACATCAAATTTATAGTACTGCCACCCAACGTAATAGGTGATTCAATGGGTATGAAATTTAAATTAAAATGTTTCTTCATAAAGCTAAGAGCGTATAAATTTAATGTAGCATCTACATTGATAATGCTAACTGTCAGAATTGCAATATTAGTATCCACCTCCATGATGTCACTAGGCTGGTCTAGTAGTTGGTGAATATTTCATTATCGCACTGAACAACAACATTTCCATATCGGATATCGACACTTTAGGATAAATATACACTGAGTGGCCAGATTATTATGACCACCCCATCAATACTTCGTTGGGCCACTTTCTGCCTTCAATACTGCGGCGATTCGCATTTACTCCACGAGATGTTGAAAGGTGATGCGAGAATCCGACACCATGAATGCTGTTGTCTTGTGCTTTCTGGCCACAATCCGCTTCAAACCCCTTCAGTCTCTATCAGTGAGATTACACTTTCGGACACTGTCCTTCTCTCATATATCCGTCTATTGAAACACCCTGCATAGCTTCGAGCCGAAATGATCATCGGGCCATATGTTCGATTTTAATATATTAAATATTTCAGTTATTATAAATATATTGTCAAGAAAAGAGTTTTTAATAATATAATTTGACTTTGTCTCTAATTTCTTGTCTGAGGATAAATACACTTAATAAATTAATAATGTAAACTGGAGATAATGCTCCAAACATGAGGTTAAGATATTCTAGAAAAAAGGGGACAGAAAAATTCGTATTCAGGTTATGGAATTTTTCCTTCCCTTTTTTCTGTAATTTCTTTTCTGAGTTTAATATTTTAGGTCGTATGGTTGGAGATTTTGCTAATTTAAAATGAAAAATATTAAATTACCGAAACAAAACTGTGTTAAATATTTGTCTAATGGGAATTGGACGATTTGAATTTACCTAAAATTAATGTTATTTGCATAAAAAACAGTCCAGAATATATCAAACAATCATTGTTTCCTTTATTGTTCATATAACCCTTTTTTCAAAAGTACAATATTGAGTTTCTAACGTCTTGCTCTTGTCTCTTATTTTAATGGGAATTTCCCTGCCTGTTTGCTAACAAATTCATGCTAAAGAAGCTTGAAAAAAATTTCATAAATTTAATCCTTCGTCAAACTTGACCACTTAAGTTCAGTCTGGAATTCGCTTTTTAATAATCCCATTATTGTATTTCTTCGTAACAACGTTTTGCTTTTACACGATAACAAATGGTAATTGCCTTGAGAAGCCTAAATGGTTGTCCAAAACTTGTAGTTTCTGAAAAAATCTCTAAATCATGCACAAATTCTTATACTTATTAGAATACCAATTAAATACACACAGTAAATATTAAAAAATATAAAAAACACCGTTGTATAGATGCTACAACAAATATTTAATAAATAGAAAAGATGCTGTATAAAAATATATATTCTGCATATGTTGTAGAGAAACTTTAATAAATTAACTTTGTGTGAGCTGCAATCTTCCCTTTTAGTACACTAATTTCAACATTTGTGTATCACCATTCTGTTGGCTTTTAAAATCATTTTGATAAGAGCAAACTTTATCTTTTTGTAGAGTATTTTTTCCTATTTCTTCATTAAATCGCGAGTTTCATTCTTTTGTTCTCCGTTCTTTTGAGGTGTTTTCGCCCTGGAATCCGAATGGCTTTGTTCTATAATTATCGACGGCTTTCCCCATGTAAACCTTTTAACGAAGGATGCTTTGCACAAAAGCCTCGTTCTCCTCCGTTTATGAAAGACCGCTTTTTATATCACAAAGCACTATAAAGATCTTTTCGTTATTATTTGAGTATATTAGTTAAAAACTAGCAAAAACTTTATAGGCGCGAATTATATACGGGAAAAGACATCATTTAGTTTCTCATTGGAAGTAAATTGCATGATAAAGATCAAAAGATGATCAACTCATTATTCAACCTTCCCTATACCAAAGCCAACAATAATAAAGAATAGCCTGACCAGTTGCCTTCAAACGGTGTTTCAACAATCTGGACTCAAATGGTAGGATTTGTCAAATCCAGGGATAAATTTACACATTGTTTCAGTCGCTTATGCTGTTAAGAAAACTGTTAAAAGCATTATACGGAGGGTTGATTCAGATAAAATGAGACGACTTTGCAGTTCTGTTACGATGGTGTAATACCATGGCGCCACCATCGGTTGTGTTCGATGTGAGAGCCACGTTGTTGGGCTATCGCCCGGCACCGTAATTTCCACTGAAGTAGGCTGAGTTTGAGGGACTCCATGGGAAGTTCGTTCCACACCTGCTGACACACTTTCCATAGCCCATCAATGGTTCTTAGCCGGCGACTTCCGAGCCGTCGTTTCAGGAGACCAAAACCACAGAAATCCATCGGTGATGCGTCAGGAGATGTTACAGGCACATGAGAGAAGGGAATAACTCGTATGCCCGTCTCCTGTTCGATCTTCCTGTAGTAAGCCACAGATGACTTGGCAGTGTTCAGTTGTGTTCAGTCACTCAGTTGTGTGCGCTTTATGACGTCGCTCCAGCCCAAGATTGTCATGAATTATTTTGGAGACTGTTGCCTGTGAAATACCTTTCCTTTTGGCTAGACTTCTCTGTGTGGGGGGATTTTCTTTCAGCATTTCAGACCGGATTTCTCGAACCACCTGAGTTGGGCGTGTTGGCTGGGGGTTGTTTCTGGTCTGCTTCTCTGCTCGTCCACGTTCCTTAGATGGTCGCAATTTGTTCTTTTTGATTATTCGACCCACAGTAGCTTTGGATACTATAATACAATTTCGTTTGCATAATTCCACAATGCACGAAAAACTGAAGATAGCGTCGGAAAGACCAAACATATACCCTTAACAAAAACTGTGATTTTGGAAGCCATGTTTCAGCACGAAATGTCCCAAATAACAGCAACAAGTGTATACAAAGCTAATCCCCATGAATAGTGGACGAGTCATGCAAATAACATTCTGTCAAGGTCATATGCGGCGTTTAAAGTCGTGTCTTTTATCTGAATCAACTCTCCGTAGTTCACTTGTTTTTTCACGTAGAAAACTGATGTTCTTTGTTATATTTTATTGATATGTGAAAAGGCAGGCTTATCCTAACATATTAGGCTATGAACCGACTGAAACTATGTTAAATGTTTAAGCTAGGCGTTGCTAAAAATCCTGCTATTTTTCTTGCAAATAGAGCCTTGTTTTGGAAGCTCTATACAGGATGTTTCACTTAAAGGGAACCAATAGCCAATTTCTAAAATACAAATCTGACAGAATACTTTCAATGAAAGAATTATTGTACTTTTATGTAAGGAGTTTTCATGGGTATTCCATTTCCAAAAAAAAACGACGCAATTTTCGAATGTGGAAGTGAATTTTGAAATGTGCAATGAAAACCCCTATTTTTAATAATATTTTCATATTATACACAACATACGAGAAATTTTTTATTGTTGTTTTTTCAATTGATCCAACCGTTTAGGAGATAGTCAGTGAACGTTTGGTGTGTATGGATTTAAAAGAAAAGACAAAAAACAAAAGTGTTCATCAATTAAACGAAAACAATGGTTGACGGTGCCCCACTACTCTATCCCATATAGCTCGGGTTGCCGTTACGAACGCTTTCCATGACAGATGGTTTGGTCGAGGAAGACCAGTTGCATGGCCCCCTCGATCACCTGATCTAACTCCTGTCGCCTCTTTGCTTTGAGGGGTTGTTAAATATACAGTTTATATAAGTCTACCAACGACATCTGAGGATATGCAGTGCAGGATCCGAGCTGCGTGTTATGCGTTGAAGGAGGGAACGATATTGCATACCAGAAATGTTTTTGCGGCAACACTTACAGATATACGTAGACCAAAAAGAACATGTGTTTAAACATTTATTATAAAAAATTTATTATACAACGATTGTTTATGCATTTTGTAAAATGTTATGTTCACATAAAAATTCCTATCCATTTTTAGCCATTGTGTTTAGGAACAATTTCTGTTTTTTCTTTTTCTTTAAATCCAAACGCACAACACTTTCACTTCGTCTATCTCCTAAACGGATGGATCAATTGAAAAAACACCAAGAATAAAACATTTCTCACTTGTCATGTACAATTTGGAAAGACAAAAGACTAGTGGTTTCCGTTGCACAATTCAACGTTGACATCCATAATAAAAAATGGCGTCGGTTTTTTTGGAAATAGAATACACATTAAAACCCCTCGCATAAAAGTACAATAATTCTTCCATTGAGATTACTTTGTCAGATTTGTATTTTATAAGTTGACTATTGGATCACTTTAGGTGAAACACCCTGTATACTTTTACAGGTTCTCCGAAAAAGATTGACCAACTTTGTATTTGATGACACTAGGAATTTGTTTTTTTATTACAATGAACAGACAGTAAAAACTTTATGTTGGCAGTAATAATTATTATCCATACAGCACTGCGGCAAGCATTTCGTAGTTTGATACGCTAGACATGATTCACAGAAAGTGGATAGAAATAGAATATCCCTTAGATGTGTGCCGCGCTATAAATGGTGCTCATATAGAAACTTATTATCTAAGATAATATGGAAACTTGTGCATTTTATGAAAATTTTTGTTTAAAAAATTTAATAGCCGTAAAAAGTTATAAAAACACAAAATATTAATGATGAAAAATAGGAAAGAAAAATCTCGCAGCCTGGATTCGAACCAAACACCTTTGGCTAAGACCGCCAACGCGCCAAACCAATGCGCCACTGCGGTCATGAAAATTAGCCGCTATTTACATGATCTTAGGGTTTGGTTGGATCAGTTACCTAGTCCGCAGGCGGGGGCTATCTTTCCTAAGGTTTGGTTTGGTTTGTTTGCTATTAACGTCCTTTTCAACTGTCATAATCATTTCAGGACGGCGTTATAGGGGCCGCAAATTTTGCCTCGCAAGGGTTCTTTAGCGTGCAGCCGGCAAACGACTACACGGGACCAACGGCTTTACTTCCCTTCCGAAGGAAGTGCGTGATCTCAGGATTTCCCCCCTGAAAAAATCCTCGTCGTCCTCGGCCGGGGTCGAACCCGGGTCCTCGAGTCTTTCCTAAGACGTAAAATTCATTAAAGAATAAATGATAAGATGTTCAGGGAGGGTTTTTTGTACGCCAACCTCACCTGATCAAATTAATGATGAAAAATATCAAAGAAAATTCCGTAGCCTGAATTCGAAAAAAGGTTCCTGGTTCGAATCCAGGTTACGGAATTTTCTTTCCTATTTTTCATCATTAATTTGAACAGCTGAGGTTGGCGTACAATAAAACTCTTACTGAACATCTTATGATTTATTCTTTCAAAAAATATTGTTATTCTTTTTCGGAAACCCTCCTGCACTCTTAAACAACTGTTATATTTTTTTCTGCGATCTGTATTATAGAACGGCCCTATTTAGATTGGCAGGATATAAGACGGCATTATTTAATTTATAACTTTATCTTAAAACAATTATTTTAAAAACACAGAGAGAAAGAGTTACAAATTAAATAACCACTGAAGTTAGATAGCATGGCATAGCCATAACCAACTAAGAGACCGAAACCTTATAAAATATGATTACCTTTATTAGCAAGAATATTTATAATTATATAAGTCTTTATAAATTTGTAGCAAGATGATTGCATTTATATGAGGAGCTTTTTACTTTTGATGAATATATATATAACGTTAAAATTCATGTTGAAAGGGCCCATGTAGATTTAGTTTTCTCTTTTGACACCAAAGTGCTTTTTATGGCGTTGATTATTCATGTCTTGAAAGCAAGTGGGCGGCATGTAATGGAATTCCCGCAGGAATTTTCAGACACGAATACCCATGGAAGAATTTTATTAAATTCCGAGGGTGCGTAACAACTCTTTATTTCAAGGAAAGATTCCGTGCTGGATTTCTTTACATTGACTTCTTCATTTAATTTTCCGCTCATCATGAGCATTATACATAATCAGGAATTCGAAATTTCTTCAAACTGATAAAAATACGTTATGTCGTTTTTGCTTCTTCGTTATAATCACTCTGTAGCTCCTTACCTCGTTTAGCTAAATAAATTCATTTATCTTTTAAATTAAAATATAGAAAGAATATGGGATGTGCAAACGATTTTGAAACTGGATATGAAACGATACATAAATTAAAACCTTATAAATGCTTTTTTTTCAATAGAAGATTTTAGGAGAAACTTGAGTTTTTACAACCAAACAATGTTTTTATTGTTTTGTTTCATTTATTTTCTCGTTTATTTTTTATTCTGATTTGCATATAATAAAAGCAAATTCTGTTAACTTGTCTTCACCATGTGGCATGAACATTTTCTCTTGTTCTCCTCAATATCATTATCATTCCAAATATGTTCTTCGCAGTTGTAAAATGATTTCATGCAATATTTACTGATTTTCATTCAGTGCGCCTGCTCTCAATCTCTTTTGAATGAAGAATCTCAGCGTTTAAGCCCATCACCGCCATCGATCGGCTCAAGGGGTTGAAACGTGTGAATCAAATGGAGACGTAGTCCACATGTAGAAACGAGAGGCGGGGACGACAACAGAAAGAGTGACAGCGATAAAATGCATTACTTTGCCCCACACTGTAAAGTAGTCTTATTACTAATATACAAATTACACTTTTTTTCATGAAGCCATCTTCACGACGAATCATTATCACATTTTGAAAATTAAGAGGAAATTCTCATTAACATCTCATCGGTCCACCTTAAATAACCCAAAACTTAAAATCGTGCATGCAATTTTCTGTGTGGATAAAGATAGACGTCAAAACTGGAGATAGAAATAACAAAGTTCGTTTTCTTTTAATTTTAACAAAACCTTCAAGGAAACAAGAAACTAGTTAAATTTTGGACTTTGATGTGAAAGTAGCTTCTGTGAAAGTAAAAGTATTCCCACTATTTGGCCTGATATTATGTCCAAGATATTCCACAGAACCCTGTTATATCTGAAAACGGCACTAAACTAGAAACATCTGTGAAACGTATAAAAATTTGTTTTAATCACGTGATTTACTCGTGTACTTCCCAGACGTTTAAGAAGAAGTTGGTTGAGTTTAACCTTAGCAATGGAAAAAATAGGACCTAACTGACTTCGAAAAGGGATTTGTTGTTGGTTCTTGTCGCTTCTCAACAGATAGCAAGTTTATGGTCAGCAAAATAATCTCCAAGCTTAGTCTGAGAGCGGGTAACTGTGGCTTGAAGACAATTAATTATGAGCGAGACCGCCATCGTTTAAGGCGACTTATACGGAGAAACAGGGTATCCTAGGTGCAATCATTGACAACTGATTTTGCCCAACCGATCCGCATCTGGCAGAACCATGCGCTGGGAATTGAAGCGGATACAAATCGCATGCAAATGAACTTTCACCTGATATATCTTTAGTGTTAATCAGTCATTTACATAAAAAAATCGGAAACTGCAGCCCAAATAGCGTGTTCGGACGCAATTTCAAGACATCACCCCGTCCCCCTTCAAATCATCGTAAGAAGAAAATCTGAATACCAAAGTTAATTGTGTTAGAAAAAAGGTTTTATACTTTTTTCTACAAAATAGGTTCGTATATAGTGGTGTTTGAAAGTCGTAAAGCTGAGAAGAAAGTAAAAGACCTATGTGGTCTGGCGAAGCAGGATAGATGTTGTTTTGTGCCTACTAGAGGACTGCACCGGCGTGTTTTGCTCGCTCGAATTCGCTCGAGCGTACTACGCTCGTTGTGAGCTGCCGCCCGGAGTTGGGCTTTGCTGCTAAACGCAACAGTCCACTACTTGCAAGGGGGATTATAAATCTTCTTGCAAAGTTCCAATTTGCCAAAATACACTCAAAAAGATATTAAAAAAAACTATAGAATTTTAATATTACTTTCGGGGTATAAAAATAGGTAAACAAAATTTTTATCCCTCTCCTAAGGGATAAAGTTTAAACCATAAAACCTACGTATATTCACAGTTGAATAACGAGAATCACGAAAACAGGACTTCAATTTACCTTTTTTACTAAAAATTTTTAAGTTTATTTACAATAAATACTTGTTTGTAAAAGTAATAACGAATACACGAATCTAGAAGCTTGCGATCAGCTTGTTTGAACGTTTAAAGCAGTTCGTCCCACTGCCCACTTCCCCCTTTCATGGGATAAACAGAACCGAGCGAATGACGCTCGGAATATCCTCTCCCATACCGTTGGTAAATCTGACCGAATCTTTTTCGCTTATAATTTATTTTAATACTACGTTTGTGCATTTCGACGACTTAATTGTCTAAATTCGCATACGTAGTATTAAAATAAGTTGGTAGAATTTGTAGTTAGTTTCTCTTTCAATTATTTCTTACCATTACCGGGTTTCCACAGTTTCCTGGCATTCATAGTTCCGCGAATTAAAACAAAAGGACCAAGATCATACAACGAAACACAGGAACAGACTATGAAGCCACCTCCTCCGAATTTCACTATGGGTACGACACAGTCCTGTAAATATTCTTCGCCGGGCATTCGCCAAACTTACACACATCCATTGGATCGCCACAACTGGTAGCCGGATTTATCACTCCATTGAATGTTTTTTTTTGTTCTGGAAACCAGTGACAACGTTCCTTGCATCACTGTAACTCCCAGGTCGCATTGAGGGCTGCGATGTTTGGCTTGTGAGCTGCTGCTCATCCGTGAACACCAAATGCGACGATCTCCCGGCAGACGGCACAATCACTTGCATCACGCATCACTAGACGACGCCGTTCGAAAGTCCTGTGCCAACGTTTTTAACGAAGCCTTATAGTTTGACATCACCACACGTTTTAAGCAACCACGATTGCGGTCTGTCAATTTCGTCGATTTACTGGGTCTGGGTTAGCATTTTATAACCCCCCCCCCCCCTCGCTTCCACTTTAACATAACATCATTCACTATCGAGCAGGGTATCTGAAATTTGTTGGAAATCTCACGGATATAATGGCGAAATCTGTGGGCTCCAATGATCATCTCTCTTCCTCCGCACAAGGTTCACGTCGTCTGTTCATATCGACTGTAGTAGCTGCTATGAATGTATTCTAACCCGTCAACTTCTTTTATAGATTGTTTGATGTGTACGGACATTCCCATGCGTTTTTGGAGAGTGACCGGTGAAGAATGGCCAGATCATGTATTTGGTTTAATATGTAAATTCGTGATGCTATTAATAATTCCTAGCCTTTTGCTGATATCCAGCAATAACTTATCTAGATGTAAAGTGAACGAAAGGGAGATAATAGCAAACTCCAATCTTTGACCCGATAATCAAATTCAAAATAATGGTAAGAAATAATAGGAAGAGAAATTAACCACAAATTCCACAAACTTGTTTTAATACTACGTATGCGCATTTTGACGACTTAGTTGTCTAAATTCGAATACGTAGTATTAAAATAAGTTTAAGAATTTGTAGTTGGTTTCTCTTTCTATTATTTCTTACCATTACCGGATTTCCAGTTGTAATTAGGTGAGATTACATCGGCGATATAGATGTTAAAAAGAACCGGGACTCCGCTTTTAATAATGCTTGTTGCTCTTACGCTGTCGCGCCACAAATGACAAACGATCGTCATCAGCAGCGATTCAAACCAGTTCCTAAGATTGTCCGTAAGACCAACAGGCAGGGCCAGACTAGTACCTAGGGGAGCCCTAAGCACTACACACCTTCCTCAGTATAAATCCTGTTTTTCTGAGGATTCGGGGGCCCCTATTCACATACTTAGTCTAACGGGGCCCTAAGCACTTGCTTAGTCTGCTTAAGTATAAATCCAGCGCTGCCGACAGGAAATAACTTTTGCAATACTATTTTGATGTTTATACTATCAAAGGCCTTCCAAAAATCCAGATAGCTCACATCCACTTGTTCACGGCGGTCAAGATGCTTGACCAAATAATGAATGAAGTGAGTGAAGTTAGTTAACGTAGAACGATTACTGCGGAATCCATGTTGTTAATTAGGTAAATTACAATCTAAAATTTACCTAAAATAAGTGGCTAAATGACGAGAAACAAAATTCTCTAATAATTTTGCAGGATAGGCAATAAGCGTAATTGGTCGCCAGTCAGCAACAGTTCCTTAACTTTTAACTAGGCTGGAATGATATGTACTGTTTTCCAAAACGTAGGGTATTGACTAGTAGATAATGATTTATTAAAGAATATTCTCAACAATATTCTAAGCGTTTGTTTGGCTCCATGTTTTGCGGTTCATCTCTCCATGTTTACACTATCAAAGGCCTTCTCTCCATGTTTTGCGGATCGTCTCTGGTCAAACCTCTCGGTTTTTCGCTCCCGTCTTCCCGTCACTCCCAAGCTTCCGCCACGCTTAGTAGCGGTGCGCCATCAATTAACACCATAATCATAATTAGATCTTAATTTATTATGGAAATTATTAGTGGCAATAGATGGCTGCACCATCTTAGAATCATACTTCTAAGTCATATGCTGCTTCTTTGTCGAAGCAGCAACGCTCTGGTTCACAATATCTTGTGACAGATACCATTAACGTCTACCTGCTTCGACGCAGAGCTGCTCTTCAGCAAACTTGAATATCCCGCACTCAGAAATACCAAAATTTTCGGAGGTGTTGATTACCATGTGTTAATCAATGATCGTTATTCAAAGTGCTAGTAAAATAAGCTGCTAGATCTTTTGGCCGTATAGTTACTGGATAAATATTTTAGGTTTTACCGTTTCAATATTAGCAATAAATGTAATATTAAATTATTAAAACGAAACTAACATAGTAACAAACACATTTTTTGGCATTATACAATTAACATTATTAAACTAACATTATTAAAATTAATTAATTAAAATATTAAAATTAAAAAACGCTATTTAAACAACATTAACATGAAATATAATATAAAGTATTAAACTCGTGTACAGTTAGGAGAACTTATAAAAAGGCTATAAATACAACATAGATTATGCACGCGCTTTACAAAAATATTTAATATACATATCTAATTAATACAGTGTAATCTTCATGTATGCATTTTTACAGGCAGATTGTATGGGCAGCCGTTACTTATCCTGTTTTCGAGTAATTGATTTTTTGACCAGCAGATGTCAGTCTCTTACGGTTGGGTATCCAATAAGCAGTGTTTTGGGGGAAATTAAAATAATAGCAGGTGCCCTGTATCCTTCCGACAGATATTTTTTTATTTTCCAATGTAAAAAATGAAAATGAGCACAGGGTGGTAAAATACTAAAAAAAAAAAAAGAAAAAAAGCTGACGTTTCGGATAGAGGCTCTCCTTTGTCAAACTAAAGAGTGAAAGTGATAATAGGGGCATTAGAAGACGTCTTATATACAGATAAATTGGGGGAGAAAGAAAATTATTGGTTAGGGAGGACAGAAGGGAACCAATGGTTAGCCTGGAAATGAAATAGAATACGTACTGTGATAAGGTGAATGGGAAAGGATGTGAAAGAGATGCAGTAGTAGTACATATTGCAAGGGAAAACGTGCTGGGATAGCACACGAACGAGGACCAATGGGAGATGATAATAGGCCAATGAAAAAAGGGCAGTGCAACAGGGTAACACATAAGAGATAAGTGGCGCCTATTTGGAAGTCCCGCTGGTGAGGAACCCCCCCCCTCCCCTTACCTGGGTACATCAATGAATAATTATCAATATAACCTAATTATATAATTTAGAAACAAATTCCTGGCAGTTTACTATTAAAAATGTTTTTATGAAACTTTTGAGAAAATCATTATTATTATTATTATTATTATTATTATTATTATTATTATTATTATTAT
>JAHWFO010104803.1:400938-423095 GCA_023313115.1 Rhysida immarginata
CCGGCGAGTTAGTTGGCCAGGACATTAATTGGAATTCATCTTTATGCTCCTCGAACCACTCCAACACAATTGGAGCCTTGTGACATGGGGCGTTGTCCTGCTGGAATATTCCATTTCCAGTTGGGAAGACAGACGCCATGTAAGGATGCAACTGGTCTGCAATGATGTTCAGATGGTCCGCAGCTTTCATGATCCATTCTACCACAACTACGGGTCCCAGAGACGCCCATGAGAACTTCTCCCAAAGCATAATACCGCCAACAGGGGGAGGGGGGGCAACTGTTCGCTTGGGAGTCGGCGTACCCTGACACGACCACCTTCGTGATGAATAAGAAATAGTGATACGTCCGACCAGGCAACTCTCTTCCACTTATCCATGGTCCAGTCTCGACGTTCCCGGGCCGACAGTTTCTCTTCCACTTATCCATGCTCCGAACACTTGCACTTGACCTGCATTGTATTGGGCTGTCAGCTGAGCCACTGTCTGGCGCCGATCTTGCTTCACCAAGCGGGACAGTCTCCGACGTTCTTTTTTCTTTGATGACGCTTAGGCGTCCAACAGCTTGGCGTCTACTGCTGGTTTCACCGTCATTTATCCACTTTGCATAAAGATTAATAACGGCAGATCGTGAACAACTTACCAGTCATGCAGACATTTTTCACTTCTCTACTATCAGCACCACATATTGCTAACTCTTCAACTTTTTTTTTTAATTTTGGGTATTTTAAAAGATACCGTGCTCTGATTTTGAAAATTGAAATTTTGAAAATTTTTAAAAAATTTGGCCATCACTGATTTTCTGTGAGGGTATATAAAAAAATTAAACAGATAACCCCCACTGATAGATGAGCTGAAAATTACAATTAAGGGAGTGGTACAAGACGTCGCTCCTGCTACCTTGAAACGCGCATCTCAAAATATGCGCAAACGTGTTGAGCTCTGCTTCTAAGAATATGACGGATATCTCGAATATTTATTATAAATTACGCTATAAAATTCTTTTCAATGATACGTATATAACATTATTTCTTAACTTGAATAAGTACGAGGGAATATCAGAAATTAACGTCATTTATTTTTTAACAGAGGAAATATAGTCGCTGGGTAAAAGTTAACAGCTAAAATGAAGGCTGAGTACATGCGCAGACATTGAGCTACCAGTCCATTTACACATGACCACCGCTATCACATCGATTATAGTGGAAGAATAGCGAGCTCTTATAAGGTTTCTTTTTGCTGCATGCGATATGGTGCATGTGAAGTTTGAATAACAAAAGTCTGTTTACGTTGGATAACAAAAAGTCTGACACAAGAACAGACCGGCAACAGAATGGCGTGCAGTCTGGAACATGTCCAGCGGTAGAACCAGTAGGAAAATGCGTTTCTGAGTGGCATTATCACAGGAATCCTGGATCTTGCACTTCGCACTTGAGTCTAAAATTGCAAGCATGGTGTAGGAACATCCACAGTCTCCCCCAAAAAATCAAAGTTTCTCCTTCAGCTTGGAAGATTATGCCTACAGTTTTTTTTGGGGGGGGGGATATGCAAGGCATTCTACTCGCAGAGTTCTGGCCTCATGGGTCAACCATCAACGCCACCACCTATTATGAAACGTTGACTAAACTGTGGCTTGCGTTTCGGTTGGGAGGATCTGGACATTGAAAAGATTTCTGGGTACTCAGAGGTGTGACACTGACGAGGAACTCAAATCTGCCGTGCGCCGAGGGAGTTCTATGAGTGGGGTATTCTGAAACTGATACACCGTTGGGATAAATGCATAAATCGTCAAGGTGTCTTTTTGAAAAAGTAGATAAAGACGTGTAGTTTCAGTTGCACTTGCTGTTTACTTCATGTTTTGGAATTTTCTTTGAATAAAATAAACGGCGATACTTTTTGATATCTCCTCATATTATCGCTGTAAACTTTTTGTACAATAATTCTTGAAGAATGTAGAGAAGAAGGCCGAGACACAAAAATCCTGGAATACAATACAACCCTAGATATTTATTTATTTACATTAAATTCTGGAAGAGTCAGTACGGGAGTTTTTAGAACACGCTGCATCATTATTGTCACGGAATTCGAACGACATCGAGAATTCCGATGACGTCGTCCAGCGCTACCAGACCCGTTTCTTCTACGGAGCACGTCAACAAGAGCGACATGCAGGAGCCAATCAGCGAGAGGAGCGGGAGATTCGTTGTGGCGAACTGAAAAGCACCGATCCGGGCAGTCGTTATGAGGGAGTCAAGACGAACGGAACGAGAGGGAGTTCGATCCGAGGAAATCAAAGGTTTGAGCGGAGCAGAACTCTTCTAGCAATAGGAAGAGAAAGGGAAGGCAGCAAACAATCCGACTTACCGGCGTAACTTCCAGGCCTTCCATGGTAGGAAACGAGGCGAGAGCTTCAGCGAGCAAACAAGCCCCCGCTAGAACAAATCCGTCGACGTGGCAAAACGACTCGTGGAGCGAGGAAGATTCGTCTTCGGCCGCCTTCGAGGAAACTCCACGACTCCCGACTTGGACATTTGAGCGGAGGACTTTACAGCTGGTAAGCGCACAATTTCAAATATGCCTTAACGCCCAGTTGGTAAAGCTTTGCTTCCCAGAGCTTACATACAGTGAATTAAGAGCCCAAATGACTATCCAAGGACTGTGTCCGATCGGACTTCCTGCATATGTCGAGCTGGCCTTAGGCTTTACTTATTTAAAGAAGCTGTGTGGCTAAGAAGGACTTATTTGGTTCATTCAAGTCCCCCCACCTTTCGTAGCATCGAATCTTGTTAAGGAGATGTACTCTGGTCTACATCAAATCTTTTTAATGCCCGCTTATTTCAACGCAACCAGCTTGTCAATTTCCCGAATGTGTCATTCTTTATCTTTGTGCGAACCTAATTTACATTTGTCGTGCTACGAATTCAACGCAGTCTTAATTCTGATAAATTCATTGTTTATGTGAATGCTACGTTATGTTATAGTGGCTTCCTTATTATGCAGGAATTGGACATCAGAATTAGTGTTAACATAATTGTTAATTGTTGTTGGCATTTATGTGAGTGATACGTTTGACAAAGTGTGTGGCTTAGTGTGTAAATAATTACCTCAGCTTTAGTGGAAAAGACTGACTCATAAGACTCTTCATATTTATTTTGGTGGGACCATTTTTTTGAGACAATTTGATATGTCTAGTGAAGCGTTGTTATGTATTATAACCACGGTCTACAGATATTCATGGTCACCGAGCTCCATTATTAAAATGAAGCTAAAGTTTCTAGCTCCTGGTAGGGCGGGAACTCTATTGAAAAGTGGCGCTGCATGTACAATCTGCCCAACTGCGCCTGCAGCGCCACCCTATCGGCAGACAGAAACTTTACTTTCGTATTCAGTTTCAATGAAAATCTCTATCGCAGGTTGCGGTCGGGAATAGTGCGATCTATGCGGCACCTGGCGCGATCTGTTTTCCTTAGATTCTCGAAACAATGGAAAATGGCCGAAGCTCGATGACCATGAATATCTCTAGCCCGTGATTATAACTAAGGCTTTATCCCTACTTGAAGAGACTGTGATTTATAAGACTTTTTATTTTATATTGTTGGAACAATTTAATTACAGATTACATGTCTAATTGTCTCTATTCAACTACTTATTAGCTATCTGAAGTGAATTGAATCTTCATATATGATTGTTGTTTGTTCAGTTTAGACTTAGTTACTTGCAGAAGTGCTTATTTAAGTTATTGTGTATTTTTGATATAAATGTCATATGTCGAATTATTCATTGACAGTGTGTAGAATTGAATGCTCTATTAATTTGATTTATTCACTTAACCCATTTTATATGCTTCAAGTTTAAGCTATTTACCTTTAGATTACTTTATTAATACTTTTATTGGACTTCAATAAACTTTATTATTTGTTATTACGCCTTCTGTTAACGTGTTCTTGTTTTCCACTGCGCATTACTCTATTGCTCATTTTTGCACGTTACAATTATATATTATTTTTACGTTAACTCGGAGGTATATTTATTACTAAGGAATACTACTCAAAAATGTCAAAATCAAGATTGTCCTACATATTATTGACTTTCTAACGCTTTTCTTCTCCAACTATTAAACTATTAGCGATAGTCACATGATACGAAACCTTACTTATCAATCAACCTCGGTATTAATTAAATTTTTTATAGAACTGAAAAGTAAATCAGTATGCAACGAATGCAAACTCTTAATTATAATCGGATTTATATTATCCAATCCACTTCAGACACTGCCCATACATAAATTCAATTTTAAAATTAACTTTGAGAAAACTTAATCTACTTTTTCAAAAAGATACCTTGACGATTTAGGCATTTATCCCAATGCTGCATCAGTTTCAGAATACCCCACTCATAGAACTCCCTCGGTTGTGAATATCGGCGCATGGCAGATTTGAGTTCCTCGTCAGTCTCACATGTAGGCGTTCGATTTGTACACGTTCACTGTTAGCTTTACATGTAAGGTTTGTCTTCGCGTAACATGTAGGCGTTCGGTTTGTACACGTTCACTCTTAGCTTTACACCCAGAAATCTTTTCAATGTCCAGATACTCCCAACCGAAGCATTTTGTGTGGTGATCAGCAGGCGACGTTTTCCTATATCAATGCCTGGATAAATTATTATGTATTTATTGACCTGAGTATGTTAGCAAATGCACAGAAATAAAATCAACGAATGTTTTACGAAGCTCATAATTCTATACGATGATCTTCTTTGTATATTATATTAGTTTAGATTCTATCAAAATAACTTCTATTAAATATAAAGTCGAGAAGAACTAAATCTCTTAAAGAGTTCAGTACAGCCATTGGCCATAATAACGATTAAAATTTAATATATAATAAATGCTCCAATCAGAGAATATTGTTCCAACCAGAATCTTCAAAGAGAGAAAATTATGAATACATACATGAGTGACAAGAAATCTTGCGTTGAACTGTTTTCTTCCTTGTATTTGTATAGACTAAATTAGATTTCTTGAAATAATGAGCATAAAATTTTGAAGAATATACAGTCCGTCCCAAAAGTTTATAGACCTCAATACAATGCATGTATCAAAGGAACAAAAAGAAATACGACTGAGTTCAAATAGGTTTATTATTAAACACATACAACTTGTATTTAACCAAAACAGAAATGACAATAAACTTACATTAGCGTATTGTTATAGCAAATAAATGAAAAGAGCACTGTCCCAAAAATTTATAGAATGCATGGGAATCTCAAATTTACAAGAAAACACTTGGTTCTCAAAAGCATATTGATTTTCCGTTGTTTCGTATGATATCATATACACGATTTTCCATAGAAAGAATCAGAGTTTGTAACGTTTTAGGATCTAAATTGTACCAAGCATACTCGATTGATGTCTTGAGTTCATTGATAGACGAATATTGAAGTCCATTGGCATAAATTTCCCGAGATAAAATGCCCCACACGTTCTAAATGGGATTCAGGTCAGGACTCATCGGTGGCCAGTCACGAACAGATACATTTTTTCTGTTTAGATAGTCTTTTGTAGCATTGGATGTATGGATGGATGCGTTATCGTGCTGAAAAATTCAATTCCTTCCTCCCAAAATTTCACCGAACGGAATCAAATGACTTTGTAGTGTTTCTATATACTTTTCTGAGTTTTGTCGTCCATCTAAAAATGCTAAGGACGCTTGACCATTATATGAAAAGGCCGACCATATCATCACCGATCCACCACCTTGTTGTCTGTTAAAAAATGTTCGAGGCTCTTTCCTTAAATCATGCCAGTAGCTTGCATATCCATCAGGACCATCCAGATTCCATTTCTTTTCATCACTGAACAGCACACTCAGCCATTTATCACCATATGACATATGCTGACGAGCCCACTGCGACCTCTTCTTTTCGTGAAGCTTTGTGAGTGGCGGTTTACGTCTCATTTTCTTGTGAATAAGGTAACCAGCTTCTTTAATACGTCTGTGAACTGTATTCTTTGATATATGCAAATGTTAACTAACAGTGATGTTATGTATGAACATTTTCTGGGAGGAAGCCATTCTCAGTATCCGTCTATCATCACGAGAACTTGTCACACGTAGTCTTTCTGAACGATGTTTTGGTTGGTGTGGCTCTCTACGAGCTAGAACTCGGTAAATATTACTTTTAGAACGGTTTAACGCATTGGAAATGTCATGAATAGGTTCACTCTGCGATTTTAAGCTGAATATTCAGGCAACCTCATCAGCTGTTAGCTGGGAAGCTCTAGGTATTTCGTTGATGAGTAAAATGTTGCTCTTGAGCCATTTCACAGTACACTTTTACACTCCAAACTTTGCATCATCACTAAATATTTACATATTGCATAAAATTATGTTGTTCTATAAACTTTTGGGACACAGCATTTTCAATGGTTTATCATAAACATTTTCAATGCTTTTCTGAAAAGTAAAATGTTTGTCATATTTGCGTATTATCAACTTGCACATGCTTTTATTCAAAACCCCAAAACGTTCCATGACATCATTGACGTCATAGTGACGTAATCAGCAAAACATTGATGTCTATAAACTTTTGGGACGGACTGCAGTAAACATTTCTTTTACAAGCATACAGGGTGTATCTGAAACCTGTCACAAACTTTTAGAAGAGGTAGTATGGATGATTCTAAGCAAAAAAGTTCATATGAACATGGGTTCGAATTTGAACGAAAACCGAGATATGAACAGAAATAAGAATGCCGCCACCAAGTTAATAACTCATATTCTATAATACCTAGGATAATGAAGTTTGGGGCAATAATAGAGTATATAGAAGTGTGTATACGGTTAAAATTTGATCGAATTCTAACCAGTAGTTTCCGAGTTACAATATTGACTGCGTAACTCGGAAACTACTCGTTGGAATTCGATCAAATTTTAACCGTATACACAACTCTAGGTACCCTATTATTCCCCCAAACCTCATTATGCTATGTGTTATAGAACCTGAGTTATTAACTTGTTGATCTTAGTGGCGGCATTTTTATTTGTGTTCATATCTCGGTTATCGTTCAAATTCGAACCCATGTTCATTTAAAATTGTTTGCTTAGAATCATCCATACTACCTCCTCTAAAGGTTTGTGACAGGGTTTCAGATACATCCTGTATAATAGCATCTTCAGTACGACAAATTTATCTCTATAACCACGCAAATGCAAAAGCTAATAAAGAGTTTGAACAATTGTAGCACCATCGAGGAAGCAAACCAGAGAAACGTTACCTAACTTAACAATGTTGCATATATTCGTATATCTACATCGAATATTCAAAGTCTAAAAATAAAAAACAGAGACTTTTTTCAAATTTTTTTAAACAGAATAGTAACACCAAACTTTATTTAATTAAAGTTTCCTAGAGCAACGAGACAGCTATTATAAAGTTTGCGTTAGAAAACTGCTTCTTAGCTGATCACGCCACCGTAAACATAATTGCAGTCGCCGGTTTTTCCTTTATAGTTTCTACGATTACAGCAACCACGAAATGGATTCAAACATTTAATGAGGGGAGAGGAGACTTACGAGTGCAGATAAGTTTGCAATAAAATGCTCAATATTGCAGTAGGCTAATGAAACGATGTTCTTACAGCAAGGTTTTTCGCCAGCTTCAAGCGTAAGCGAGCAAACAAAGTGTATGGAAATGGAATTTCCATGTTATGGATAACATCCATACGGTGTTAATGTAAGAAGGTAAAGAACATAAATTTTCTATGGCCTTTATACCGTCACATGATTAATAGTGACGGTTGCTTGGATACTAGGTTTTGCGTTTCATTTTTTTTATTACGAATGTAATTGAGTGCCTCATATTCATCATCTCTTTTTTTATTTAGTAAATTGAAACGCTGTAGATCTTCAACTTTGACGTAGATTGAATCTTCGTTGTAAATAAATCCGCATAAAAATACGTGTACTTTAGAGATGTATAAAGAGAAAAAAATATTGGAAGGCCAAAGAAAACAAAATTAAAACATTGATATTAGTTAGCCTATCCTCTTTAAGAGGTACATTCTCCTTTTCATTGGTGATCAAACACTAAGGTGTGCTGTTGCGATCAGAATTGCTACTGCTGACACTGTCTTTACAGTGAGTCATACTTTTAAAAATAATTTGAAAATTGATTATATATAAATTAAGTCATTAACATGAATGTCTTAATATACGAGGGGAATTCAGTAAGTAAGTAACAAATGATATAAAAATGAAACAAACACGGTACTAATTCTGAAACTTTTTTCTCCGCATAATCTCCCTGTTCATTGTAGCACTTGTCTCATCGTTTACAAGCCCCACAAATCCAGTAAGATAAAATTTTTGAGCTGCTGCCTGAACTAAGGGGTATTTTCCTTTGTATAGCTTCATTGTCGGCCGGAAGATGATTTGAAGAGGACCGAACAGATGGAAGTCGTCAGGAGCAAAATCAAGGCTCTATGATAACCAGTATGCCTTCGTAATCCCAGAAGACACTGAACATACTCTTAATACCAATAAGACCACTGAGATGCTGAGAAATTTCAAGTGGAAAGTTCTCGAATCCTTCGTATAGCCCTGACCTTGCTTCAATCGACTTATAATTGTTCGGCCCTTATAAACATCATCTTTCGGGTGAACACTTTCCCTATGATGAAGCTGTTCGGTCCTCTTAATCGAAACGGCGATGAAGTTGTTCAAAGGGAAGTCATCGTGTCACGTAGTAAATGCTAATGCGCAGTGGAATGTGCTGGAAAAATTTACGTGGAGCTTTAAAGACAATATTTTTTATTAGGATAAATAAATGTCAAATAAATGTATCCTCTAACACGAGATTACAGGTAAGTAAATGTAAATGAATATACAGATTGAATGTATAAGAGCTGTAAATTTCGCTCTCAAGAAAACAAAGGAAGAGACAATGAAAGATAAAGATAAAGACTTAACAGTTTAATGTTTTAGTCCATAATTAATTGGATTTGGGTTTGCGTTGAGCAAAGGAATAATGTAGCATAAAGTCCTCCATAATGCACTCATGAAATGCTTATTTAAGCTGCACACATCACACAAGGAAAGCGGCGACGCCTCGGCGTTTATAGTGAGGAGATAAATCAGCCTGCAAGCATAAACGAGCATAATATTAGAGGGGCTGGAGCAAAGCGTAATTTGTATGAGTTACGCGAACTAGAGATAATATGACAGAATAGAGAAGGAGTGAGCTTATCTCAAATTATGTAACAAGCGCCCAAATCTTCGTCCATGTTAAGCGGTGAAACCCCAGGGCATGATGAGGTTGAGCTTCGACTCTGCTGTAACTTGCAACGAGTCTTCGTTGCGTAATGGCTGGCACTGCACGAAGCTGGAAGACCTTGCATCATAACAACGTTGGGTCCAAATGCTCCTCGATGCTTGATTCCAAGCGATCGCCTCCGCTCTTCACGAGCTTTTGTTCCCGTTCGACGAACTGTAAACTGCGTCGCACTTGTGGACATCGTCCTCGTTCACTCCATGCCTTAAAGGAAGCATCTTCCAGCATTTCCTGGTGTGAATCTTGAAGGGGTGATATAAAGGATGGTGTGTCATTACAAAAGTCAAGCACATCGCGCGATGATTGATCATACGACCAAGTTAAGTGAAAATTTTACTTACTTAACCATCACTGCTTAACCATCTACTGTGACTAAATAGAAAAGGGGATATATATCAGTTCGTTAGAGAGGATCTGGGAGCACAGCTCCCCCCCCCCCCCCCCAGTCTTTAAAAAATAAATTTATTTATCTTGGGCGCATGATCAGTCATCACGCGATGTGCAGATAGTGAACAGAGTATTAGTATTTTCATTTGTTCTGTCGCTTTCCGTTGGGGTTGGCTGTAAGAATCATGGTGATCGCGCGTGCATTTACTTAGATTGCATGCATTTGCATCAGAAGCTAACATACAAGTCTTTATCTGTGTTTATTCGTACGTGTTTGTTATACGAATTCAACGCCTCGACATCAAAGGACTACTGCTACTCTCTGATTGACATTAGCTGCTATTGTGCATCACGAATTCATTTCACAAGGCCAAACCATTTTGGCCGCTGTATAAATTGGATAACTTAAACGTGTGTAGGTTTCCTTGCGTCGCAACAGCCAGCACTGTTGAACAGAATATAAGTGCGGTTCTTGCAGGGCAAATGCCATATCACACAATACGAGATACCCATAATGCCTGTGGCGCTTTGAAATAGAACTGCTGCCACATCCACCGTATTCTTCAGATATTTCACCAAGAGATTATCACTTGTTCCATGCTTTGGACCTCCACATGCGAACGAGACCGTTTCGTGATGATGCAGAGATGAAACTGAGTTGACCAGATTTATGCTTCTATAGACAGGTCATTTTTCCAATGTGGTATTGATGGGCTTGTTTCACGTTGAAGGTTATCAAATGTATTGGTGATTATTTCAATGAGTAAAGGTTTTTGCCAAAATCTTACGGACTATGTCTTGATGATTCATTTACAGAAGTAATAATGGTTACCTGATGTTACGTAGCAAGTGCATAAACCTTACAAGCAATAGGGAAACTGATGTACCCCAAAAATAAATTTAACATGTCATCTATCATTTTCGGTACATATCTGGAAATATTTGCATCTGTTATCTTGAGTTCCGAGTAACATTTGTGGTCTAATATTAATATAGGATACAGTTCCGATATTATTATAATGAATGATAATTAAATTTAAAACACACATTTGCTTCTCAACTTTTGTGTAAACATTTTAAATAACGAAATTAATTTTAATAAAATTGGAATTTGGGTGAACAATTTTTTATTAGTAATTTTTCCTTTGGAAATATTAACTGGTAGAAAACAATTTTGATAATATCAGGATTTTAAAAATTCTTCAATACAGGGTGCATACAAAAGTCTGAACCCCTTTTTTATTTTTTGAATCGAAGCAGATATGTCAATTTTGATGAATCCAATGAATAGGAAGTTGTGGGTGGCCTATCCCATGGTGCACTTTTCATCATCCCAATATGTAAATTAGGACACATTCAAAATTTATCTCAAAAACCGTAAGGGATAGAGAAAAAACCCAACTGCAAACTTCTTCAGCATAAAAAAACAAACAAAACAAAAAAATCATCCAAATCGGACCAACCAATCACCCACAATCACGTGGTGAACTGCTTGTAGCTTACAAACAGTCACACTGCACAAACAAATTACTTCAAACAGTTTAAAAAAAAAAGTTAATCAACAAAATGCTCGATGTGACGACCGTGAGCACCATAACACAATTGGGCACGGAACCTAACTGACGCCAAAACATCGGCAAGCATGGCTGGTGTCACTCCTCGGCACGCTTCCTGGATTCGTTGAACCAGATCCTCCAGTGAGGCGGGCTGCGTAGCATAAACCTTGTCCTTCAGGTATTCCCCCAAGAAAAAGTCAAGTGGTGTAAAATCAGGGGAGCGGGGTGGCCAACGAACTGTCCTCCTCGGCCAATCCATTGTTGTCCAAACATCTCACTTAGACGCTCGCGAACGACCAATCCGTAATGTGGAGGAGCTCCATCATGCTGAAACCACGTACGCTGATACGAGGAAAATGGCAAATTGTCAATGAAGTCTGTGACTACGACGTTGAGAATTTCAGCCCGGTAACATTCTGTAGTCAGTGTTCCATCGTAAAAATACAGTCCAACCACAGTGTCATTGTGCAATCCACACCACACATTGATTCTCCAGTTCACTTGATGAGTTGCTTCTCGCAGACATCGTGGGTTTTCTTCTGCCCAATGATGATGGTTGTGCCTGTTGATAACTCCATCCCTCGTGAACTGGGCTTCATCAGTCCACAACACCCCATGAATGAAGTTTGGATTGTCATAAGTAACCAGTTGCAGAAGTCGACCCTAGCAACTCGACTGAACCCTCGTGAGGGGTTTTGCAGCAACTGCAGCCAGAACTAGTGTTATTGTATCCTCGTCGCCTTATGCCCTTGGTCGTCCTCGTTCTGCATTAACATTCCCTGTAGTCTCGAGTCTTTGAATAATGTGACGCATTGTTTGAAGAGATGGATGGCGTCTCATTGTCTGTCTCGATACAACCTAACTGCAGCATGTAGGTTTTTCCTTGCCTCTCCGAAGGAGAAGATCATGTTGACCATTTCCGGAACAGTGTAGCTTGCCATCTTAGAATTGTTCAGTCTTCTGTGTGCTGAAACATGCTTTTCCGCATGAAAGTGAATGTGAGTATGGTAATTTATGTTCATTTTTTGATTTGCATGCTTTACATGGTGGAAATATCAACATTCAGTTTTCCTTGTGCATTGTGACTGTTTGTAAGCGACAAACAGTTCACTACGTGATTGTGGGTGATTGGTTGGTCCGATTTGGATGATTTTTTTTTTGTTTTGTTTGTTTTTTTATGCTGAACAAGTTTGCAGTTGGGTTTTTTCTCTATCCCTTACGGTTTTTGAGATAAATTTTGAATGTGTCCTAATTTGCATATTTGGGATGATGAAAAGTGCACCATGGGATAGGCTATCCACAACTTCCTATTCATTGGATTCATCTAAATTGACATATCTGCTTCAGTTCAAAAAATAAAAGGGGGGTTCAGACTTTTGTATTCACCCTGTATATCAATCTGTAACTATTTTGCTTAGGACAGTTTCTTGTTCATGGGTTATTGTTGTTAATTTCACACAAATAGCTTCCAAAGAAACTGTAACCCATGAACAAGAAAGTATCAGTGTTTTCAACACATAACTGATTTCAAACAAAATAGTTGCAGATTGATATCTTGAAGAATTTTTTTTAATCCTGTTATTATCAAAATTATTTTCTATCTGTCTTTATTTCCAAAGGAAAAAATTATTAATAAAAATTGTTCCCCCAAATTCCACTTTCATTATAAAAACATTTCCTTATTTAAAAAGTTTACACAAAAATTGAATATTTTTAAATTTAATTTTCGGTCTAAGGTGGCGTAATTTGCAGGGATTTTAGTGCATAGGCCACAACGAGACATGGGCTACAGTGAAATATTTGAATTTTATTTAGTTTCCAAGGAAAACTTTTGAATATAATTCCTGTAGAGGATAGTATTTTGCAAATATTTGACAGCATTTGTGTTTTTAATAGGCTATCATCTACTCTGCTCAATTTGCAAATGATTAGTGATGAATTTTATAGTTCATTATGGCGATTTTTTAGTCATAATAAGACATGTTTCATTGTATATAATATCACGATCTCGACGCAAATAAGCATGAGACGAGTAAAGCGAGATGTTTGAGAATAGTGCCGTATTTTCTAAACACGAAACAAAATGCATCAAAAATACAGCGAAAATCCTTTGAGTCGAAACTCATATGATCCGAAATCTCCTTTACCGCGTAAAATTTTTTTTTTGTCCCGGCAAAATACCTATATAAACTTTATTAAAAATGTCTTATGAGATGGAACTGCTGTAACGCGAAAGTGGACTGTTAAATAGAGGGTCAAGACGGAAACTGAAAGTGAAATTTTTTATGTGTACGAAGCGGCTCTTTTTCCCCTATGTATGTTTTGCACCCGGATTACTTGTATTACTCTAATTCTGTGACAGTTTCTGTGGAATGACAATGCAAAAAGAATAAAAGAATGCCTGAATGGACTTAACTATAGAAGGATTGCTCAAAAACGACAAATTCTGCCTTTTCTGGGCAATGCTACGTGCCATCCTAATATGAGATTAAGCAATGTAAAGCTGGCGTGGTTTCCACCCAACACAATTAGCCACACACAATCTATGGTTCGAAG
This sequence comes from Rhysida immarginata, assembly GCA_023313115.1. Classification (NCBI taxonomy): domain Eukaryota; kingdom Metazoa; phylum Arthropoda; class Chilopoda; order Scolopendromorpha; family Scolopendridae; genus Rhysida; species Rhysida immarginata. The sequence continues at coordinate 414,766 of JAHWFO010104803.1, forward strand.
TGTAATCCAAACAGTGAAAATTGACTATCGCAAATTTTTGATGCAATCGCTTCTGTTGAACATGAATTCAGCATCTAGCGCATCAAAATTTATGTTGGATATCAACTGGCTAGCGGAAGCCGTAAGACAAACGTTTCATTATCAAACGTAGTGTCATGTTTTCACAAAACGCAAATTTTGAGCAGTGACGTAGGAGTTAATGAAAACAGTGACAAAGAAGCTAATACTGATGAAGAAGTAAAGAATTTACAGGCAACTTTAAACCCGGCTACATTTGCAGAATGTTGTGCAGAAGAATATTTGGCTATAGATGATGAAATAGAGGCTGGTTCTCATCCGCTATCGTTGGAAAAGATGAATAAAGCACATCAAACCTATAGTATGCGAGAATCGGACAGCAGCAGCGAAACAGAAGAAGGCGTTACTTTGCATGTAAAAACAAGTTATCTGATTTACAGTATTAAAAAATGTACATGATTTGAGTTTGGAAAAATATGACACTAATCTATGAGGTCAAATTTTATGTGCCAAAAGATTGCTAGAGAAAAGAATTGGAACTTCTGTAGGGTATTACACAAAATAAAATAACTAATTTTTGTCAAAAAGAAACCATTATGGATTCTTCGATTGTAGAGTGAAGTTATTTATATTATTAAAAATTATATGAAAATTTAATAAAAATTGTGTAAGTTCCAAATTACTCTTCTATGTATTTATTTGATACTAAAAATATAAACTTACAATGATAAATAATATTAAAACATTCTTATTTTAGGGACACATCCTATGATATTAAAAGTCCTCTTACCCGAATAACTTTTTGGTCCCAATGGATTCCGTATTAAAGGATTTTCATTGTATATAAAAAGAAAAGTTTCTTTTATAAATGAGCCTGTTAAAGCCAAAGTGGTGTAAGTCCATTAACAACAGTTATGAGATATAAAGAATTTTTTAGTAGAATAGTAGTAGATAGCACTGCTGACTGCATTAGAGTCACTGGAAGAGCACTGCGGCATTTGAGCGAACTGTGCCGCAAGGCTTCTGATTGGCTTTTCGGTATCACGTGGCATAATCGCAGCCATTTTGAGTTTTCCCGGGTGAATGCTTGCTAATCGTTTCTATGTATTTCAATGAGCTGTGAAACTTACTTGGGAGCACGTAAGACTTTAATCAACAAATAGTAAGTTTCAATCGATAAACAGAAACTATATTATCGATAGCAGTTGCATGTATTAATAATAAACAAAATTTTACTAAGGTTTAGAGATGAATAATATCGTCAATTAGCTTTCGCTTTATCCGGGCCATTATGCCAAATTGTTGCGTGGTAAACTGCAGTAAATCCAATAGAAAAGGGAAATTAATGTCTTACATTCCAACTGGGAAGAACGATAGGAAAAACATCCATGCCCACGGCAGGATTCGAACCCGCGATCCGACTGATTCGAGAACTGGAAAGATGAAACATCCAGCCCTCTCGGCCACCGGACCGGCCCTGTCCATTTTAGATGAAATATATCATTGAGATTTAATTTAAGCAGTGCAAAAACGATGTGAAAAAAAAAATAAAAAAAAAATAAAAAATAAATATTAACTTGTCTATTTTTTTTTATTAATTTCCAATTCATAAATATCATATAAAACCTAAAATTCTTTCTACATTCATTTGAATTAAATATTAAATTTATTAAATTTTATAATTAACGAAATACAGATTATATTTTGTTATTGAATGACCTAAAAAAAAAAAGAAGTAATGTCACAATTTAATTTGAGCAGTAGAGTTCTCTTTTATTTTTACCACGTTAAATATATTAAAAACATATTTATCATGTATTAAGTGAATTTACAAATTGTAAAATATTACATCATAACAGTTAACTCAAAATGCGGCGTGAATACTTTGAAAAAATGTTCACAAAACAACGTAATCTCCATACTGTCCTTTGTATGCAGAGAAGAACTAAACTCAAAATGGCGTCGCTCAAGACTCTAAACTGCATAAACTTGCACTGCCATCTGCGAAGCTGTTTGGGGAAACAGGAGTTACACCACTACTCCTATAGGTAGTTTGAAATATTCGGATTTCATTTCTACATGAATTTTAAAAAAAAAACTCAGATTTTTTAAAAACTGGAGTTACACCATTTTGGATTTAACAGGCTCAAATATAAGTTTATAGATTTGAAGTCAAAAAAATAAATAAAAACTTATCAGAAAGATTTTGCAAAAGAAAAGAATATACATGGTAGTGAATGCCGTCCCTGGACAAATATGAGATGGTTTACATAATTTAAACGGCAAATCCAAAGGGAATAATCTGAAATGTTGTGGAGGTATCATTTTGAAAAAGTTTTCCATTAAAAAGATTGAAAGTGGGACCAGAATATAGATAATCCGGAATATCCTGGCTAAACTCATTTCTGTGAAAATGCTAACGTCCGTATCACGAGCTCCAGTTTGAGCTTTCGACGAAACGGTAGCTTTCAATAAATAGATCGAGTCTATTCAGATAGCTCCAGTGCTTCGTCCGTGCAACGACTGCTCCGCTCAACATTTGAGGAGAATCGCGTCCTCAGTCGATACTTTCGCGACCCAGATTGCCCGATCTGACGCCTTGTGACTTTTGGTTGTACCGCGACCACCCCACGTTACTGGTAACCATTGAAGAAGGCCCCCGGCGCGATTCGCATCCTAATTTATATTATGCAAACATTTGATTTTGCTAGCATATGTAAAGTTGACTTCTATCATAACTTTTAACCATCCACCTCGTCAACTGTTATCGTTGTGGAACGAATCCGAGTTGTCTCCGGATTTTCCGAGAGCGACGATAATTTTGCTTCCGAAGAATCACTTAATTCATCAACGAAATCAAGACTAAACCTTTTATTTTATTAATCATAACTTGTATTTTACAATTTTATTTGTATTAAACCTTGTTACATTTTACAGAAGATTCTCTGATATCAAACACGTATCAACTAAATTGTTAGACACAATTTCAAGAGTTTAAAATGAAATTATAATGAAATCACAACCAATGAAAGTGAGTCAATAACAATATATGTTTAAGATTATGAAGAGTCGAATGAATTCTGTATAAGTGTCTCGATTCAATCCAGAAATGATGGTAATCAATAGCGTTCCGACTTTACAGCCAACATAATAACAAAAGCTTCTCTAAAACTGCCGAAAGAAAAAGAGCAAAAAAAATTAAACACTCCAGGTGAAAACCAATTAATACGCTTGAAAAAAAAATATTTTTAAAAGTAGTTGGAAGAAAACGAATTGTTTTTCATGCTGCAAGAAATAACGACAACAGCACAAACAAGAATTCAAATAGTGTGATAGTGAGGACTAACTTGACCTCGAATAAGGCACAGCAGAACAGATAATACAGTAGGTGATAAATATCTGCAACCAAATGGAAAATTTGATACTGGTTATTTTCAAAAGCTTGATCGTATTCTAAACAAATAACTCTGCAATAATATGTTGATTATTTTCCATGTCTCATTTCCATTAAGTTTCTGTATTGGTCATGGAATTGTCAGTACATGAAATAAATATATAATAAGCAATAATACTTTCGAGAGTGGTTTCTCATCGCTTCAGAATTTTTTAGGGATAAATATAAAAATATTTCAGTAGTTCATCTTGGCCCAAACTCCTCTTCATGTTCTTCTTTAGATTTCCAGAAAGAAAAGTTCAGAGAGTTGAGATCAGATTATTCAACAGATCTTCTCCTGTAAATCTTGCAAAAGTTTTGCAGATCCTGTATAACATGACTCGATTGTCAGTCGGATCTTTCGTATAAGCATTGTTAAATTAAATTTAAAATAGAAAGAACGAACGAGCGATTGAGCTACAAAATAAGGTGTAAAAGAATAGAAATTGACAACAATTATATCCTCAACTGTAGAAAAATTGATCAGAATGTGAATAAATAAGGAAACCTCAATTCCACATTGCAGTATTTTTACTGATTAGAAATAAATAAATAATAAATAAATTTCGAGGGCAAAATCTTCTTCATCAATAAGATTAAGGGCCAAAATCAAAGAGGTGAGCATTTTTAGGTTTCAGTCTTCGAAAAAAATCAACTTGCATTAAAAAGTTAGTTTATAATTTTCATAAACAGTGCCTTATGTTTTAAAATGGTTCTGAAAAAAAAAAAGGTTTATATTTTAGTTATGACAGAAATAACAGAAGTGGGGGTAAATGTTAATCATTTCGGGTACGTTCTTTTCAAATTGTATAAATATATTAATTTAACTTATTCATTTTAAAAAGTAAAACAAATCCCAATTCCCAATTAGTTTATACATTTGATCAAGATGTTCAAATATTCAAATATGAATTTTTACCCTATTTGTCATGATATAGTGTTACGTGTGAATTCACAAACGAAACTTTAATATATTTTTTCTATTAGCTGCCTGTATATTTAGTTCAGATTACTATGCAATGAGTTGATAATGTACAAAGAATTTAAGATAAATAAAAATAATGTACCAAATGTCTTAAATAACATGTATAGAATAAGATACCAATACACTCTTGCAAGAAAATCAAAAATAAAGAATCATACCTTTTCTTTACTTCTCAAATATACACTACCTTGCCAAAAGTCATAGGATACCTCTCTTTTACATAAAAATGAGGCATTCCCATGCAATTTAAATGTCGTTGTTCATTCCAAGGCAACGTAACAGAGGTCGCTTGCATGCTGTATGAATGACACAGAGAAAGCAGCTTTCGTCTTCAAGTGGGATATAATTGTTGAGTGCCACCTTGCAGGCAATAGTGTTGGAGAGATAAGCATCAAAACGTCATCCGGCCATGGTAAGATAAGACAACTGTTCAACCCAGGACAGGAAGACCCAAGATTATGTCAGCCAGAGACCAAGGCTGATACGCTGAAAAGATCTTTCATAGAATCCATAGAGACAACTGTAAGCACCAGGATTCACAGGGTTTTCATAGCAGAGTTGCGGCCCACACATCACACTTCAGATCCTATAACGCATCGACGAGATATTGCAAAGAGAGACGTCACTGTGCTCTGAAGCAATGGTTGATGATTGAATGGAGTGACGAGTCACGATACATCATCTGGCAATCTGATGGAAGAAATTAGATATCGCGAATGCCCGGATAACAACATCTGGAAAGCCGTGTAGCCCACAGTGAAGTTTGGCAGGGGTCAGTGATGGTTTGGGGGTGCTTTTCATGGTGCCCACAATAGTTTAGTCTGGATCCAATCGTTTCTGTGGCTGGTCATCTGAAAGCGCAGCGTTATCAAGACATCCTGGACAAAGCCGCACTTCCTGCTCTCTGGCAGCACTTTCTCTTTCAACACGATAACGGACCTTGCTCCAAAGCAAGGGTTGTAGGCAGATGGTTAGATGAAACAAGGATGCGAGAACCTGACTTGCCTGTACAGAGCCCCGATCTCAAACCCTATTGAACATTCTTGGGATGTGTTGGAACGTCGATAGCCCGCAGGACCGGAACGCCCGAAATCTGTGGTGGAACTGTCGAAGGCACCTTTGACGAAATAACGAAAATTCCAAGTGGAAACGTATCAAAAACTTGTGGACAGTATGCCCGACAGAATGGAGATTGCGATAGCAGCAAAAGGTGGACTAACTAGATACTAACCGATGCATTTTTCTAAGTTTTTCCATTAAATTGATGGTAACCATGACTTTTGGCAAGGTAGTGTATATTAATGTTAAGCATTGTTTCTGTAGACCTTCGTGATACTAGCGCCAGCTATTGAGCGCTTTCCGCACCTCGCAACCGGAGATTAGTTGTCTGCTGTTATTCACACTCAACAGCTGGCGCTAATAAGCAAAAGTCTTTCCATTGTTAATGATTGTTAACCATTGTTTAAGATGCATAGCATTGTGGAGACCATATTTTCCATTAGGGCGACGCTAGCTTCTTCAGCACCTCATGAAAACCTATACAAACCTCCAAAATTGCGCCCTTTCAACCTTGGTTGGCGCCCCATCCTACAATGCGCCCCCATGCGGCGCTTACTTTGCTTACTGCTTCACAGTGCCCTGCCTTCTATTGAGTCTGACGTAGGGCTAGAAATACAGTGTCTCAAATTGATGTATACACTCTTTGAAACCTTATAGCTCAGCAACCAAATGAGATAGAAATACAACGTTTGTAGTGTATGATCAGACAGCGCTGGAAAAACATAGCAATACGTTCATTGTTGTTCATTTGTTTATAAACCAATATGGCGATGAGACTTTCATTCGATGAACGGGTAGTGGATACTGAAGTGTTATTGGAAAGTGGAGAATGCTGTTGAGGTTCAACGATGTTGGAGAGTTGAATTTGGTACACAACCGCCAACAAGGGTAACATTAACAAAACTCCGAGACAAGTTTGAAGCCGAAGGAACGGTGAAAGATGTGTTGAAAGGTCGGTGTGGAAGAAAGAGAAGTTCCTCTGATAACGAGAGTGGAGGTTTTTGTGTGATCCCGAAAGAACTCAGGGAGGCAATTCTCTCGTGAAAATGGTATCGCCAATTCCAGTGTTCATCGAATTTTGCGAGGTCAAAAATGGCAGCCTTACATTCCGCGACTTCTCCACGCACTGAATGAGGACGACAAAGAAGGTGGACATTTTGAACTTAAGGAAGTTTAAAGAATAAAATACAACAAACCTTATATTTCTATCTCATTTCGTTGTTGTGTTATAACGTTTCAAAGAGTGTATACATCAATTTGGGACACCCCGTACATAAGCAAGGCGGCAGCGGCCAAGTAACCGTAGCATTTAAATCTTGCGAAATTGTTCTCAAGCACGACTTTTTAGTATTATATACATTCCATGAAATTTTTATAACGGATTCTATCTATAGGTCTCAAGGTAGAATAAAACGTAAGCGTTAAATGGCCTTAATATAATACTATCCCTTTAACCGAACCATAGTTCTATAGTACATAATAATTATTAGAAACACCGTACCTGTAAGATCACATTTTAGTACCATTTTTTGGGCTTACTTATCAGACTTAGAATATTAAATTTGTTTCTACGATATGTTCCAAAGTCTTTGACAACAGAAAAGCGACATTAGGATTTATATCACTGATCTCATCTTTCCCTTATACTTAATTCTCTAAAGCGTCCGTCCGTCTGTCTGCTGTCACGCTCCCTCTCTGTACTTAATTCCTTTCATAACTCAGATAATACTCAAGGAATCTCCACGAAATTTTCCATGTACGTAGATAGTGTTGCTGTGCTTTCAGTAGGGTACTTTTTATATCGTGTTTATATCAATTTTTTCAAAGGATGTCACTAGATAGCGAGGCCAGACGACGCACTTACGTTGTACGAGCGTTAAATTACATTAGTAGCAAAATTCACGCAAGAGAGGGGATGAAATCGCATCTTCCATAAATACAGCAATCCTATTGTTGACTACAACAACAGAAGTTGCGCGTTATTTGACATATTAATATTATTTTATTAATTAATTTCGTTTATAGAAGCAAAATGAAAGATAGACCGGGAAACCTACCGCATACTTGAAGTGGGAAGGTCCGAAAGTGAGCAAAACACATGGCTAAACATTATGGTACCTGATTATAATTCTTTCACGGTCTGATCATGGAATGATAAGTTTATTTGACGTATTTTATAATATTTTGATCATGGTTTCATTTTCAATTTCGTTTCGTACGTATTTTCGATTTATGGTGAAAGTGATTCCCGATCCTTTTTCGCGGAAACTTTGAAGAATGGTTTTGAATTAATTATTCAAAATCGTCAAAAACAAAGAAGCCACACAGCTAACAACACCACGGCTCGCTCCTGCCTAGAACTGCCATGGCTTCAATCGGCTTCATTTTGGTGGCTTCAGTTGGCTTCATTTTGTTAACAATTGGAACAAACAGCCCGAACAATGCCCGACGGGCATATCAGACGAAGAATGTTTCAGTTTATTCAATTTTTCCAGAGTTTCAAGGTCGCAGCTTTCTTCTCTCACGGTCAGTTATACCTTGCTTGCTCCAGCGTGTCCAGCTGTCGAAATCTACATGTTTTTGCGCCACAGGGGGAAGACATACAACGTTGTTTGCTGAAATGGACTTGAATGCACAATTATTGACAATCCATGCCCAGCTTGCCTGTGTAGCTGATTCATTTTTCTTATCATTTTTTTTCAGTATTTATTTTTGTACATATCATTTAATTTTCTTTTGTTCCCAGTTCATTGTTAAATCATTTTCGGTTTAAAATGATTATGAAAAGTTTGGAGACGGCTTTCTAGGCTGTTTCTCATTTTCTTGCATTTCGTT
>JAHWFO010104803.1:423195-484610 GCA_023313115.1 Rhysida immarginata
AATATGAACAATCACATTCAGGACATGATTCCAGGCTCTGTGACTGGATACAAACAACTTTATTTAAACAGTTTCATGTTGAAGAGGGATGTTCATGGGGCTGTAAATACTTCCTTAACTCTCTCAATCTATCTATTAAACATCTAGACAGAAATAATTCATTACTCATAGCCTTTCTTTGATATGGTAAAAAGTTCAGGATCCAATGTCGAATTTTCCTGGCCAAGCCCAATAGTACATGAAATTCCAGTACGAGCATTTTAAAGAATTCTGTCGTTTTTCTCAAGTGAATATTTACTGTATTAATTGTAAGGAATTTTCATGTGTTCATACGTATAATCAAATTCCGATATTGCAAAATTTCATCAAACAAACAGCCCGAGCATCGCCGGGCATATCAGCTAGTCTTTATATAATCAGAACATCGGAAGATCTTCGACAGATAGCCCACCTATGATTCTCTATTTCTTGGCATTAACAGATTTTTAAAGTTTATGTTATTTAACAAAAGTTATACCTGCACATTTTTGCATTGTTATTTATTTTTTTTCAAAAATCACAGAGCCCTATACGTTTTCTCGACATTTAATGAAAAATCGTGTTTTTCATTTGGAAAAAAAAAATAAAAAAGATTGTCGAGAAGACTTTTTGTTTTACATTATACGTATTTTTTTTACTTTACTAAAGTATTTTAATTAAGAAAGTCATTACGCGACGCTTCCCTAGAATTAAGACGATAGAAGAAAAAGAATGATCTTATTTCCAGTTCTTCGGATTCTTGTTCTTATTTAATTTGTAATTGAGATCCAATTAGGCGGTCTTCATTAGCCTGGATATGTGTTCATTTAAATCATTTCAATCATCAGTTTAATTAAGTTAATTATTTTGAAACTTTATTTAAAAAAGCGTATTTTCCTCTTAATTAAGCTACAGTTTTTTGGCGATTTTATTTGTTAGTGATAAATGCCTTCGCTTGTTGTGAAGCATCATTTGACAGTAAAATCGTTTTCAGTAATATTCCTTGAAGTATCTTAATAAAATATTATTTAATACTTAAAGGAGTCTACTTTGTACATTTTAGTTTGCATTTCTTGTACACAAACCATAGTGGATTTTATTTTTAATTTAATAATACAGTTAGCATTAACTGAAAATATGAGTTGTGTTATTTAATATTTGACTCAAATGGTAGAGAGCATGTTAGTTTCTTTTATATCAAAAACAACTGGAGCAATTCTTTCTCCCAGGCAAGGAAGTCGTTTTCCTATTGTACGTTTCATATCCGACTTGTTTTCTTCTATTCAGTTACAGTTTTTCTTCACGCCCTGGCTTTTAATATTTTCTTGCAGCTGTTGAATGATTTGTGAAATTCAATAGCATCTCGGAAAAAATATATTCTAGAATTTTTTTTATTTATTTTGATTTTTTCATCCCCCACCCCCCACCCCCCACTTCTCACATGCTCAGTTTTTATATTGAAAAAATGCCAAAGTAGAGGGATAGAAAAAATGATGGTATATTGTCCAGCTGTTAAAAATATTGAACCATTTAACTTAGCATTGATAGCATTAAACTCAAATAAAACCTCCGGTGAATCTAATAAATCATTCATATGGTAGATACGTCTATTTCTTAATATATACAAACCAATTTAACAGGAGTAGATTGAAATCAAATTTAGAAATACACGTATAAAAGTAATTATGTGAAATCCTATCTTAACCTTAATTGACGTATTAATATTTTATTTTACAAGGTCTCTATATAAAATATGTGTAAAACTTGATAATTTAATAACACTTAAGCTGCAGAAGATAGAAACTTGTAAAAACTTGCGGAATGCTTAACAAATTTGAAAATTTTAATCATTTCCTTTTGTTTTCATTCAACGATAAATGTCAGAAAGTTTCACTGAATGGGTAAATTGAATTAGCTAAAATGGCGAGTCTATAGTCAGTAGAGTGCGTCTTATGGTTTTGCAGAATGAAAGCCGCTAATATTAATGCAGACGAATAGACAAAAAGAGAAATATTAAGGTTTAATCGTAGGTAAACTGACATACTTCGAGATCACTTTATTTATTTTATTTATTTTTTTATTTATTTTATTTATTTTTTTATTTATTTTATTTATTTATTTATTTATTTATTTATTTGAAGGAAATGCAGAAGATATCCACCCAGGTCCGGTATGACCATTAGCCGACAAGTTAGGTCCCTGGGTGGAAGCAATCTAATAGATAGTTATTAAATTGAAAACAATTGCAAAATTGGTGGGATATTAATAGGTGGATTTAGTAAGAAGAAAAACGATTATATTATTCAGAATAAGAAACAATAACCAATCAGGAGAATCCCTGATTGTTCTAACAGAAAGAAGCACGGAAAAAAATTTAAAAAAAAATCATTCAGTTAGGTGTATCTAGAAGAGGGTCTGATTGGATGACGATTACAATTTAACTTTGATGGCATTAAGGATAACATCAGAGTCAAAGTTTGTTCGTTTAGTAAATTATTACGATATTTTAAATCTTTGTTTAAAAAAAGTGTGTCTCGTATTGAGTGATTCTAAGCAAAAAAAAAAGTATGGGTGATTCTAAGCAAAAAAAGCTCATATGAACATGAGTCCGAATTTGAACGATAATTGAGATATGAACAGAAATAAAGATGCTGCCACCAATATCAACAAGTTTCAAGAACATGTAAGATGATGAAGATTGGGAGAATAATAGAGTACATAAACCGAGTATATCGTTAAAATTTGTGCGAAATTCGGAATTCCAACGAGTAGTTTCCAAGTTAGGCATTCAGCATCGTAACGGTGATGGTTAGTACTGTCATGTGAGCATGTGTTACGATGTTTGAATGCGTAGCTCGGAAATTAGTCGTTGGAATTCGATTAAATTTTAACGGTTAATACAGTTGTGTGTACCTATTATTCTCCCAAATCCCACCATCTTAGCTGTTATAGAACCTAAGTTACTAACTTGTTGATCTTGGTGATGATATTTTTATTTCTGCTCATATCTCAGTTTTCGTTCAAATTCGGATCCTTGTTCATATGAACTTTTTATGCTTACAATCACCCATATTCGTACAAACATTTACCAAATTTTCGTTCACTCTTTGCGGAATACGCTGTATATTAATAATTTCAATATATCCTAATTTCTAGTTATCATTAAATAATCTTCTTTGATTTTTCCAAATCGATGCATTTATTCGATAAGGTGGTCTGCAAATGCAGACTCCTGTAGCCCTTTCACCCATTAATTTCCATAAAAACTTTTTTAAATAAAATAAAATTAATTGTAGGGTACAGTTGTTAACATTATAAAAATCCACATTTCAAAACCCACAGAAAACAAAATTCAGTTTTATTTCAGGGTCTTACCGCCCTGTATTCAATTTTTAATTTTTATTTCATTTCAGGGTTCTTGTGTCTCGTTCTTCTTTTCTTCTACATATGTCAAAAATTCAGATAACCGTTTGGATACATAGTTTTACAGTAACCGTACCCGTCTCCAAATGGAGACGTCATGCATAAAAGGGATATATTAGAGATTGTCCATGTTCACTGAAACTTTCCATGAACCCTTTGTCACGTACGTTTTAATAAATAATCAGAAGTGCATAATCTTAAGTGTGACAAGACCGAAGGAGGAGAACAGTTTAGATAAGTCTGAATAGATTTTAATTCTGATGAAAATTAAATGAACATTAAAGAATAATTAAACTTTAATAAAAAATGACTTTTCATTCTCATCCGGATAATGGACCTTACGCTTTGTTGTTCCTACGGAGCTGTCGTGGGCTTCAGTCCTTGCCACAGTGATTGTTGGTTTGAACTAATGGATCTCCGGATTACTAAGATAAGTACATTATAGAACAAACAGCATTAATAAAATTCTCACAATATTGGAGCAAGTAAATTTGCTGCTACCCACCTGCAAACGCTGCTTCGCTTAGTGCTACGCGCGGTATGAGGAAAGAGTATTCCTCTAATCAGACCGCGCTATTGGGTGGATTACGAGAGCGAGATTCGGCTGCAGCTGGATCCAAAATGGGAACACCCTGTTGTCGGATTTGTGTTTTTAGGGATAATCCAATGCCAATAATCTCCTGGAAATTTTTTCCTCGCACTAAAAGGAATTGGATAGCCTTTGCAGTTGCTCTTCCAATGAACGGGCTGAATGACAGGGCGCTTCTTCCCTTGTCGGATTCGGTCGCTGTGAATACTGATGCTAGACGATGAATTGCATCTTGCTACGTTTCCCACAATAGCACTTTGTCAACGTAAAGGACTCATCGTTCATGACATAAGATATTGGAACTCGAGGAGGATGATAAACTCTATTAAAAACAAGTACAATTGAACTGCCTGCCATTTTCTTATCATCCACCTTGTTTCCACGATCGGCCATGTTTCCAGGATCTGCCTCAATCCTTTATCCGTTTCTCTCTTTATTGAGAATTATGCCTGATTTATTATGCATTCAACTCTCCCCAGCCAACCGGCTGCTTTTTTGTGATTCCTCCGAACGCATCTCAGATCACCAAACCTACTAGTCATTGAACCGGCTAGGTTAATATGAGAGTCTTTTTGACATTAGTCGAAGATAGAAGTATGATCTGGTCGTTGAACAACACTGCCAATTTCAAAAAACCGACTGACGATAGATCTATAAGTTCGTGGTGAAGGATGCCTGCTGTTAGGATGTCTGTCCTGATAAAGACGAGCTGCAGCAGAAGCATTCTCATTAGCAGCAGCAAAGCACATGATCATGGAAATCATTTCTTTAACTGCGTACTACGCTATCGTACCGTAGAAAGAATCTTACATGTTTAAATGTGGCTTTTTATACCAATTGAACAGGAAGATGGCGTTGTTGTTGGAAGTTTTCAACCTCCCGAAATAAGCAAAACTGGTTGGGCATGTGACATGATTTGCAAGTTGTAAGTAATGTTTCCGTTTCTTTTTTGAGTGTTCGCTGAACAAGATTATAATTGAAAAGTGGTCCCTATCTGTTTCAGTAAAAGTCCTAATTTGCATAATTAGGTCATTGAAAGGTCACTAACGTTTAGCCCACTTTCTATTTGTTGGTATTAACAGTTTTTTTAATATTGCGATACTTTTGAAGTAATATGAGGGGCATATACATTTCGAGTATTGTGTATAATTGTTAAAAATTACTGCTACGCGTCCACTGCCAAAAATATCCTAGTTATTTAAGTTCTAGAACTTAAAGATTCAGGTTTTTTTAAAAACTCAAACCTTTTATGGTGTCCATTGCTGAAGAAAAGAACTGGATTATTATACCGTCTTTTTTTCATGCATCCGGGTCAGCCTCAATATAGTGTCTATTATGTGACGTCACGGCTCCTTTGCTCGAGGCCAGTTAGGTAAGCAGACCCTAAAACAAAAAAGTCACCTGACCATCACCATCTTAGTCCAAACATCAACAAACGAAAAAATACCGATGGTTAAAATCCATGATGGAAACAATGAAGGTTGCATTGTTACTCGGACTAAGATGGTCAGATGACTTTTCCGCGTCAGGGCCTGTTTTTCTAGATGGCTTTGGTCTTTGATCGAAATGGGTCGTCGGGCCCGGTTTACGATGTTTTCAATGACGATAAAACATGCTTTCAAAAGATAAATGTCTTCGGCTCATTATATGCAAGAGGCCCAGCGATGAATTTATGATTTCTTTTTCTCTGTTTATTCTAAATACACAACAGCATAGGATCTCAGCAAAATTTTTGTCTGTGAGTGAACTGAGAGAATCTGCCATCATTTTAAAATAGAATTAATCTCCTTCACATTGGATGGCAGACAAAAGAGAGAAAATACAAACTTTTACTATTTTGAACACTTAATGCAGAATGAAAAAAAAGACATTTGTATAGCAAATAATTGCACGAAAATATTTTAGTATTTCCTCTAAGGACTATTTCCCGAAAATACTTGCAGTTTTTGTGCATCCGTCTAAAGACATGCTTGCATCAAATTTATAGAGAATTGAGAAAGATGTCAGTAGTCGGTAATGACATTGTTCAACAAGACGGGCAATAATGTAATTAATCCTGTAAAATCTTCCGACGATAACCTCTGAATTTTTTTGTGGATTTGGGCTGTTATAAAGAAAACTCGGTCGTCGATAGCCGCAAACGACTGAGACTTTGGAAAACCCGTGAAGAGCGTGAGTGAATTTACATTGCAACGTTTATGATGAAGTTTGCTGCTATGGAAACTTTGACTCAAAGCAATTGTGCAAGCTCACGTTCTTTTACTTTTACTTTAGCTGGTATACCATAACTGAGGCACTGACCTGGGAAAGGTAATAAGTTCTAAATAGTAAATTTTCACATGAAGTAAGATCACTCTGTTGCTGACTTTATTACAAAAACACGTGTAAATTGAAAATCATCTCACTTTACCTATTAGAAATATAATTTGAAAAAATAGGCACAATGTTAGATCAAAATGTTTTAATTCTAGGAAATACCGACTTTTGGCACTGTAACTTTTCCTATGTCAACGCCTGAACTGATCTAGATAAATTATAATATAAATAAAATTTATTTTACACGGAAAGATTTTATATAGCTGGCGATATTTGATTCAAAAACTTCTATTATATTCTTTTTCTTCCTTTATGAAATTACATGGTAAATCTATACTGCGACTGATTCTTTAAAGCAGATGATATCCGGAGGGCGAAATTGCCTCATCAAAGACGCCTGCCATAGATAAATTCGCCGCAAGATGCGTCAAGCTTTGATATACGTACTTTTAGCTTCGAAAAATTAAAGCAGTTTTTTTTTAAATATAGAAAAAAATATTTTAAAGTACTTGTCTATAAGAGGTAAACAGCATTTTGTTTTAGATTTTAGAAGACGAATTTACAAAGGAAAACACAGGCCACCTCTCAACTATCAAAAGAATGAGAATTGTTTATATATAATGAAAATGATCCCTCGGGTCTAAATGGCATGGGTTGTTTTTCCCATCATATGAAACTGGTATTGTTCTTATCTCTGTTTTGTGTTCCTTGACTGTAACTTGATATTCGTATTCGAGTAACTTTGAAAAGAATAAAATGACTTAACAGAAAAATCCTGATGGATAAAAAAAAATATGGGGGGGGGGGTCTTAAAGATTTAAGAATTTAATAAACGGCAACAAAGTATGACATATGTTTGATCGACACATAAATAAGGATTTGTACATTATTTATATTTTCATAAACTTGTTCTTCATAACTATAAAACGTTTTCATTGTTATAATAAAATAATATGTTGAGTGAACATTCATGAAGAAACAAATGCAGTTGACATTAATATTGACAATGTAGTTATTGCTGTGCACTGTGAATGAGAAAAGACGGAAGAATGATCGCTGCCTATGTCTAGAATATCTCTATTCTTTAGAAACCCGCAGAAATCGTATATTGATGAAAGAGCTGCGCTTTTTCCTTTTTTAACTTCCTGTGACAGCTGTCATTCCGTAGACAAGGTGAATTCCAAAAGAGGCTTTTTCCCCTCTCAGAAAAAAAAGAACAGCATTCTTCGCATATTTTACAGCATTATTGATCCCTTTGAAAATATAGTCTTTGGATGTAGGTATTGTTTTATTTAGGATATAAAAAACTGAATCCGGTATTGATTAAACAGATAGAAAAAAACTTTTCGGAAGGGTTTATTTCTTTTCTCCCCAGTCTTTGATTTTGAATAAACTCAGTCTTTAAAGCTTAGTCTCTAAGAACATGCCAGCATATTCTATTGAATAAAGCTCGTAGCCTTCCTTGTCATCGCATTTTGAACGGTTATTTTTTTAAATTTTCAAAGTAGGACAAAGAAATTTCACTGACTGTATTTCTCATTAAGTTATTCAAGATTTTGGATCTATAAAATTTATATCCGATTGCTTGCATTCAATTATATATATATATATATATGATCAAAAGTATCCAGACGCATTTACGCTTTGCTTCTTCTACAACCAAATCAAGAATTATTATGGGATAGGTAACAATACATCCCTCAACTGTTCTATGGTGTTTGTGTTCGCACTCTAAGCACGCTAAATCATTTCCTCAACATACAGGGTTTTTCTGAATGGTCTGTACAAACTTTCAGGATATGTTCTAGGGACCAAAACAAGCAAAAAATATCTTATGAGCATGGGGTCAAAAACGCTTCTTTCTACAGTTCGGTTTGAAGGTGTCATTCAGTAAACAAAAATAACGTTAAAGCGTATAGGAGAAGCAAACTGTGTGATTTTTATCCATGGGATAACACGGCTATATACTTGTTGCCAAGTGCAAATGCTATATCAAGGATATAACACTGCAAATGCTATGGCAAAGGCTCAAAATTGCCTCCGATTATTTCAATTGTCGTAATTCTTCTTCTACTACAGAACCGTTATAACTCTCTAGAAAGAAGCACTTTCGACCCCAAGTTCATATGATATTTACTCTTTGTTTTGGTTGCCGGAGCATATCCTGAAAGTCTGTACAAACCAATCGGAAACACTCTGTATTTGTTACCAGACCAGATTCCCAATGCTGCGTTTTAAACGGGGGCACGATTGTACTGAAAAAAGAAAGACCCCTTAACAGTCTGCTGCCAATCAGGATGGAATTGTCTAAAACAGAGATAAACTTTCGTGCTCAAAATAACTAGGAAACGAGCCCGAACCATGATAAAAGCCACGAAACCACAATCCATCGTTCATTCTGCATTTCCGCACCATACTTTTCCATCGGATTGCTACTTACTTGTTAGTTCAGCGTGAGTTGCAGCCCTTTAAGACACGTCGCCATTGTTGATGTGTCCATTTTAGTCGATCATTACATCACTCTAAGAGATGATGGGTTTTGTTTACGTTAATATTCGGTTTATATACGCCTGCTCCGAAGAAAAAACAAAGTTCGGAGCGCTCGAAGAATTAGCATGGTATTTGCTTCCAAAAGTATATCTTGGAATTTGATACGAATATTTTCTACCAATGCCATGCAATTTTAGTTCATCACCCTCCTCAGCACTTTGCGTTCCTTGACTGTCAAGTCGGGATTGCATAGTTTAGCCGGTAAGATTCTATTTCTTGCCGACATCATTTATGGTAGAAAGGGGAACGATTAAATTCGATAGTTCACAACTAGATTTTACACTTACGTAAAACACAATCACTTCAACACATTCAAGTCATTCACCTCGCGTTTTCCTCCTATGTTTTAGCTTTGCAGTGGTTTCTGTGGACTCGCTGCATTATTTTATACTTCTGTGATGTCCATAGCAGAATCCAATGTTTCGCTAGGTTTCCTAATACGTTGATCATATATATTTATTAGGACCGATAGGTACTTATGTTTTCACATTGTGCGTCTGTCTGTCTGTTGGTGGTCTAGCTTTCGAACGCTTCCGAATTTTCGACTTCCGTTTTCGCAATTCGACAACTTAAGGAAATCGGAAGACTGAGTTCGTTGGTGGAAAAAATCGGTCAACTACTTCCGGTTCAAAAGGTCAAAAATAATCTAGGGGACCACGTTTTTCACTATACAATTCCATGTATAAATGGCCTGTGCATCCCTTTAAGATTCTATAGCTAAAGCAGAGAAAAGGCTTGTGAATTAAGTGAAGATACGCGATCGTCTTCCTTGATGGTCTATATCAGTCAGAACTGGTTTAAGGGTATGTGGTTTAGTGGTACAATTACGGTTCACTGGAAAGTTTCAATGCTAAGATATGACATGTATTATACCAAACAGCTTGAAATAACATGTCATGATTGAATATTAACGTAAAATTAATGACAGTCGACATAGGATCAATGGTATGTTGTTTCATGGAGCCAGTATGGTACAGGGGAAACTTTCAAAACTCAGATTTGGGATGTAATAAATAAAACAACTTGGAATGATAATCGAAATTAGTTCAAAGGTACCTGCTTTTCGTGGATCCATTATGGTTCATTGAAACTTTCAATGCTACTGTAAAATATGGCGTGTAGTATATCAAAAGACTTGGAATGATGTGCCATGAATGAATATAACATAAATTTATTAATAGTCGAAATCGGCTAAAAGGTACCTGCTTTTCGTGGATCCATTATGGTTCATTGGAACTTTCAATGCTAAAATATGGCATGTAATATACGAGTCGTATATCAAACAACTTGCAATGACGTGTCATGAATGAATATAACGTAAAATTAATGATAATTGAAATTGGTTCCATGATTCGTAAAATTAATGATACCATTATGAAACTATTGGAAACTTTCACTGCTAAGATATGGCATGTAACTACTTACACCTTGTATTATCAATAGTTAGTTTGTGTTAGGCAAATTTTAACAATAGCTAGTAGCTACTTATCCCTTCAATGATATATGCTTACGCAGAAATGCGTTGGCAATTGTTTTTGAAGAAAGATTATTTAATAGGAATGCTAATAAATTAAAGGAGAAATGCTACTTTCTCCATTTAACTTTTCAGATAGTTTTATTCTGTCTGAACTATACGTTTCCCTTAGAAGTACGCCTTGCTTAGCAACCATAGGCTTCCTTAGCAATCTAATTCATAACAATCTAATTCATAACAATGAAAAGCTTCTTTAGAAATCAAATGTTTTCCTTTTCGTTCTAGATTTCTTTAAAATCCTATCAGTCCTGGGCATTTCTGTTGCCTGACTTGTTTTAATTAAGTTATATAATTGGTTAATATTCAGAGTGTTCCAACAGCCCGTCCGGCCAACACCACCTCTACTCAAAGCTTGAGCGCGAAAATTTCATACATTGTTACATCTTCATACCTAGTCATAATTTAGGGCTTATTATTGGTATAAATGCGATTAAAGATGACTACCTATTACGTTTTAACAATGTATGACGTTTCCGCGCTCAGGCTTTCTCTTTAGGTGGTGTTGGTCCGGCGGCTTGACGGGCATGTCGCTTGAATGGAATAGTTTGGTTTGGTTTGGTTTGTTTGGTATTAACGTCCTTTTCAACTGCTATGGTCATTTCAGGACGGCGTTATAGGGGCCGCAAATTTTGCCTCGCAAGGGTTCTTTAACGTGCAGCCGGCAAACGACCACGGGATCAACGGCTTTACTTCCCTTCCGAAGGAAGTGCGTGATCTCAGGATTTCCCCCTGAAAAATCCTCGTCGTCCTCGGCCGGGATCGAACTCGGGCATCAGAGGCGATCACGCAACCGCTGAGGCACCGAGGCCGATTTGAATGGAATAGAGCGGATTCCGGTATCTTCTTGCATGCGTTTCAGGAACAGGCAAGTTGATGCAGCGTTGTGACTCGACGCCTTGTCTTTGTGCAGCCATACCTTGTTTACTTCTAAACACTACAAACCTCTGTACCCTACAAACAATGGATATCACGGATAAATATGTGGGTTAGAACGTTAATCTGATATTAAGAGACATTGACTTTGGCCTCTGACTCAACTCTGTGTAAAGTTACTTGCCACTATAACTGTGTCCCGCCACGAAACCTTTTGAAAAAGTTTCCTTGTATTCACGGTACCATTTTCTGAATTTCTCAGAAGCCCTTAGGCAGTAAAAAAAAATTCCTCGGCTTTTATTACAGACGCATAAATAAACATACGCTTCAGCTTGTGTAACCACGTATTTCCATTTTTCATCCTCCAGGTATCGTTTAAACAGTTTACGGCAGTTCGTCCGTTGCTCTTGAATATGCGCGGCAGCAACTTATGAACGTGGTTCCTGTTCCTCTTGTCCAGATGTTCCTACCTTCTGTGCTATGGCCCGATGTATTGGAGGGTTACATCTGGTTACTAGAGCCCGAACTTTCTGGGCGACATCAGGAGTACGGCTAATGGATGGTGTCGGATTGGCCTGTTTTTTACCCTCAGAAATAGCGCAGAATCTGGTTTTGCCAATGTTATTTAGTAGACTTTATATATCTTTTTTTGGAAAGTACGATGCCTTGCTTCTTGCATGCTTTCATAATTTCGGAATAGCAGAATTTGATACCGCTCTTACGTAGCCTTTACAGTACGTGTCAATTTTCGGTGACATAATTCAAAGTTTTTTGTTTACTTTTCGAAAACTAAATTTTTTAATACCCGGTCTAACAATACTACACCTGGCAGTTCACGTGAAATGAACGCGCGCGCCACATGGAAATATGCTAATTGTTGCCATAGATCGCTAACAACGCTCTGTATATGCCGAACTGACAATGTGGGTCTCCAAAAACTATAAAAATAATTTCTAAAAGGCATTTTAGAATGATCTTCGCTATAAAATGGTAACCTTTGTGTTAATTGATCGTTTTATTTTGTATTTTAAACAGTTTTTTAAAGTGAAATCTGCTTTTCACTGATAATTGACGCCGTTTGATATTATGCGCTTTCATGTTTGTGAAATCCCGTCTATCAATTTTCATTTTGTATCTTGTAATTATTTCTTGGAAAAACGTAATGACCTTCATTTATAATCGAACAAAGATCGATGTGAATGTTACTACAGTCCTTATATAGTTAATTGAAATTGACGTTTCTAGCTCTCGTGAAATTGTAGATCCTAGCTTTAATTAACGCCACCTTAACGGTAAGGTTTGCCTGTTGCCATATAATTTTTTGAAATTATATCTGCATCCTTAGGAAGAGCATATAAAATAATTTTTTCGTTTTTTTAATTAAAGAATTAAGTAACTTCTTTTTCAGTAATATTTTTTTATAAATATTTATGTTTAGTTGCACAAAGTGATTTCTGAATATTTTTTCTGTGGAAACTAGAAAATTTTTATTTCATTGAAGCGAGTAGGAATTGTGGTTAAAATTTTATTATGTAATGTAGACAGAAAACTTCCATTGTCAGTATTATATTTGCAAGATAATAAATTTTCATTTCCATGCTTCCTAGCGAATCAGATAAATAAGATAGGGAGAGATCACTGGGAGCAAATATTATTCTTATTTAAGGGGGGGGGGGGTTCGTAACTGCTCTTATTGTTGCCTCTAATGGTAATGATAATGAGAATTAAGAAGTCGCTTGAAAGAGTGTCAAAATTGGCCATTTAGGGATGGAAACTGATGTTCTCAGCACCTATTACTCCAGAGAAATTTGAGCCGAACGTGACTGACTTTCATAAGAATCAATGTCAATCGATTGGAGGAGGGTGAATTGGGAAGACAAGAAACAGATAAAGCAAGAAAGGCGTGAAAGCGTTCAAGGAAAAACCTCATTATAATTTTGATTCTTCTTTCCTCTGATTTTCAAGAAGCACCAGAGAAATCGATATCGATTTTTTTTCTCCCTTTTCTCTCTTTCTTTGTTTCTTTCACCTATTCCAATAAATATCGCATGTCAAATCTCAAACGTTGTCAACCAACGTGTGTTGGACTAGGATCCGGCCAAAAATTAAATCCAACAGACTGTAAATAGAGAGCCGAATTTATTTGGACTAAATATTTGACTGTTTTTATTTGCTCGCTCTCTCTCTCGCTCTCTCTCCCTCTGCTAGTAGAGATTCGGTTTATTAAAATATATTTATAGTGAACTAATTGTTTTATTTTGAAATTATCAAATTAATTATTTGAATAAATTATAAATTCCCAAATTAACTGTCAAAAGAAATGTTAATTGAAAATTAGAAAAATATTTGACTTTTTGAAAATCTTGATTATAATGACAAAACAATTGAATAATGACTAATTTAATTTTAACTTTTTTCTCTAAACTTAGAAAGAGGGACTCCGACATTGGGACAAAATAGTTAGAGAACGACGGATAGCTAGTTAAGCATAGCTTAATGGCCTTGTTAAGCATAGGCAGAATTTAATAAAAAAATTCACCTGTACATGTTTCCTAATCTAGTGAACACTTCATATCAAACAAACATTCATTTTTATCCATTCAAAAACAATGCAGACATCAATAAACAATGCATGAAAATATAAAAACAATACATTATTTTTTTATTTGTAAAAAAGCTCAAACAATGAACAAAATTGAAAACAACTTGTTTCCTATTTTATTGGACAAAACAAACTGCTGTAAATAATTGTTTAGAAGCGGGTTGGACCTGTATAGATTCTCAAATAGTTTGCCATCCTGGTATACCGAGCGAACTATAATCCCCAGTATTTAGACCATATGGTATTTAGACTGGGACTTCTGGGTGGCCATTGCACCGAACACCTTGCGCATCGAGCCACGGTTTTGTTGCCTTGGAACTGTGACATAGAGTGTTGTCTTGTTGTAGAATCCAACAAATATCTGTTGAATGGAATCCAAATATCCTGTTGTAGGTTTCCACAAATATTTGGTCGTATTGCAATGCAAATTACAATCCTTGCAAAAGTAACTGATAGGATACAGAATTCATTCCCTATGAAATGAATGATACTGGAGTTGTGCCATTAAAACCGAAATCGCCCCAAATCATAACTGACCCACCACCTTGCACACGCGTAGAAAAAACTATCTTTTCCTTTCGAATATCATACCAATAAGATGTAACCTGTCTGGCCCATCCAGATTGAATTTCTTTTCATCAATAAACAAGACTTCAATCCATTCATCATCCCAAGTCATGCGGTCTTTGGGCTACTGTAAACGTGATTGTTTATGTGTGGCAGTTAATGGTGGTTTAGACCTTTTCTTCATATATTGTAAAACAGAAGATGATGTCATGACTTACCAAACAGCTTTTCGTTTCACTGAAGTTGCAGATAGGTGGTTCCGAAAAACATTCTATCACGCTTACTGAGTTTCGGCTTCAGCCCACGGTGTTTTGGTTGTTGTTTTGAGTTTTTTCTCTGCAAATACAATCCAATGATACTCTTTGGTTTACCTAATAACTTTGCAATATCACGAATTAACTGGCCGGACTCTCTGAGATTTGGCCCTGTTCATGCTCGGACAGTTTTTTTTCTTTTCAGCCATTTTTTGTCTTAGTCAAGTGACTGCCTGATGACATAACAAACACGTGATGACAATTTGTGTTTTTGCATTAAAATATCATCTGCTATATCTTTAAGCTTGCTTATGTTTTGTCCACTAAAATAGGAAACCCGTTGTTTACAGTTTTTTGTTCATTGTTTGAGCTTTTTTTTTACAAATAAAAAAATGCATTGTTTCTAAATTTTTATATATTGTTTACTGATGCAACAAATATGCCTGCATTGTTTTGAATGGATATAAATGAATGTTTGTTTGATATGAAGTGTCCACTGAATACCTTCTCATTAAATACAATGTACTTGAAGCTTATACTCGTACTGTTCGATGTTAGTTTATACAATGATAACGAAATCCTGGCTAATGTCCGTCTTTCCTTTGTTCGTTTTCTTGTTGACAAAAAAATTATTTCCTTTTCAGTTTGCTGGAAATTTAATTGCTAATTTCTTTCGTATTTGAATGGATCTATAAATTCAAAACAATAATAAAATTAAAAGTGAATTATTATTGGAACAAATTATGATTGAAAACATTGTTTGGCTTCAGAACCGAATCTAAAGCTTTGATTGGGACAAGGGGCCTGTATGTACTTGTCCTAAAATCTGCATTGTTTAGCTTATGTTCTTATGTAGGTAATTTATTTGGGTTCAGAAAATAAAATTTTTATAAAGATGTCTTCGTTTTATTTTCTTGTAACATGTTTAAAACTTTAATAATTACCTCTACTGAATATCGTAATGTTTGTTTAATTCTAAATGCTGAATTTTGATTTTAATTACCGGTTCTCTTATTTCTTCAAAAATTCTTATTGTTTAAAAATAAAATTTAGGCGGATTAATTTTCTTAAAGAACCTAATATCAAAGCGGAAGTTAAATTGTTCACACATGCAATTTACATATGAATCCTACTTATGCATTTTTTTTTTGGTTATTGAACGGCGTTCTTGGCTTCAATGTTAAAAATCGAAATTTCGTTTTGGAACTAATATTTCCCTCCAGAGACATTATTTCCCTAGAATCTTAAATAATAAAATATAATTACCGTAGGGAAAAACTACATTCTAATTTCTCCAAGAAATTTTTTTTTTATCAACAAGCACAAAAAAAAAAAATAACGTTGAAATTGCATGTCTTTTGCTGAGAAGGAAATTGAGACTTTAAATAAATTTTGCAAAATATACTTTGATTATTTTGCCTTTTATTCCTCCTTTATCAAGGGGCGGAATTTTTCAAGATTTTCTTAGGGAATTTCATATAAAATTTTCGTATGACGAAACGAGTGCGCGTTTATTTGCGCATCAGCTCGTTCAAATTATTCAAACTCGTTGAAACTGTTCTTCGACGAAGCTAAGGTGTTTGGCGTCCATAACTTGAGGAATAAAGCTGGTACTTACGTAAAGTAAAACCGGGATTAAGGAAGTCGGGGTACAGTATCGCAAAATTTAGTAACCCTAAATTTCTTTCAAAGCAATAAAAAAGGAAAATAAATCTTGCTAGTTGTAGATGAAATCTGTGTTCTAGTGCTCGTTTGAAAGCAAATAAACAAGAATGATAGATTTTTAATATATTTATTATTAACCTTAAATCATCATCATAGTACTGTCTTAAGTAACTGCTAAGTATGCTAAGTTATTAAAAGTATTCAGACATTAGAAAATACGAGGAGCGGTCATAAAGTCATTGAAAGAACGATCGCTTTTGAAAATGTGTGTTGCCACTAGGAAGCGATATCCCTCGAGTGCTGGAGGATGCAGTACCGCTAAAATTGGAGGTGCGAGCCGTGATAAGGTTCCTGTATTTGAAGGGGGAAACAACGCTAAACAAACCCTTGAGGAGTTAGTGGCCGTTTACGGTGACAATGCATTATCGTACGAGACACTCGCCATGTGGCGTAGACGCTTCTAGTATGGCCAGACAAGCATGGAAGACGAACCTCCGTCTGTGACGAGCCATAATTTTGAAGGAAAGGCCAGACAACCACGGGACCGTACTACTGGGTCCTCCTGCGGAAGTTACGGGAGACCATCAAGTCAAAGCGGCGAGGCAAGATGTCCAAAGGAATTAGACTTCTGCACGACAACGCGCCAGCGCATTTCGCAGCTGAGACCATGCGCGTTGCCGCGGAGCTGGGGTTCGAAATAATGTCCCCCCCCCCCTCCCGCCGGATCCACCCGACCTGGCCTCAAGCGACTTCTAACTCTTCCCTCGCCTGAAGAATCCGCTTCGTAGACGGCATTTCCAAGACGATGACTAGGTCATCTTCGAGGTGGAGCAGTTCCTCAACAGCCAAAAGGAGGATTTCTATAAAAGTGCCATCCAACAAGTCATCCATTGTTGGGAAAAGTGTGTGGCCCTGGGATGTTCTATTGTATTACACACTGAAGTCATTGGAGTGTCGCTTGCATCGCAAAAAAGATTTATAAATAGGCAGAGCGGTATCAGTGCTCTCAATTTGACTACAGTAAAAATCCGGTTACAACGTACTTCACATTAACGTACATTTCGGAATAATGCACAAATTTGAAATCCCCGGCCGAAATGTAGGTATTTTAATGCTAAAAAGTTTCAGAATAACGTACCTCACTTTAACGTACACCTCGCATTAACGGACAAATTTTACGTTTCCTTGGTTAAATTATCACTTCATTACAACGTACATCGTTCGAATGTCTTGCTCTGATTGGTCAATACAGCCCATGCGAAAGCTGAACTGGGCCAATGGGCTAATTAAGCAGAATTCTCATTTCATTGGTTGGTTAGTGTAGCATACTGTATATAAACCCGGAAATTTCTGCATGTTACTAGCGAATCACTCGCTACTTCCAGTTCCATGGTTTCGATGGAGCGAGTGACGTAATTTCTCGACCAATCAACAAGCGGATCATTTCCTTTCTCAGAACATTTTCCTGGATGTCAATTTCGAGAACATTAACAAGGCCGAGTTACCCAACTACTGGATCTACTATATCCCAGTTTTTCGGATTCGCAATTCGTCAATCCACAATCTGATTCTCGTCCCTACCATGAATGGACTCTTCTCTGGATGACTTAAGAGGTTCATCAGGCTTCTTTCCCATTTCAGTGTACCTCATTTGGTTTACTTTTTGGGCGAGAGTGTCTAAGGATCCTGGACCACACGTACTACTTTTTCACTACACTGATCGATTGACGATCGATTATCGATTGCATGCTACTCACTCGAGACCCAATTTGTGCGGCAATTAGATTGGAAAGCTTCACTTGACGGACGATTGCCCATCTTCAATATGGTAAGATCATAACATCATGTGTTTGTTTATTTTAGTTTTAGCTTTAAGTAAATATGCATGTAACAGGGTGACTAGCGACCGGGAAAACCGGGAAAGGTAAGGGAATTTTTTGTAACCGTGTAAATCGGAGCATCATTGCAACAATTCACATAAAGATTACAAATCGTAATGGCAGAAAAAAGGAAAAGGAAAGAGCTTTCAGTAAAGGAAAAGCTTGATATTTTAAAAGAGGTGGACAAAGGCACAAAACAGGTAGACGTTGCGAAACATTTCGGAATTTCGAAGACTTCACTATCCACCATAATCAAGGATCGTAACAAGGTCCTAAAGTCCTAGCGGAAAAGTCCCAAATCTGTCCAGGCAGAAAACGTTTAAGACTAGGTAGGACTCTCATTTCGATGGTTTTTTTCATATTTTTTCATCTTTTTTTTAAATCATTTATTCTTGCGTGTAGGAAATCACCAGGAAGCTGATGATTGTGTAGCTTCATGGTTCAGAGACGTAAGGTCAAGAAACATACCCGTTTCAGGCCCAATGATACGGGAAAAAGCCAAAGAGTATTCCACGATTTTAGGAATTCAAAATTTTGAAGCCAGTATTGGATGGCATTATAGATTCCGTGAGAGAAACGGAATTACTTGGCGACAAATCTCGGGAGAAGTTTTAGATGCCAACTTATCAGCAACGGCGAGAGAGAAGGCTACGGGAAATTCTCTCAAATCCGCCCCTCCCCCCCAGTTTCAGATTAACGTACACCTCGCATTAACTTACAAATTTCCAGTTGCCTTGAAGTCTTTGTAACGGTATTTTACTGTACTAGCAATCGTTTGAAACGTCTTGTAACCTGATTATGGCTACAAGACGAGAATTATCAGAGTTTGAACGCGGAATGAGAGTTGGAGCTAGGCAAATGGAACATTCCATTTCTGAACGGGTGCGGGCATTCAATATGCCTCGACCCACAGTGTTCAAGGAAGTCCAGAGAGCACTTCATTTCAGGCATTACCTCCCACCATAGATAGCGCAGTGGCCGACGATGGCTGTTAAATGCTCGTGATCAGCGACATCTGAGCAGAATAGTCCTTCGTAACAGACATACGTCACTACGTCTGTTAACAGCACATTCAATGAGCGGCGTACAAAACGTCTCTATCAGGTCAGTGCAGCAAAATTTGACATTTATGGGTTATGGCGGCAGAAGATACCGACCGTAGGCTGCGCTTCGCCTGGGCTCGTAAACATATTCATCGAGCCTTAAATTACTGGAAACACGTAGCTTGGTTACGATTCAAGTTGTGCAAGTTGATGGTAGATTCGAATGTGATGCAGACCCCATAGATTCAAGTTGTCAGGAAGGCACTGCGCAAATTGGTGGTGGCTCCGTCTTTGTGTGGATTGCGCTTACAAGGCAGGGTTCTCTGTTCAAATTAGATCTACCATTGACATTTGTCTATACGCATTTGTATCTGAAGAAAATCCTATGGCGATCGAATTTCGCATCCATGAAGAATAAAAAATCAAATGTGGAAAAGTGAAAGTATATACATCTCATTTCTAAGTACCTTAAGTAATTATCCGCAGTAGATAAAGTGTTTGCTTTCTCTTTTTCTGACAATATTGTTTAAAAATCCACTGTCTTCACGTTCTTAGCGCAGGAGCAAATTTTGGCTAATGTCCAGTCTCTTCTACGTGGGTTGGGCATAAATCATTGCAACTACTTTTTGTGAGAATTCGAGCGTGGGTGTAAAATGTGAAATTTATAGATGAAAGGATAAAAAATTGATAAAATGTACGGGCATTTAACAACACGCCAACATTTTGCTCCTCGTGTTTATTAAGGTCGTTGACATTACATTACAGGTTTCATGTTCCAGAATAATGAAACCTGTAATGCTATGTTATATGATTCTGGAAAACTTATTCTAGAACAGGATTACATGTTTCATGTTCCAGAATAAATTACAGAAATCAAAATAGAGAACGACTATATTGACATACGAGCGTTGTTCAACTCGTGTTACATCCATCCTGCACGGCGGTTGACTAAGAACTAATTTAACCTTGTTCTCTGTGCAACAACAAGAAATCACAGAGCTATCTGGTGTTGTAGAAACATACAACGAATGCACGGCAGATATGTTAGTATTATGTTAGTTAGTTTTAGAATCAACCAAAATACGTGTGATTAGCTTTTTATTTTGATTTTGATTATATCTATTATTTTTTAATTATTTTTGTTTAAATGACATCAACTGGAGACATGACATTTTGTGATACCATCCCTTTACTCTAAGAAAAAAGTAGTTGCCATGAGTTATGCCCCAACCCTCGTATATAAAATAAAATCTGGTTATTTTTGATTTGAGTGTAGGATTCTTGGAAAAAATTATTATTTGAATTTCAATTACGATTAAAAAATATAGTCTTGCTTACGAGTAATAATGCGTAGATAATACTGAACATGAACAGTTATTTTTCACCACCGTGGACATTTTATCAAATGCAATGAAATATAAATTTTTAATTTTAAAGCCTCAGATGTAATAAATTTTTACATAACTTACGTCTCAGTCCTCGTGTTTCATGTCAGGAAGGAGCGTTCGCAAGCAGGACACATCGTGCATTCTCCCATCACATGTCACACAAGAATGACATTTGCTTTGGTTATGCGATGATTCATTGAAATGATTCCGATGAGCGTCATCAGTTCCCGTACGCGCGCTTCCGCTTCTTGTTTTGTCACACGAGTTGAGAGTTGTGCCAGGTTCATTACGAGCACGAAAAGACCACCGTCGCACAGTACTGATGTTGACATGTTGATCGATAAAGACCAACGCCATAATCAGCCTTCAATGTCCAATGACTTACTATCGGTAGCAACTCTATTACAGTATGCTGCTTCATATACGCCAACATCGTGCTGTTACACGCCATCTTTCTAGTTATAATTCAGAGCTGTCTAGCGACTGATATACAAATATGAAACCGGAAGCTTAACTGAACAGAATGTGTGATAACTGGACTCCAATCTATATAATAGTAATACAAAATCAGGAGCAAAGGTACAACAACCGCAAGAAAAATTAAAACGCGTACAAAGATTAAAAAGTTACGCTATGATTTGAACCCTTAAAGAAGTCAAGGGTCAAATTTGACGTGAGCATCAGATTGCGCATCCCCACTTTCCTATAACATTGTACAAACAGATTATTGACAATTTTTTAGTTGATTAGTCGATATTTAGGTGGATCATTTCAAAGTAAACACCCAGTATACTGTACTCAGTTTAAGTACTAGTGAGGCGTCTATCACGCATATTATCTGTTTCTTTCCTTCTAAGAGTTGTGATTAAGTTGGAAGATGGCGTTCGTGGTAGAGAATTTGGCCAAATCTGCATTTTTGATGACCATGGTGCACAGCTCTGAGACTTTAATACAACTATCACTAAAAAGGCGGCGGTTCAATTCCGATGCTTACGTAGAGTTATTGTAAACATTTTTACCAGATGAAAGTTTATAGATTAGTGTACCCATGGGACTCGGGCCTTAATGTGTCATTAGGACTCCAGGTTGACTACCTTGCAGTCTTTACGATACTTGAAAACAGTCTTGCTGTTCGTGTCCCCGGTGGCTCATTACACGTGGCGCCTGGATCGATTCCATGTCGAGTAATTTTTCCTTCCGATTTTTCATGTAATATCTAAGCAGTCTAGTGACCACTTCCTATTTGTGATGTCAGCGCTAAGTAACTAATAGAAGAAGGCACTAAATAAATGAGGCAATAAATGACCTGGCATCAGTAGATTGAGTATATACAATGCGTTGTAGCGTAACCACCGAGAGAGAAAACCTCTGCGATGAAAAGTAATACATTGTTACGTCATCATAGTTAGAGCAAAATTATGGCTTATTATTGGTAGAAATACGAATAACAATGCCCTATCTATGATGATGTAACAATGTATTACGTTTCATCTCAAAGGCCTTCTCTCTCGGTGGTTATGGTTGTAGGCATTTGAAAAACATTTTCAATTGTTGCAATGCAGAAACGGAGTGATTTATCAGACATACCAAAAGGTGATTTTGTGTGCTGCCATGATAACTGTCACAAAGAGTTGCGACATTTGCGGGCTCCAATATTCCTAATCAGCGTCGTCTGCTGGGAAATAATGTTGGGGTTCGTGCGGCGACATCTCTCGAGGCTTTTAAGCATAATTCGAACCAAGCCTCTGACAGGAGCGTTCTTGTATAAGTGAAGAAACGGAAACGGCGTAGGCAGCGCAGGCGGAAACGAGGAAATGATCTCTTGGCGCGGGAAAGAGAAATTGAGGAGAGAGTGACGGGCTTTAAGATTGAAAGGTTGCCAGACAAGAGGCTCCTGAGTTTTTGGTCGGCAGAAGTTTCCTCCACAACCGGAGTTAGCCGACGTGGCAGCTAGCCCTCGAGGAAGAGAAAGAGCGAGCTGCGGCCGTAAAAGACGACAGAGACGGGACGGACTGCTGTGCGCCTTTGTTGCCCTATTCTAATGTTTTGCTTTCCTCAGAATACGTTGGACAATTAGCTGTGGAGAACGAAAGCTTCGTCGACAGCGAATGTGGCTCCGGACAATTTCCTACTCGTCGTGTGCTATCAACTGCGTCGTTAGAACCGTTGAGAGAACGCCCGACGTCGTCGCCATTAACCCTGTGCTGCCAAACCGACCTCGTGCTGGAGAGCTGCCTGTGGACTATTGCCCCGACTGCGAATTTGGTTCTGCTTTTGGATTTGAAAGCATCGAGCTGCCTCAGTGTTTTCGCCAGCCCGGAATTGACCCAGTTCTCATCAGAAGAAAGACTAATACCGCATGCTATTATCAGTTAACGAAATTGCTTTGTTTCTCTGCGTAAATTGGAAAATTTATTAAGTGGAATTAATGCGCGTCTGTTAGCTTATTAATTTGACGAAGTAGTTTAACATTAAGTGTAACGGAAATTTTTGTGGGTTCACTCAAGCGGGTAATTTTGCTTTCCCAGGTCTCTCTAATAGATATTATTTTATTTTATCTCCCTTATTAGTTTTCCCGTGGAGTCGCTCAGGGAGACAAACGCGAAATGTGTCCACTCTACTGTGTGGCGATACGTTGGGAAACCGTAAAGTTAGCAAAGAGGTCTTCCAGCGCGGTCATCTAGAAGATTGTGTCCGTAGAGGAACCCTTCAGTCATTGTACTATAAAATTCATTTATTAATATAGTATTATGAGTAACATTAATGTAAATTCATGCAGGTTCAGTCTAAAGTGAACCGTATCTTTTTTTTGTAAGAGACGTTAGTCTCATTGCCGCCTTAGAGAAAAGGCGCTAAGGTTGTAAATTAAGGAAAACTGTCTAGTTACAGTTGCTGCTAATATTCATGCACCTTCCATCGACTCTCTGCGTGTTAGCGGAGGTCCTAGGATTCTATCCTCCAAACTTTAATTTAAATGTTATGTAAAATCAGCCATTTGAATAAAGTTATTGTTTTGTTATCTAAGTTGTATTCTCTGTGTCTCGTAAACCATACTTACCTTCCATTGCGTTATCTTTGCTATACGTGACAATAAGTGTTCCGCACGCCAAAATGACACTAAAGATAATAAGCGACGTGGAAATTGTGGTGCTTCATAGCCATATATGAAAGAGAGGAACGGCGACGCTACAGTGGAGCAACTTACTGCCCAAATGAATCAGGGGGCTATAGCAAGTGGGTCCAGAACAACCGTTCAGTGAATGTTGCTGCGTATGAGACTCTGGAGTAGACGGATGGTGACAGCGCCTATGCTAACGATGTGCATCGGCGGCAGACACTGTAATTTGCACAGCAGTACCGACACTAGACATTCACTGATTGGTAAAAGATTGCCTTTTTAGATGATTCACGCTTTTTTTTTGGTTTTTTTTTCTTTTTCCATCGAACGGATGGACGTTGGCGCATACGGCAAGAAACGCCAGAAAACAAACATCCTTCAACCATGTGCGGACGGTAAAAGCTGGCGGAAACAGCATTATGGTCTGGGGAATGTATTTATGGCATTCCCTGGGTGCACTCATCATTGTTGCTGGCAATATGAATTCATGGACATTGGTTTTCCCGGGCATGATGATGGCATCGTCTAGCACGACAATGCGACATTTTATACAGTTGGAATTGTACGTGAGTGGTTAGAAGAGCACGAGGAAAACTTTATTGTACTTCCCTGGCCCCCATATTCCCCGAACTTAATCCCGAGCATGTATGGGACCGCCTAGATTAGGTTATCTCGCACCTTCCAACAGGTGTCAACTGAACTGCAGTCAGCATGGCTCAGTGTCCCTGTGAACACTTTCCAGCATCGCAATAAGTCTCTCCCAGCCCATTTCGTCTAGAGTGCCTATAAGGAGAGTGGCGACAACTCGAAACGGATTTTGATTGGTTAACACTCCGGACGGCATGGTTTTCCCAAAATAGCGTGCCGTTTGCATTGCCAATATAGAGAAGTTAATAGTTTTTGTTCCGTTTTTCGTTTTATTATGCATGTTTCTTAATTTTTGCTAATAAAATTGCATTATTCAAGTTTAAAAGTTGTCGTTTTATTAGATCCGCTTTAAAATCAACGATTGAAGTGGCGAAGAGGGAAGGGAAAAACATTTTTTCATAATAAAGTATTTATTGTTTTACTGTTCATGAAAATGTGAATCTCACAAAATAAACTTTAATTTTTTAATTTTTAATAATCTCACGGCGATTTTTTAATAATATACGAGATAATATAATTTAATAGATAAATATTTCAAGGAATGTTAAAAGATCTTTAATTTATATAATTTCAAGGAATTTTTATTCAAGGGTCATTCGGGCCCAACGAGCAAGATTTTTATCTTGAAAAATTTAAAACAAAATGTAAAACCAATAGTAAAAATAACATTTAATAAACAAAACATATTTAAGTCATGGAATATATTCAAACGGAGAAAAATTTTGTAAAATGAAACTTGAAATTTAAGTATTTTATATTTAGTTTGTAGCGTCAATTTTTTTTCAGTTATTTATTTGCTAGACATTGAAGATGACGAGCGTAATTGTTCGCGCGAAAGGTTTTTCCAATTTTTTTGTCTATTTTACCACCTAGACGTAACTATCATAATTTTGGTTCATATTTTTAAATTTATTTGCAACTTGCAAACACGAGAAATTGACGTTAGAACAATTCCACGATAAAAAATAATGTAAAAGTGAATCTAGATTTTTTCCTAAACTAATCTTCGATAATTGAGAATTTTTTAATCTTTTGCAATAGATGTCAAATTTCTATTTTTGTATAAATGTAAAATATGTATAGACTGTTAAATATAATCTCTTTGCTTTTTGGCTTTTAGTTTTCCTTTTTGTTGAAAAGGTGAAAAATTCAATTCTCGAACTTGTTATCAGCTGATCAAATAATCACATTTATTATGAAAATTAAAACCTTAATGTGCTTTTTTTTAACTTCCTTTATCTAATATATACATAAAAGCTTGGTAGGCTAACCTGCATTAGCCATCTTTACATTTCTTCTTAATAAGCTGAAAAGTATCGTAAATTGTACCTCTGCTAATTCAATCGTTGGGAAAAACATGGCCGACGGCCCGAGTTGTCGCCACTCTCCTTGCAGGCACCCTAATTTAGTCGCTGTTCGTGCTCCACACGGTGGTTATTTTGGATATTAACGGGTGATCATTTTGATGTGACTCTACTGTTTATACAAAAGCGGTCGTCTGTTTATTATTTATCTATTATATACTAAAAGTATACTTCAATAGATAGTATCTATTGAGCAACTACACAAAATGTTTGTCCAGATTTTTTTGAACTGTCCAAACCTGTGACGCCACCACTTACAGCTATACTAGCAGCCACCCTCCGAGGCTTGCTGGAAACTAATTTGTGGAAGACTTACATTGGAATTTTCCGGCATTCCTTTTGCAAAATCTTATATAAGTGGATAAGAAAAGTTACCCGTCTTTCCAACTTGTCCAAAACATGCTCAACGGCACTGAGGTCGGGATAATGTGTAGGCCAATCACAGCGTTGAAAATTTTCCTCTTCACACCATCGGCATTTTGCGGCATCAACTTGCTTTCTTGGTAGTAACAAGTGTCCATTCTGTATCAACGCCACAGTGTTGGAAGCACTTCATTATCCAGATTATTGCAATGCGTGAAATATTTCCACATCATACGGCCGCCGTCAGCAAATTTCCCGTTAAATATTATGCGCTCTGGCAGAAAGCGTTTCGCCGGTAATCACCACCGGATCGAAATAATTTGAACCTGATTTCCATTGCTCCTGTGTGATGCTCTTGTCAGCGCTTGAGCCTTTGAGACTTACTGGTCTTCGTGATATGAAGCGCGGCAGCTCTACTTGAATATCCAAGGTGATGAGACTCGGTTCGCAATCTTCTAATGGACATGCACAGGCACTTTTGTTGCTGCCTGAAATTCCTGTCTGATAATGGTTATCGGCTGTGTTTGTTTGTTCACGGACCTGCCATCTATCTCCGTTTTCGGAATATTCGGAGCATTTCTGCAATGTTTCTCTATCATTCACGTACATAGGGCAAATGTCAGTCGATTTCAGCCTGTTTAAATTAACAGCACTTTCTCTGCTGGACAGTCCACAATTACATGCTTGTCGAATTCTGACTTCTCTGCCTGATGCGCCATCTCTTTTAGC
Organism: Rhysida immarginata; assembly: GCA_023313115.1. NCBI lineage: Eukaryota > Metazoa > Arthropoda > Chilopoda > Scolopendromorpha > Scolopendridae > Rhysida > Rhysida immarginata. The sequence continues at coordinate 450,120 of JAHWFO010104803.1, forward strand.
TGCAGCTGGTTTAAATCACATGATCGCTGGCAAGTCCATTAATTTAATGTCACGGGGTACCCAGTTACTTTTTGGTTGATAGTGTATTCTCATGAAGTAAAGCCTTCCTTAAACTCAAAAGCCTCGAGGACCGTATAGCAAATTTTTTCCGCTTTAATGACAAGAGTAAAATCATGTGTCGTATTTTTGGTTCCGTACCATTTTTGAATCAATGACCTTAAAACGGCACAAAAATAGGAAGAAAAATAAAAAATATTATCCATTCCAGGAAAGCTTAATCTTCTCGGATCGATCGAGCCAATGAAATTGAAGTAACTGTCAGAAATGATAGGTGGTTTGGGCAGATAAAAATTAAATGCGAATTCAAAGCTCAGGAAATTAAGTTTTTAAAAGAATATTGTTAACCATTTTATGATATAATTAAGGAGCTGCTTTGAAATGGAAAAAGTGAAATGATTATTCAGGATGACTCGCATCGATTTCTTGGGACCAGGTTTAACGTCATGTTGACGTTTCCCGTCTTAATGTATCGACCCTTATTGGAAATAGTAAGACACGACAGTAAATTTAGATCACAGATTCATTAATGGGGTAATATAAATTTGTCAATGGCGACATCTTAGTACTCAATAACTTAAAATTGGTAAAAATGAATTAAAACGTTTAAGAATTCAGTTATCGAAGAAAACAGGATAATGATAAATGGTAAATGAATAAACGACTTATCTTGCGTCATTAAATGTCAATTCTTAGAGAATTTTAAACATTCTTGAGTATACACAAATAATTTAAAAATTATTAATTTGCGCTTTATTTCAAAAACGTACAATGTAATCGATATTGAGTTTGTCGCCTTATGTTTCCCTATATTTCAATCGTTATTGTTCCATAAATTATCAGAACATAATACTTGTGTTGTGTAAGGACGGGCTTTCATAACTCCGTATAAAATATTATTTCAGAACATTATTTCAGATATAGAGTGCCTATGGTACTGGTCCTCCAAGGCCTGTTCAGTGATTAAGAAAATTGTTCTTCTATCAAATCAATCCTCTATGCGGCGATGCGTTAGTCGAAAACCAACGTTTGGTTGTCGGTGTTCCAGCTATGTTATTACATAAACTTGGCTGACTAATTTTGTGCAGGTAACTCCTCCGAAATAGAAAATAGCAGAACCGAATTAAAATTATACATACTTAGATGGTACTTAAATTGTGCCTTGACGTATATTTTATCAATTGGTTAAGCCTTTTCAGAGATATTAATTTTTTTCTAAAAATGAAATAATGGAGGTAGCGTCCAGTCTAACGATCCCAACTCAATCAATTCGGCATGTATAGACTCCTCCAATTAACTTTACGTTTTTGTATAGACTCCTCCAAACGTTTTTGTAAATTACTTGTTTGGCTCTTTAAAAAATTAATACAAACTCAGAGGGTTCTTTAAACTATGCGTCGACGCTTTTTTTCATGAGAGTCAGTTAAATAGTTTAGGAGATATAATTTTTTTTCTAAAATTCAAGAAATGGCTGAAACATTCATTTTAGCGAGCCAAAGTCAAAAAATTCGCCATGTACGGATTCCTCTCTCAGAGACGAATAACTTTTGTAAATAAATTGTTTGCTTTTGATGAGGCAATTTTGAATAAAGAAGGGTTTAAAAAAAAATCAAAATTCGCCCCCCCCCCCCCCCCGCAACAAAACACTTGTTTTGTTTCTTTTAAAGTGGGAGGACTGTGGGAATGTAGTATTCCACTATTACAATATATTTTTTAATTAAATTTGTTGAATAATTTATGACAATTCTCTATTTATAAATCATAAATTGTACGAATTTCTGCTGATAATTGTATTCGTCTATTATTTATATCATTCGTTGGTGTTATTAGTGACATACTTGGCGCTACAAACATTTTTCAAGCTCGGTGTTTTGCATGTTAAAATGAAATCAATTTGATGATTAAAAAAAATCAAATCTTTCTATACACTTAACAGTTAGTCAATGGAAACAAAGAATTATATCCTTAACTTAAGAAGCAATATAAAGCGTTGATAAAAAACTGAACTATGTTTCAAGATTGTAGAATTAAAGCTTATTTTTCATCTATCTTCAAAAGTTAACGCATATCTTTATTTTATGATTTCCTAAAAAGCGTAAGTGTTTGCTCTTGTTGAGATGTCAGGAGATAACTGCTTTCCTCCCTCCGCTTTTCAATAGATGAGTCGTAATTTTTCCAACAGCTATAAATTAAGGTTTGTAGAACTTCGTGAAGGCTAACCGCAAGAATTCACCAGGTCAACTGCGGCTCTAGATAAGTTCAATAAATCTATCTTAATTAGGCATTCACAACGAGCTTCGTAGAAAATTAGGATACCTTTTTTCTAATGAAGCTTTTCATTTAACAAAATAGAAATTGCTCAAAGTAATCTTATATAACTAGCAAAATTTAATTGCTAATTAAAAACATGAATACAAACAATTGATTAAAAATATATACTCCTTTTAATGGAAAATAGTATAACATAAAATGAAATAATAAAATCTAAATAAAAGTCACCCAATGTGGAGACATACAAATAATGCGGACCAAAAAAAAAACAAAAAAAAAACAGGTGAAGAGCAGGTCTTTATAGATTAACAGTCACAGTAGAAACACAGGAAGGTACAGAAGAACAGACGACGCACATAAAAGAGAAAATCTGGTAATGAGGGCCCGATGATGAGAAGCACAGTTGAAAAACAAATTATAAAAAGTTGATGAAATTTCAAAATCGAATAAACAAAAAACGTTTTCGAGATCATTTATCTCATCTTCCACCTCATTTTGTATTTCAATGAATTAAAATTTTCATAGGCCTATAAATTAAAAATAAATTTTAAAAAAGTAATTTTTTTTAGAAGTTACTGTATTTTAAATTATCAACAAAAATTCATTATATTTCAATGAATTGGTGAGGCGTTCAACGATAATAGAATAATCAAACAAGAACAACAGGAAAACATTATTCCACATCAAATAGTGGAATAGTGTTTTCCTGTTGTTTTTGTTAATCTGTGTCCACAGTTTCTGCCTCCATCTCCTTCTTAGAATAATCAAAATCAAAAATTAATATTACTTTCACATATTTAAGATGATATTACATATTTATTAAAAAGGTAGGACCGACTTAATAGAATTACAGGCCCCCGGGCCACACAGCTCATTAGGGTCCTACTAAGGAAGGATCTTTGAAAAATTATAGCCAACATGGCCCCTGTACTCGCTGAGATTCTCGGGTAGCACCCATACCTTAAGACGGCGCACTTAAAGATTAGCTCATTAATAACGTCGTGGCATATTTTAAAATTTTTTAATTCGAACCCTAAATGTGTGAAAAAACGAAAATTTCCAAAGCAATTTTCAATCGCAGGGTGTCCATTTTGGTGACGTCAACGCAGTTATGGTTTTGTTTCACAGCGTAAATTAATACATCGCACCCGAGATTAATCACCATTAATACATACATGAATAAAATGGAATCAAATAATGTATTTATATGTATTAATTTACACTGCGAAAAAAAAAACCATGCCTCCGTTGACGTCACAAAGATGGACGCCCGCTATTGGCATTTCGCACATTTAGTGATGGAATTAAAAATATTTAAATAAGCCAAGATTTTATTAATGCATTAATCTTTCAATTCAAATAAAGTTGTATCGAGAGTTTTGCTTTAAAATTGTTGTCACGTAGTTCCAAGGAAAAAAAGAAGGGAACTAAATATGAGGGAAAAAGTCGAAATTTATTAAAACGCTAATTTTAATCTTACTTACTTACTTATTTACTTTTCAAACCCGCTTATCCGTTAGGGTCGCGGGGGCAGCAGCCCTATGGAGGATCTCCAGCGATCGCGATCTTCCGCCATCAGGCGCATGTCCTCCCTGGTAATATCCAAGCGACTCGAACCCAGATTCTCCATGTAGCCTAGCCACCTGGTTCTAGGCCGACCCCTTGCTCTCTTACCTACCGGCTTGGAAAATAACAACTGCCTAGGAAGACTAGTTTGCGGCATGCGTATCACGTGGACATACCAGCTCAACTGAGATACTTATATTTCTCCACCTGTCTCAATGAGGCTCCCTTAACATGGAGAGCGCACTGAGCAGGCTGTCTTGAAAGGACCAGAACCTCGGTTTTAGTCACACTGATCTTCATCCCAGCTTCTTCACATTTGGCTGCAAACCGGTCTAGTGCATGCTGAAGGTTCGTGTGAGAAGACCCAAGGAGGACAAGGTCGTCAGCAAAGAGCAACCTCTACACCTGGCAGTCGCCCACACAAACGCGCTCATCGCCTCGGCTGCCCCTGTCTATCCAGTCCATAAAGATAATGAACAAGAGGGGCGACAGTACGCACCCTTGGCGGAGTCCAACACCCACGGTGAACGGTTTTGACTTAATGCCATTTATCCGGAAACACATCTCAGAGCTTTCGTACAGAGACATGATAGCAACCAGTAATTGCCCATCCACTCCATACTCTTGCAACACTTGCCAGAGCTTCTCCCGAGGAACTCTGTCATATGCTTTTTCGATGTCCACAAAGCAAGCGTAAACCTCTTTTGCATACTCCCAGAATTTCTCAAAGATTTGCCTTAGAGCAAAGATGTGATCCGTCGTGCTTCGGTCAGGTCGGAAACCACACTGCTCCCCCGACAGTTTGGAGTCGACTATTTCCCGACTTCTCTTCTCCAGACACTTAGCGTACACTTTCCCAGGAAAGAGATGCCTCGATAGTTGTTGCAATCTCTCTGATCTCTCTTTTTGAAGATACGGAACACAATTCCTGTCTGCCATTGCTTAGGGGCCTGTTCAGATATCCAAGCAACCTGACACACTCGAGTCAGCCACAGGATACCATCCTGATTTAAGGCCTTTAACATCTCGGACCGGATTTCATCATCACCTGCAGCTTTGCCAGTCTTCAGGGACTTAATTGCCCTTCTGACTTCTGTTTCAGTGATACTACCGTGACTATTCTCCGCTCCAAGGTGCACCTCATGTGCCTTAGTTGTTGCTGTCACCAGATTAAAAAGAGATGCAAAGTATTCCTTCCACCTATGCAATACGCTCTCCTCCGTTTTCAGAAGCCTCCCATCTGAACTGTTAACAGTTTGTGATGAAAGAGACTTCTTTCCACGGAGGCGGCGCACGGTCTGCCAGAACACCTTGTTTGCCGAACCATAGTCTGCCTCCAATTTCTCCCCGAACTTCTCCCAGGCCTTGGCTTTAGCTGTTGATACTGTCTTTGCTGCTGCTTTTCGCGCCTCAGTGTTCCGCACTCGACTCGAAGTTGACTTATTTGCAAGCCATAGCAAATAGGCTTCCTTATTTGCCTTGACAGCTTCTTGGACTTCACCGTTCCACCACGCAGTCGTTTTCTCACCGCCCTGCGCCACACTCAGCCGCTTACGACCACAGCACAATGCAGCCGAAGTAATCACAGCAGTTTTAAACAACTGCCACTCCTCTTCAACAGTACCACGATCACTGAGTAGTTCTTTGAAACTTGAAGATATGTTATCTGCAAAGGTCTTCCTCACAGCTCTATCCTCCATTGCCTCCCATTTGAAGCGCCAAGTTTGTCTGAACCTAGTACTTCGCTTGGTCGGCATGGATTCAGAGAACCGCAAAGTGCAGACAGCAAGGTGGTGATCAGTTGATAGTTCTGCCCCTCTTCTCACACGAGTATCCAACACTGATCGGAATAGGTCGGCTGAAACGATTACAAAACCAATCTGTGACTTCTGGTCCATTGCATCCCAGAATGACATAATTTTAATCTTATGTCATTAAATTTTAGATTAATTCTATAGCTGCCGCCACATAAGTTGAACGACCGAGGCCAACGAGAGACAGGCCAGGGCACTCAAAAGTCACATGATCATGGGGGTCCGAGCAAAAATCCATCCTTCATTGTCTTCATCTTGAATGAAGGATGGATTGTTTCTCGTTGGCCTCGTTGAACGACGGGATGACGTCATTTCTAACGCCAGCCAATAGACGTTAACGGGAAGTAAATCGCTTAGCTATTCCATGAAACCTCCGTTTTCGATTTCGAAACATTGTTTTCGTATTTATATTTAGTTTATATTTTCGTTTCTTCTTTTAAATAGATAAATGAAATTAATAAATTAATAAATTAAAAAATGACTCAGAATAGTCGACTCGAATGCAATTTTTTTATATTATGACTTTTAATAGACTTTCCACGTTTCAACGATATCTCCACCATTACTATAGTAGAACAAGTGCATCATGGGTAAAATCCAAACAGTACATATTGATGAGATGATTTACTGCGCATGTCAAAAAGATCGTTCAACTTACGTAGCGGCAGCTATAGTGAAAAGAGTGCAACCAGAAAGACTGCTAAAATTAAATGTAAGGATACCTACAAAAAAGGTCGATGACTAGATCCTTTTATAATATCAGTTAAGAATCTTCTATAGCATGATTGGCATGGTGTCTCAGAAATAAAGGACACCTACTCGAACTTTTAGACTATAAACTATTCACCTACTATGAGGGTTGGGGCAAAAGTCATGGCAACTATTTTTTTTCTTGAAGATACCAGTCCGGTTGGAAAATGTGACATATACAGACGAAAGGACAAGGTGTTAACTACATGTGTGGACAATGAATAGCACTGAAATATCGTAACACACTAATTTATTACGGTAGTATACAGGGCAATATGACTTTCACGGTACAAAAGAATGACAACACAGTATACATAGAGTTAACATGACAAACCTGGGCCTAAAGACCCTCAAAGTAGTCCCCTGATTCTGTCACCACACGCTGCCAACGTTGTGGTAGGCGCTGAATATCGTCAGCCTCAGCATTTGCCGCACCATGTGTGAATCGGGTCACCCGTTGGCGCACAGCATTAGCAATGTCCTCTTGTGTTGCAAACCGCCTACCACGTAGTGGTTCTTTAATCTTGCGAATGAGATCAAAGTCACAGGGCGAAATGTCGGGAGAGTACGGTGGGTGCTCCAATTCTTCCAATCCCCAATGTCGCAGTTGCTCATCACTGGTTGACATACGTCCTTGTTGAAACTTTCCTACGCGCCGTGCTACTATACGGTATGGTAGGGCATTATTCCCAAGGGCTTCCACTAATTCACTGTGACATTCCATCGCATTTCTCCCTCGGAGAACGGCTATTTTGATGTAAGAGCGCTGCTCAACACGGGTTACTTCCATCTCGCACGACACTCACCAACTGACTGATTTCACAGCCCTCGCTGCGCTACTACCAGCTATCACAGAGCCATCTGTTGTTCTGCATACACACTATGCCTGCAGAACTTCCACACGACACATATACGTTTGTGATCCGTTCACATATCTACAAGAAAAAAATAGTTGCCATGACTTATGCCCCAACCCTCGTATTCGAAAGATCCGAGATTAACTGCCCAGATCATTTGGGGATTACTTTTTTATTGGAAGAAGAGTTATAAAGAGATCTTTTTCACATTAATGGATAAAATCATGTCTCTTGAATGATGTGATGTCCATCACCATATGCCTGTTTGCCTAATATAATGGAATAAAAATACTCATAACAGTATTAAAAAATTAAGATATAGTTCTAGTGAGCCGCTTAACATTCATGCCTTGAGAATTAAATAAAGAGCTTAAAGAAGCAGCTTTGAAAAGCATTTAGAATAATAAGAAATGTCAATATCCGTAAGTTTGTTGATTCTGACTATGGGTGGAATACCGAGTGTATGAAAGGGGTGCGTGGAATTATAACAGGAGTACTAAAGCTCATATTTACGGACCACAGGACCACAAGAACATGCTATTATTATTATTAGTATTAGTAGTATATAGAATTGCTTGCAAAGTTTCAAATAAAATAGAATAAAATGAATAATAGAAAGAACAGACTCTGATCATGTCAAGAAGCTAAGTTACGGAGGCAGACAAAAAAAAAGTCAAAACTGTGTAGCCAAAAGAAGGAAGTGGAAAATTTTATGACAGCGAAATTGCTAATATTAGGCCTTGTAAATTCGTGGCTGTAGGCTTCTAGGGCAAATATTTCAAAATACATTCAGCCCCACACAGCGCTGAAATTATGAAACTTTGGTTAAAAATTAACACATTTGACATGATGGTTGGTTGGTTTATTAGAATTTTGGCGTCGACTACTAAGGTCATTTTGCGCCCTTTATACAAGTTATATCTGTACGCAGCCAGAGACAAACAAACATCCATGCCCACGGCGGGATTCGAACCCACGACCAGATGGACTCGAGAACTAGAAAGCTTTCGCCCCAGCCCTCTCGGCCACCTGGCCGGCACATTTAACATGAACTTTGAGCATTTGAAATCTCTGTAAGTAAACCTAGTTCATGTCTTTCTACTTTTCTCCTTCATTCCAAAAAAAAGTGATGAAACGGAAAAACGCACATGCATTTAACGATTGCTACAACTCCAACCATTAACGCCCAAAATTGATATAAGAACTCGCTAAAATTACTGGTGCTACCATCTTTGCGTTCGGTCCATATATCCTGCCCTGCCAAAAGAATCCGGATCCTTATAGATGTTTCTAGATGCTTTTCAATATCTAGAAAAATACTTGACGAATTGTCCTGAAACTTCAGGGGTATGAAGAGCATGTTACACCTCATATACTTACCGAAGGTTTTGTCCCGAAGGCAAATAGCAAACAAATTGAACAAATAAAATAATGTTTGTGATCAACTTTTAATGCGTTGTAGCTGTAACATATGATTATGAGGCTTCCTTTACTTATCTGTATTCATTTGTATGTAAAGAGTAGGTATACTTATGGGGATATAATGGTTTCTTTAAAAAAAAAAAAAAATCGAAATTTTTTTCCTAGTTTTTTGTTTATAACATGCAGGGTTTTCAATCCAATGCAATGCCATTTTCAGGACACTTGGCAAACTACAGCAGGGACAACACCCTACAATCAGAATATAATAATATTAAATATGTTTATTTTTAATAAATAATGTATAACTGCGCATACACAAAAGGAACTAAAATGTATTTTGATAATTTATTAGCCAAATGTATAGAGCTACTCTTATAAAAAGCCCAAGTAAACATCCTGAAAATTCACAAAAATATCGCCGATAGAATGAGTTGAATATCAGTTGCTCTCAAAAATAAATAAAACGATAAGGGGTTTGTCCAAACTTTTATTTTTGGACCGGACACCAGTATCAACTGTCTCTCCTTATACTCATATGGAAATATTTCAACGCATTTCAAGCATTATTTTTACAGGGTGTTCCCGAGCATTATTTTTTTATTCAATTTGTTGAAGATTTGCCTTCGGGACAAAATTTTCGCTGAAATATTTGAGGTGTAACATGCTCTTTATACCCCTGAAGTTTCAGGATAATTCCTCAAGTATTTTTCTAGATATTGAGAAGCATTTAGATTTTTATAATATCGTTAAAAATGCGTTTTTCTTTGTAAAACTTTAATATGTACTTTACGTGGGTGTTTCTTAATCTTATATCAACCTCAATCGGGCTTTACTCATTGGAGGCGATTACATTCGTGCAAATCGTACATTATTAAAAATGGTATTGTACAGTGTTTCCTAAATGCTGCACGTGTACTTCCCAGGAGCTCCGCGGCCACTCCAGGAAAATAAATAAAAATTATTGAAATAAATAAAAAAAATAATAAATAATCAGAAAAATAAAAATTATTGCAGCCTTTCATTAATACTCTGTCCTTCTGATTTGTCCCTTCCTGTAATTGACTGTCCGAATGATTTCTTGCCTAAAGCTCTCTGCCATGAAATTGATTCTTAAAAGGGCTCCGTGAGTCAAAAAAGATTGGAATCTCCTGGTATAGATTATCGACTTTCTCAGTATAAAAACACTCTTAAAGCTTACCTCAATCACTTTCTCATGAATGTCTGTAGAAAAAGCTGTTCATGTCAAAATTTACTATCTGTTTAGAGCAAGTTGTGTTATTTATATAGTTTTCCGAAAGCCTAAGCATTTGTTCATTTGAAGTATATTTATGCTTTATTACTAATTAGAAGTTTTATTTACTTATTAATAATATTTTTATTTATTTCTTTATTTATTTAAAGGTGAGTACATTAAGGCAATAGGCCCCCAGCAGGGACCGGTATGGTCTAAAAAGACCGACAAGTTGTACCTGTGGGCGCCCAGATACAATCTACAAATACAACCATAAGACAAAAATAAGAACTCCATATAAATGGAGAAAAAATAAAATTAAAATTAATAAAAATTAAGCAATTAATAATTGAAACGACTGAACGAAGACACTAAAAAACTCATAAACAGTTAAACAAAATTCAATGAATCAGTATGATCATGAAATAGAATAAAATAAAATATTTAAACGTGAGAAACAATTAAGCTTACTTAAATATAAAAATGTACATTCCCGATAAGGATTACAAATACCGTGAAAAAATCATATAACAAAAATCGATAAATAACTAGCTTACAAAAAAATTAGGTGTATCAAGGACACCTAGCCGATCCTGTTATGCACTTAAATCGACTAGTCAGGAACCTGCTAATAAATTAACAGTGATAATCAGCTATTTGAAATTAGGGAATGTAAATATAATAAGAAATAAAGACCGTAGACTTTTTCCTGAATAAGAGATATTGGCTAGACAATACCTTTTTAACAATTTGCGAAACCTTTGATAAGGAAGGGTAGCTCGTATTTCGGTAGGTAGGTATGGCCAACATTTGATCCCAATATATGATATACAGCGTGGCCGGTAGCTGAGCTTCGGGGCCGCCGTAAAATAATTATGGTTATCCTTACTACAGACTATAATTTTAGGAGTAGTATATGAAGCATCCAGTTCAAGGTTTTATAGAGAAAAGTGCATAATTGTATGAAAAATATTGTTAAAATATTGCATATCGAAAAATAGTGGGATACTGAGTAAGATTTAGGAAAGCCTAGTAAGGTTCGAAGTAACCATTTCTGTAGTTTGAACAGACGAGACATATTTGAAGAAGTGGTAGATCCCCAAAAGATGATACAGAAGCAAAGAGATGAGTGCAAGGTAAATAATGCAATCTAGAAATCAGACCTTGTTTCTTATTTAGCTTGGTTAATAAAACATCTATGTGCAAATCCCAACTAAGATCATGAGTAATAGTGAGGTCAAGGTACCTAAATGATGTAACGAAAGTTATTGGATTATTATCGTAAAAAAATCGATAGCGTGTGTGGAATATTGCGTTTATTACGCTGCTAGAATAGCAATGCATTAGTTTTATCAGTGTTAACAACCAGAGAATTCGCAATGTTCCATAATTTTAATTTTTTTTAGCGCGTCATTAAAGGAGGATAATAGTTCCGAAATAGCTGGTCTCGTAGCTAAAAGGGTAACATCATCCGCATATAAAAGTACAGTAAAGGAAGGAATTGAAGAAAAAATAATGCATTTAAGTTACATTTTCTATTTAATATAACGTTATGTTCATTTTTGCCATTATAGAATATTTCTACCTTAAGCTGCCCAAAGGTTGCTTTATTCATTGTGAGCGTTAATTTTTATTAGGAGCAAATTAGTATGCGCAGTGAATTTAATTTGCAATTTAGAGGGCCTTGAGACACGACGATAGGTGAATGGCTTGCTGGTAGTGAGGATGGGGGGCAGTGGATAGATGTCGCAAAGCATGTCCATCATTGACCTTTGGCCCTCCTTCTCCCCTCTCCGGTGAGACTTGAGAACGTCAATTTCTAAGCGGTTTATTGATTAACTTTCTAGGGTCACTTGAGTTTAACAAACGCGCGATCTTAATCGATATCGAACGTTTTGTTAATGGCGGAGCGTTTACGACACCTTCGCTAATGTCACTTGAAATCTTTTAGATTGAAATCCCTGATATGCCATTAGACCGAAGATTTCCTGCATTGATTCCTGCCTTAATTAACTTACATTGGTTTAATGAATCTGATGAGCCAGTTTGCCTTTCATTATCGATCTGTTTTATCTTATGTGTGCTTATTAAGTATGATCATATCGGCCGCCAAGTACTGCGAATAAAGAGAAAACGTTTTAAACTTTTACGAGTATAACTGACAAATGACATTAGGGTTCAAGTCATGTAATTATTTAATGCAAAAGGAAAATTCTACACGCTTAGAGAAATATTAAAATAACGGATAATTATGAAAGGATCTTATGCATAATTTAATTCAAATTTAAAGATGCTTAAAACGTTTTAATAAAAAAATTTAGCCACAATTAAATATAAAAGATAAGATCCTCGTACTATTTATTTTTCAGTTCCTTGTCGACTGGTGATTTTATGATTTGAATTTACGTATTAAAAATGCGATTTTGATTATTTAGTTTACAATCATTTATTTTTTAAAGTAAATATTAAATTAAAATGGTTTATAAATTTCGTATTATTTGCGTTTCGAACGAGATTTGTAAGGTCTTTGGTCACATTATATGCATAAACGAAGACATGCATAAAAGGTGTGATATTTAAACACCCGGATAATACAATTCTCTTTAATATGATTCAAAGTAATCTCTATCGGACACAATACACTTTTGAGCGCGTTTGTACAAGTTTGTAAAACAGCTGTTAAAGTCCTCGGACGGAATCCACTTGAAATCGGAATTCTTTCATACCGCTTTTTATCTGTGGAGGGGCCAGATCCGGAGAGTAGGGCAGATAGTTGAGCTCCGTGATGCTGCGGTTGACCAGAAATCGCTTTCTCTGTTAGAATCTGACGAATTGTCTCCTTCTTGCAGCCCAGTTCATCCGCAAGCATATGAATTGTGATTTGGCAGTCAGCAAAGACGAATTTTTTCACTTTCTCGGTGGTTTCTGGCGTTCGGACGGAAACTGATCTTCCAGGGCGCGGGTCATCTGAAAGGTCTTCACGGCCATCACGAAACCGACTAAGCCAATCGAATGTATTCGTTCGGGATAGGGGATCGTTCCCATAGACAGTTTTCAAAATCTGTTTACAAACATGTGTTTTCAAAGCCGATTTACCTAACTTTAGGCATAATTTAAAGCAAGCCCGCTGTATCATATGTTGTTTTTTTTCGACGATACTTGTTCACATGCGCCGCTATACTTGTTCCTTTACCCTAATAAAAAAAATCTATGCTGTGCGATACAAACCGTGTCTTGCTGTGCGATACAAACCGTGTCTTGACATGTTAAATTTTTGTTTACATTTTACGCAGCAATTTCTGTCTGGGTACTAATCGCCACACTTTGTACTTGATCAGCTATTTTTATAGATATCAGAAACAAAGCATAAAATGTTAACCGCTTCTCTTAATTTTTAACTTGCAACAGAAACATATTTTCCACAACTTACAAATTCACAATTTCTTTTTAAATGCAATGAAGTGTACTCTTTCATTACTATACACGGGATGTTTACTAAACATACGGCAAAAAGCCAAAAAGGCAAAAAGATGATAGCTTGGGTTATATTAAGAATCTTTTATTCTTTAATGATTTTCGGAAAGCTGATTTGTTTCGATAAAAGTAATCTTTTATTGTCTAATATTACATGTAAAGCATATTAAATACCTAATATAACATATCAATATTACATGTTTATAATAATTTCTGAAAGTTGCTACAACTACCTAGGATGCATGAATCCAATCTTCTCTTCATTGGCTGCCGAACTTTTTCAAAAACACTAGGGTTGTTTCTTATTGCATTACACCCATCAACTATCCGATTTTTTTATATCTCCTACATTTTTCACTGGATTTGCGTGAATAAACGACTTCAGATGGCCAATAGAAAAAGAACTGCACTAACCTGGTGTGAGTGCATAAAACAGCCGTTTTTAGTAATCAGAATGTGAAAGAGGTAAGTTCTCTTGCTTCCCTTCAACTCTTCACTGCGGTAAGTTTTTTCTAAGTTTTATTTCTGCTTTAATCAGAATGTTGTTAAAAGATATCAGTATGTTTTTTGTCAAAAGCTTTTATCGTCTTGTATCTTCGAAACCAACCAACATTCCGAAAATCATCTAAGGACAAAAGATTTTTAAAATAACCAAAGAATCACCCTCTGAATTTTTTTCCTCTGTTTATAAAAACCTTGTATATAAAATTCGATTAGGATTCTTAATTCCTTATTTGAAATAGTGCTAATATGCCGGCTTGGTGGCCAAGAGCTAGAGAGCATACACTGAACGACCAGTTTATTACAGATAGCTCTTACGGAAAATGGATCGGCCTCCCAGTGACATACAAACAATGGAACAGGCCGAAACGGTCTATAGAAATGCATTGGATCACAAGTTGTAGTCAGCAGCAGAAGTGGACTGAATATAGGTAAATCCAAAGATTTGACCGATTTTGAACGAGGCATGATCGTTGGAGCTCGACGGGCGCAGTTGAGCATTTCGCAAACCGCGAAGTCCTCAGGTTTTCCCGTGCAACAGTGTCAAAGGTATTCCGTGAATGACAATTATGCCAAAAAACAACCTCCAACAAACACAACTCCGGACGAAACAGGGCCGTGGATGAACGAGGCCAACGGCGACTGGCACAAATGATCCACAGCAACAGGACGGGAACAGCCCAACAAATTGCAGCGCAGTTCAATTTCCCAACAAATGAGCATCCCAACCCATTTCGGAGCACACGGTGCGGCGCACCTTGCTCCGAGCTGAGTTTAACAACTGGCGGCCAGCATGGGTACCGTCGCTGTCACCGCAAAATAGGAAAAAGCGCCTGCTAAGGGCACACAGGCATCGCCACTGGACACTGAATGAGTGGAAGACGGTCGCCTGGTCCGATGAATCGCGGTTCCTACTTCATCATTCGCAGTCTTCTCTTGGGACACACTGGGTCCTCTGATATCCGTAGACACATCACTGAATGCGACACACTACCTGAACATTTTTGCCGATCAGGTGCACCCGTTCATGATGACTGTGTTCCGTGGTGGTGACGGACCGTTTTAGCACGACAGTGCTCCCTGTCACCGTGCTCGAATGGTCTTGGACTGGTTCGAGGAACATGACGCGGAATTCCACCTGCTTCAGTGGCCAGCTCGGTCGCCCGATCTCAACCCGATCGAGCATTTATGGGAAGAAGTGGAGAAAACCATCCGACGCCTTCCCGCACTACCGTCTAACCTGCACCAATCACGGGACGCTGTGATATCAGGCTGGGCTGCTATTCCTCCGCAACGGTTTCAATGCCTTGTTGAATCCATGCCAGCACGTATTCAGGCAGTTTCCGCTGCTAAAGGAGGCACAACACGCTATTAGCGGGGTGTCTCTAATAAATTGGTCGTTCAATTTATCTTGTCGCTCTCGAAACCGGAGAATCGCGGGTTCGAATCCCGCCGAGAGCATGAATATTAGTGTTTGCCCTTGCGTTTGTTCCTGGGTTTGGCGCAATATTCCCTCGAGGAATCAGTGCCAATGTTATCGTTGGCATTGTACAACGATAATCTAACTTACTTTAATAATAATAATAATAATAATAATAATAATAATAATAATAATAATAATAATAATAATAATGCCGCATTTTACTCTTGAATACATTTAATTTTATTAAATAATCTTTCAATTATAGCTTTAAAGAATTATAATGACTTCCGAACAGGAGCGAATGCACCGTTTCATTTTTAACATCCAGAGGCAGCAATCGGTGGGCCTAACGATTAACGCGCCGGCCAGGTGGCCGAGAGAGCTAGGGCGTAGGCTTTCTAGTTCTCGAGCCCACCTGGTCGTGGGTTCGAATCCCGCCATGAGCATGGATGTTAGTGTTTGTCCCGGGCTGCGTACAGATATAACTTGTGTAAAAAGCGCAAAATGACCTTAGTAGTCGACGCCAAAATAATCTAATAAACCAACCAACCAATCCAACGATTAACGCAAGATACAACACGTTAGTAAGCATTCCTGTTTATAAACAACAACAAACGAGTCGTGCAACTATATAGAATGACATAATATTAGATGATACTACACATTTGAGCACACCTGACACGAGTACACCTTTTCAAAGGATCGATTATTTGAGCATCGACCAAGGAACGATAACGTGACATCCTGTCCGCCCCTCACTCATTTTGCCAGCATATTAAAATGTAGATGATTGCGACGATTCCAGGAACATGACACAGTATATAAAGAAGTGAGATTCGGGGCGAAATCCGATTGTCGTTGGAGTCAAATGAGCAGCTATTATAATTTTAGTGAAGCAGAAGTGAACGCTTAATAACGCATCGATATTGTGGACATGATAGCGGACACCCAATCATGAGATGGTGATCTATTATTCCCCGATCATTACGGCAACGAAATAGACATCCCTTTATATTCAGGATTTCTAAACAATGACTCTTATGGATGTTATTGAAGTACGGCAATGCCGTCTGCTATTTAGACCTACGGAGGGTTGTTTCATGTTTATGGTGACAACATTAGCCTACACTTACGTAATAAGTCAGCGGAAACTGTGGATATCATCATCCTAAGGCGTAAAATTCATTAAAGATGTTCAGTGAGGGTTTTATTGTACGCCAACCTCAGTTGTTCAAATTAATGATGAACCTTTTTGATCAACATTTCCAGCCAGAGGTTCCTGGTTCGAATCCAGGCTGCGGAATTTTCTTTCCTATTTTTCATTTTTAATTATTGTTGACGGAAGCACGCGCACGCGACGATCGTTTTCTCGACGGACGATTGCTCAATTGCTCATCTGTAAACCAAAAGTCTGTTTGTGTCTGTGTAGCTTCAAGCGATCCTATTGGCTAATCGAAAAGGGGTTGTTTCGATTGTTACGACAGTATTATTGTTAAACTCAGGATGAGCAGAAGAATTTTAATTGTTGCAATATTTTTATTTGTATATTAAACTTTCGATAGCAAAGAGATTTTTTCTTCTTTAAAATGTAATATTCTTTCATTGATAACATGGTTTTTAAATTTGAAAAGTAAAATCATGTATCTGAACATAAAATTATATGATGACTTCTCTGATTTTTGAAATGTCAATTTTCAAATTTTAAAAAAATATTTTCATTCAGTTATTGCAACTTAATTATCTTAAACCATTACTCACAATTTTTATTATTCAACATAGTTTTCAACAGTGGCTTAAAGAATAAAGGCAAATAGCGATTAGATAAATTAGAGATAAATACCATACCGTTTACCCCTTTTTGGATAGGTTTGTCCAATATTTTGTGAAGTGACCAAACCTAATAACTTTAATGTTACCATAATAACACTTTAGTTCTGAATTTTGTCAATAGATGGTAATGCCTTAACTTTAAAACCACAATATAAGTGTTTAAAACGCGCTTTAGGTCGTGTCTGCCGAACTTCATCTTAGCGTTATTGTTTGACGCGCCGGATCTAGGTCCTAAGGGGTTACCTGTCGTATAATTATTGATGTTTATCTTCTGTGGTTTACGGGTTTGGATTTGTTTAATTTGCGATGCTAATGTTGTTTGGTTTCGTATTGATATTAATACGTTTTGGCTATTCTCACGGACTTCGATTTGTTTTGCAATTCGGATTTTATTTTTTGCTTTGTGAATAGGTACTGATGTTTGGTTTTATTCAAATTTTGCAAGATTGGAGATAAATAGCATCAGTAGCGCCCGGGGGTACTTCCTGGTTCACTTCCCGTCCTTCACGCACGGGGATGATTGTGTTTGTTGTGTGCCCCAATGGCCCGTGGATTATATTTTTGACAACTGTCTAGTGTAATTAGTTTGTCACTGTTGACATCAGGAATTTCTGCATTAATAATATCGTCAATTTGGTTGGGACGCAATTTTTCTTTTAGCCACAGTAAAAGATGTACGTAAAAGCCACTGAGTCATTTCGTGAGCAGATCTACCAACTTCCGAAAATTATTTTCAAAAACTCGAGCATAGGATAGCAGGATAGAATGAGCATAAAATTTTGCTGCAATGACAAAACATTCATTTTATGCTGTTGAACATAAAATGAGTATAGCAGACGATAAGAATAGCGAAGTGTCTATCGAGGAGGCAAAGGAGAAACACGTGTCTCCCTTGAGCCCTCTAACAAATGTCCAGACGACTGACAAAAGTTTGTGCATTTGGAAAGGAAAGAGATAGAGAAAGAACGAGTATTGATCAGGAAACTCTGCAGCTAAAAGACAAATGGGTATCGGGAACATCTGAATAACAGGAGCTTCGTCTAGAGCAGGAGGGTATAAGAACTCCTACGTCAGGGGCAAGGGAAACTTCGAAGAAAAGATGAGATCTAAAGTATCCAGTGATATTTCCCGGTGGTGAAAATGGATATTTTAATCTGAGGCAGCTCAACCCTACAAGAGGATAAGTAAAGTCCCGAGCGACGCCGGGTTTTTAGCTAGTAATATATATTATTAAATAGCGGAAGAATGGAATTACTTATTGGTTTTACAATGTTCTTCTGTTCCCTTCATAATTTCCACATTTTTTGAGGTAGACGGTTAAAATTGGGCATGACTACCTTCAGTATTTAGTGTGGTTTTGATTGGTGTACTGGGATCAGAATTACGGGGGTGGGGAGACAGAGGGGACAAATTATCTATGTGGTATTTAGGTACGTAAAAGAATGAAATTCAGTATCCAGATATAGGCAGGACTTATATTATTATGAAGTTTAGGCCAAATTGTTCCAGTGGGATAGTAGTTGCTGGAGTGGCAGTCTTGATCTTAGAACTACAGCAACACTGGCATATGATATGTCATTCGGTCGGCAATAATGAGAAAGGAAAGAAGATAGAGCTCTATTACATTTTCTACATAATACCTTCGATAAAAATCAATTTCGGGTAGTGGGGAGGGGGGGGGGTTAAAACTGCAGATAAAAGGGTAAAAATAGATGATTGCAGGATCCGCTACTTGCCTATACTCTACTCGGGGAGAGGGGTAATTTCTTGTTAGTAAATGTATAAATGTATTTCTGTTTCACAGCTAAAGCTCCTGCTTGGAATGTTTACAAGATTTTATTTTCAAATGTGTTTATTTGTTTTATTGCATTTGCTTTCTTCAAAATTTACTCATTTGTATTTATATTTGTGGCTCTTTGCTGTTGAATCATTAATAACTTAAACTTAAAAAAATTAAAAAAACAACTTAAAAATAAGACTTGAACTTATCAAAAATTAAAAATGGAAAGATGAAATATGCAGGATAAAAACAAATATTCAATATGCATGAAAAAAGGAAACTTAAACATGAAAGTTCAAAAAATCACATATAACTTGAACCATAAGCACACAAGCGGGTAAGTAAAATATATATATAAACACTAAAAATACATAAACAAAGAAAATAAAATTTGACGTAAAATAATATGTAAAAAGATTTAAAATGGACACAGCATAAGGAAAAAATATAAAAATAGAGAACAGAAACTGAAAGGGTGAGAATGAAAAAGATTAAAATACAAAATAAAGAAACGGGTGCATGGTTTCAGAATGTACCAAAATTGTAAGTACATGTAAATAAATATTTATTAAAAAATATATTCTTTAAGTGGAGCTGTGAGTTCGACAGGAAAGACATAGGTGCATGATGTTACTGAATTTACAAACTTTTATTTATTTACAAAATAACGTAGAATAGTCTCTAATAAGGGAAAATTTGTATACAGTCTCAAACAAGTCCGGCTACTGAAATGCATAAAGCATTCAGGACCGATAGGATTTTAAGGCATTCGAGAATGAAAAGGAAAGCATTTGATTTTTAAAGAAGCCTTTCGTTGTTAAGAATTAAAAGAGGTTGCTAAGGTTGGTAAGCAAGGCGTACTTCTAAGGGAAATGTATTATATAGTCAAACTGAATAACACTACCTGAAAAGTTAAAAGGAGAAAGTAGTAATTCTCTATAGATTAGAACATATAAGAATCTTTTAATTTGTAAGCATTTCTATTTAATGAAATAAGCGTTAATTGTTGACGCGTTCTGTGTAAAGCCGCATTCACATATACGCGAGTAAGACCTGTTTACGCGAGAGAAAGTCTCGCTGCCGCCGCGAGAAAAGTTCTGGCGCTTTCTCTCACTTCTGGCGCGCTGCTGCGAGAGACGCTCAATTCAGCGAGAACCACATGCCCTGTGCACATAACTCATTTCTTTTCTAGCTCAATGGCGCGAGAGATTACTCGACGAAGAAAAAGGAGGCTGCTGCTACACTTGAAAATGCTTCTGATGCTGAAAAAGCTTCAAAGGAAGCCCGTCAAACGAACCCAGTTTTTTAAGTTTAAATTTTGCGCCAAAATGTCGAAAGAAATTTTAAATGAATAAAAAAAGTCGTCTTTCCATAAAGTATTTTTATATTAAATGCGTAATAAATGATAACTGTGTATATAGGTTCAATAATTAAATAATAGTTGGCGTAATTAATTCGGACAATAATATTAACAATTGTACTTAGATTTGTTCAATGTTTGTGATTTTTATTATTATTATTATTATTATTATTATTATTATTATTATTATGGAAGAACACAAAAAACAATCTGAATTTAATGTAAGCTCATATTTGGATGTAAGAAGCTTCATGAAGAGAGTTTCCTTTATATATCAAATGTTATAACTTTGTTTTAAAAATTGTATATACATATATGTAAACCCAGACTTACAAGCCCAGAAAAGGCTTCGGATTTTGGGGTTCGAATTTGGGTTCGAATTCGAATAAGACTAACACAAATTAACTATTGATAATATAAGGCGTAGGGCGTAAGATACGCCATATCGTAGCATTGAAAGTTTCCAATGGTTTCATAATGGTATCTTTAAACCACGAATCATGCAACCAATTTCAATTATCATTAATTTTACGTTATATTCAGTCATGACACGTCATTCCAAGTTCTTTGATATATTACATGCCATGTCTTAGCATAGAAAGTATCAAATGGACTATAAGACTATAATGGTTCCACTAAACCACGTACCTTTGAACCAATTTCGATTATCATTAACTTATATCTTAGCGTTGAAGGTTCCAATGAACCATAATGATAACATTAAACCATGTATCTTTGAACCAATTTGAATTATCATTGATTTTACGTTATAGTCATTGATGACACATCATTCCAAGTCGTTTGATATATTACATGCCAAATTTTGGCATTGAAAGTTCCAATGAACCATAATGGTTCCACTAAACCAGGTGCGTTTGAGCCAATTTCATTCATGAAACGTCATTCCAAATTGTTTTATATATTACATGCCAAATCTGAGCTTTGAAAGTTTCCACTGAACCAAAATGGCTCCATGAAACCACATACCATTGAAGCTATTTCGACTATCATTAATTTTACGTTAATATTCTACCATGACATGTTATTTCAAGCTGTTTGATATAATACTTGCCATATCTTAGCATTGAAAGTTTACAGTGGATCAAAATGGTCTCACTAAACCACATACCCTTGAACCAGTTCTGACTGATATTGACCATCAAGGAAGACCATCACGTCTCTTCATTTAATTCACAAGCCTTTTCTCTGCTTTAGGTATGGAATGCCAAAGAGAAAACAGCATTTGGCAGTGCACAGGCCATTTATACATGGAATTGTATAGTGAAAAACGTGGTCCCCTGTATTATTTGTGACCTTTTGAACCGGAAGTAGTTCACCGATTTTTTCTACCAACGAACTCAATCTTTTGTTTTCCCGAAGTTGTCGAACGGCGAAAACGGAAATCGAAAATTCGAAAGCGTTCAAACGCTAGAGCACCAACAGACAGACAGACGGACGGACGGACGCACGTTGTGAAAACATAATTACCTATTGGTCCTAATAATTCTGGAATATGACACTTCGAGAACATGATGACATTTCCTAGACATCAGGTTTGAAGCTTTTGCGAATGAACAAAAGCTTATTGGAAAGTGGGGCCAACTGTAATAGGGTGCATGGTCTCCTCGAACCGCCAAGACAGACGGTACATGGTCTCCTCGAACCTGTTTCGCCTGGAATTGATGAGGTTATCAATGAGGACTTGAGGTAACCTTTGCTACTCCTGTGTGAGGATCATGCCCGGGTCACGAAGAGTTAAAGGAGGTGCTGGCCTAGCTGTGCGTCTTCCAAGGGCATCTCAAACATGTTCAATGGGATTTAATTCCGGTAAGTATGCTGACCACTTCTTACGCTCGATAGCCTCTTCTTTAATCACGACGTCCACTAGGCGAGCTGTGTGTAGTCGCACATTATCGTCCACAAAAATAAAGCCATCTCCGATAGCTCCAGCATATGGTTGTCAATAGGTCTAAGAATCTCGTCCCTGAACGTCTGAGCCGTCAGAGTGCCCTTCCGGATGATTACAGGCCAGTACGCTCACAAATGCTTATACCTGCCCAAACCATCAACTCTCCTCCGCCGTACTATGCTCTTTCCTGCACAAAACCTGGGTTGTCTGATATTTGTCGATTGTCTGATTCAATCTCGACTCTTCCGTGAAGAGAACTCGACTCCATTCGTCGCACCCCAATCGTGATTCGCTTCGCCCGGGTTCTTTGGTCCCTACAGATAAAGGCAGGCATACCACTGATCTACGTGCATAAAGGCCACCCCGAGGAAGGCAATTGTGGATTGCTTGCGTCGATTCTCTGCATCCTGTTACTACGGCGAACTGGCATTGAAGGTGGGTAGCAGTTTTTAGACAGATGTCCCTAACTTCTGTGCAGTGGCCCCTTGTGTTGGTGGGTTAGATCCGGTTACGAAAGCCCGAACTTTCCGGATGACGTCAGGAGTATGGCTAGTGGATGGTCTCGGATTAGCATGCTTTTTACCCTCAGGAATGGTGCCGCTTCTGATTTTCCCAATTGTTAATTAGTGATTTTACCCTCTCAGTGGCTCTCAATTTTCGGTGGCATAACTCAATGTTTTTAGCTCGCTGTTTGAATACAATCCATTTTAATACTTTTTCTAACAGTACTTTACGTGATAGCTCACGTGAAATATACGAGGCCTGTAAGACAAGTATCCGACCTAATTTTTTTTTTGCGAAAACCTGATGGATTTGGATCGCGCGCGCTTGCATGAGCCGACCTTGAACTTTGTGCGTATGCGTGAATTTTTTCCCGCCTCTCAATAGCGTCAGTTGCTGGCAATCAGCATTAGAGGGAGGCAGTGTGTTCTGCTCTCGTCGGTTTTTGATTTGAAGGAAAATGACGGAACGACTGGAGCAGCGTTACTCCATCAAATTTTGCCAGAAACTGGGCGACAGCCAGGTGGAAACCTCAGTCGTCACAGTGGAAGCATTCCTCGTCACCACGACCAAAGAAGGCCCGCCAAGTGCGCAGCAATGTGAAAGTTGATGCTGACTGCTTTCTTTGACTCTCGCGGTGTGGTACAACACGAGTACGCACCACCGGGTCAAACAATCACCAAAGAGTACTACAGGGATGTCCTCCATCGCCTACGTAATGCAGTGCGGCGCAAGAGACCGCAGTCGTGGTCAACAGGCAATTGGCGCCTCAAAAACCAAACTTGATTCCCGTGGTAAAACCAGACTCCCGTGGTACAACAGGCTCCTTACTCTCCTGACCTGGCCCCCTGCGACTTTTGGATGTTCCCCAAACTCAAGAGGCCATTGAAAGGAACGCGATTTCAGACAAGAGAGGACATTATGGCTGCAACGACAGCCGAGCTAAACTCCATTCCGAAAGACGCTTTCCAGGAATGCTTCCAACAATGGCGGCTCCGCTGGGAGCAGTGTGTGGAGTCCCAAGGAGACTACTTTGAGGGTGATTAGGTTTCCAATGCTCCAGGTGTGTAATTTTTTTTCCCGGCCGAAGGTCTGATACTTTTCTCACAGGCTTCGTATGCTATTTGTTACCATAGATCTCTAACAACCCTCTATAAAAAAAGTTGTGCTGCACTTTTTCCGTTTCGAGATTTGCATGTAAATCCAATATGAAAAATTGGATTGTCTTCATAGCAGTTATAGAAAATAACAAATTCTTATGTGAAGTTTGCGTTGACTTTAGTATCCACATGGGTTCGATATCTATGTTACTTATAATCTAGTTTCACTGATTCATTCCAAACTAGATTGTGACTGCTTCATTACTCCTTACATGATAAATCAAGCTGCTCGATTTTTCTTATCACTTTCGAAATTAGCTAGCTATTGAGTAGCCCGATTGAAAGCCTATAAACTGCTCCTCAAAAGTATTATATCCTAACCAATTCCATCTTTTCATAATAAAATGAAAATTATTGTGAGCAATCATGTTGACCATATGAAAGAGCATCAGAAAGTATTAATATTTCAATAGAGTTTAATAATACAGATAAACTACAACATTAAGGAAAACAAAACAAGTTTGGGTAAACAAAAGTATTCATACACATTATTTAATAATCTATATAGCCACTTTTGGGTTTTATAACAGCCTGCAATCGTTTTGGCATGCTATACAAAAGAATTCTGGACTAATTTTTCCCCATTCTTTCCCCTCCATACAGAACTGCTTTCATTCAGTCAAATTAGAGGGACAATGGTTCTTCACCATATGTGTGAATTCTAACCAGCATCTCTTTTTATTGTGATCTTGTCTTGGGATTAATTTAGCCATGGTTCTAATAGGTTGATCTTAGATGACTTGAAAAATGATTTTGTTGACCGTGAGGGGTATTTTAAATCATTTATCCTTGTGCAGAATATAGCGACAACTCACAAGCTTGTAAGCAGATAGTACCAGATGTTTACCTAAGATCAAACAAAACAACAAGCTCACCTGGTCCAGCTGAACTTATACAGCGCCACAACAAACGCTTTCACAATCATATCCTAGCCTGCAAGCATTCATCTTTGTTCTTCTCCAGGATAACTCCACACAAACTGAGGTCCATCTCTGTTGAATAACTTTATTAACATGATAATGTTTTAAGGCTGGACATCAGTTTATGAAAAACGTGATGCGAAAACCGCCACCAAAAAGTGTTACGGAAACAGTTTGGCATTGTTGTTGCACGTTTAAGAATTGTTGGCGCCGGCTTGAAGCAACACGCCTGACCATTGTTGTGTGAGCAACAATTTTTATTTAAATCTTTACTACAGAGTTATTATGAAATACATTGAAAGTGTGCTAAGAGATAGCCCCACTATAGAGCTTATTCATCAGAGTGACGTTGTTCCGCAGCAACCAATCACAGCGTGAAACTGGTATACAACATGGTGGCAGCAGCTTCAGCTGCCAATCAACGGCGGAGCTGAAGCTGCTGCCGCCATATTGTAAGGCTCATGAATAAGCTCTATAGCTACTTCGTATCTTACCTAACCAATTCGTGTAATGGATTAACGCTTTGCGTTCAGTCTTTTGAATCTTGGAATGAACTCTTTTTCCATTACAATAAATATATTTTAATACTCACAATTTAATTCATACGCGGTGATTCAGTCAATTTCTGACCATTTCAGTACTATGATTTATTGACCCAGTAATGTTTACAAACTTAGCATTTCAGTATGATATTTTAGGCAGTTCGGAGTTTTTATTCCCGTGGAAAAGTCTTGATGATATGCCCAATGTGGCCACCACGAACGTTTTGAACTGCTCGCAGCCGAATGGTGAAGTTGTTCATAACTCTATCCAGGACTTCTGCATCCACAAGGGTGCAGCAGTCGACGATGCTTTGTCGCAGCTGGTCTAGGATTCTTCGTGCTGTAGTGAACACACTGTCTTTAAAGGAACCCCCAGAGATATAAATCACATGGGTTTAGGTCAGGACTCGTAGAGGGCGAGAGAAAGCCACCCCCGAATCGATCTGGAAACCTGTTTGAAATGACACGATTTCCGAATTTCTGATTGAGAAAGTCTAGCACTCCATTAGTGGCGTGAGGCCTAGCCCCATCCTGTTGAAACCATTGATGTCGAAGCGGTATAAGCCTCCTTCGCAGCTCGGGGATGAAGAAGGTTTCCAACATGTTAAGGTAAGCCTGTGACGTTACGGTGCCCTCAAAAAAGAACGGACCAATGATGCCTCTTTTGGAAATCGCGCACCAAGCCATAACCTTTCATGGATGAAGAGATGACTTATGGATCTCATGAGGATGCTGGGAACCCAAAAACGAACGTTGTGTTTATTAACGTCATTTGACACCCACAGGTTGTCCACAATGTCCTGATTAGCTTCCATTTCTGCTCCAAACTCCATCGCAAATTGTTGTCGCTTCTGTCTTAATGTGTATGTTAATTCCTGATAAACATGGATCTTATACGGGAACAGGTGTAAATCCTTTCTCAAAATACGGGAATCCTATACGACAGCCCTTCTTCAATGGATAGGCGGCGAACAGATTTTTTTGGTAGGGAAATCGACCAACCTTGTGCGAACATTTTCGACAACTTCGGCCGTTCGAGCACGAACTTCGCTCCCGCCTTTTTTCTTGCATTTAACATATCCAGTGGCACGAAATTGCTTGACAAAATCTATGATTGCTTGCCTACCTGGTGCGTCTCGACACTTATACTCCTTCCCGAACTTTCTTTGCACGGTTACAGGTGATTTTGTCTATACAAACTCTAACTATTTAGAAATTCGATATGGCGCTCATATTCTTTCAATTGTTTATCCCTAATGCACGTCATTCGAGTGAAATGGTCAGAAATTGACTGAATCACCCGGTAATTTATTATTTTGAGACATTTATATCTTTTGATGCTTTTTGAAGTCTTTATTTTTATTTATAATGTAAGCGCTTGGTGCATTTTTTGTGCTTTGAAGTGCTTAATTTGTTTCAACAGATTCCTTCCTCTCTATACTTAAGAATGTTGTTCTGACTCAAAAAGCGTTATACCCCAAGAGCTCATAACTAGATCAGTGTTTCTCAAACTGTGTGCCGCGAGAGATTTGCTAGTGTGCCGCGAAATTTTTCGAAAAAAAATTAAAACTTGCTTCAATAAATTTAAAACTACTAAATTTCTACCCTAAACTAATAAATAAAATCAGTAAAACCAAGATTATTTCCTGTGTGCCGCGAAAATTTTTAGAACTTTTTAGTGTGCCGCGAGATAAAAACGTTTGAGAAACACTGTCATAGACGAATCTTTTTGGAGTAATTAGTCTATTTTCTTACTAATTTAATGAAAATTCCATTTTTTTATTCGACTGTGGTGAACGCCAATAATTGCTCTAAATATAATTAAAATTTAGGTAGGGTAGATGTAATTGACAGTTTAAGACATTACTGCGAAACGAAATTGTGTACATAAATCAAATTTCATTTTGAAAATTTTCAAGTTATACCATGAAATTGTATATATAATGTAAATGTGCCAATCTCTAAACAATTATAATATCTTTAAAAGCTATTAAGTTATTAAATTTTTCATGAATCACCAGTATTTGACAGTAATTGCACCAGAAATTGACAGGCAGTTTCACCAGTAATTGACAATATTTTATTTACACATTTTTATTATATTTTTTTACAAAAAAAATTGACAACATTCAAAAGTAGCTGATGAAATCAAGCATTTTTAAGAATTTGTAAAGTATTCAACATTAACTAAAATTGTGCTTTTTAAAACTTAACTTGTTCATTTAGATCATTTATCTTTTTTTCCTTTGAGTACGTTAGTTTTTAAATCTAAATTAAAAAAACTATTTTTTCTTTCTAACTACTTTCAAGGATTTCTGCCCTAATTTCTCTTAGTAACCTACTGTTTATTTTATTTTAGTCTTAATTTTTTCTTTTTTCTTTTACTTCTTCTCTTCTTTCCTCATCTTTATTTCTTTGATTTTTTTTTAATTGTTACTCATTGCTGATTTTGTCTGGTATATAAGTATTTTCCGTCCAGGGACTTCCTTGTCGGTTCTTTCATACTGGCCCTGGACGGATATCTGTATTCGTAATCTTAAAGAAAAAAAAATAAAGAAAAAATAATAAAATCAGTCCACCCCCTTGTAGAGTGGAAGGACCATAGAAAATGAAGGCGTTTTCCAGTAGTGCAATATCACCAGTTCTTGGTTAACAAATTGTTCGTAGAAAAACTTGATATCTGACGTTTGTTCTCCTACTTGCAAAATTCATCCAATTCATTCTATGCTACTTCTTATCATAGTAAACAGAATACCAGTAATAGGTTTCTTCTTGGAAGATAACTTGTCCTGGGCTATCTGTTGATCGTCTCTATGACAAGATTATGGACCAATAAAAAGAATCGGCGAATAGGGCCTTGTCAGAGTAGGCGATCTAGAAATTTATTTATTTATTTTAGAGGGGTATATAGCAGTCAAGTTCCTATAACTGACACAGCTAGGTCAATTACTGGAAATAAAGAAGTTACACTTAAAATCATCATGTTTCCTTTATTATTATCCTATATTCTATATCACATTAGAATTTTTTTGTTCTTTTTTTAACACAGGAATTGTCAATAATTGACAGGTTATGTTAATTACACATAATAGTTTAAAATTTTTTTTAGTAAGTCCAATGTCGAATGGTGACTAAATTCTTGAATTGTGTTATTTACTAATAAGCAACATGGCACGCAGGCCAGATTTATTATCAAAACTCAAAACGACATGTTTTTGTTAAACAGGCAGGAAGTGTATTGCTGAATTCCTAAATTTTATATTATAATCAAAAATTAAATAATAACAAACTTACTAATCTTTTTATTACTTCTGAAAATTTAAAATTAATTTAAATAGCTAAGTATAATGCAATAATAAATATAAATTTAAAAAAAATAAAATATAAATTCCTCAGAAACTATTAACACTATTACTGGTGACACTACATATCTGCGTTTAGTAGTTGACAGTGGATTAAAACAGTTAACGCATTGGTCATCTGAAATTCTTCTACTACTAGAAGTATTGTCCACTGATCACACAAAAAGTTTCACATAAAATGAATAACAAATATTGCATAACCTTCATGAAATAAATTAAAGTAATCAAACCTTCGCGTAGTGGTTAATTACAAGGTTTTTTTGACTCGTTAAGGCATTGAACAATCAACATGTGTTTGCGGCCATAACAGGGAGCAAAGTTCTTTGTATTTTGCTATTCTGGGAACCCTAATACATTGTTTAACACGAGGTGGCAACACCAGTCCCTTTTCATGCCTTGTTACTTTATTAAAAGCATTTAAATCGTGAATTGTCAATTACTGGTACACTGTCACCTCTGGAACATCTACCGTACTGAAAATTAAAATTAAAAAAAAAAATCAATATAAATATTCGAAAACTTCAAGGCTTTAGAAATATTTAACTTAAAAGATTTAATTTTAAAGGTTGTATTTAATTTTTGAATATTTATTATTTTTTAATATTTAATATGTAACTAGATGGAACCCGCCAAAATTTGTCGGCAAACAAATGTGTTCTTTCATAAACAATCATGAACAATCATAAACAATCATCTCCACAAAGACGTCACAATCAAGAACTTTGCTAGCATTGATGATCAAATTAACAACAATTACATACAACAATTAACGACGATAACCCTACAAACCTCCTTACGAGCAATCTTATCAGTGTCTTTTAGTTTTGCACCATTGCTAATTTTTTTAGTTTGAGATGCAAACGTTTTCTTAACACAATCCAAACAGTCACACAGTCAAATGAGTATTGAAATGAAATTGGAGAGATTGTATAGAAGTATGAAATTTCAGTTTCCTTATTTTTGTTGCGTGGATTATCCATTAGCCAATAGCCAATTTCCTATCTTAATATATTGAGAGGGAAAAACTCGTAGTTCTCTAGAGAAGAATTACAAGCTGCCTTTTGAGAAACACTAGAAAAGGATCATAGTTACACAAAATTTTATAAAGATAGATCCAAAGCCATTGTGGTTTGGATTCGCATTTATATTAGAAAACAAAATATCTCTCTTATCGCGTATTCCGTATTCTCCTCTTGCAATCGATATGACCCTAGAGTGTGCCACTTCGTGATTAGATAAAGCATCATTGTCTTCTATGATTCCCAAAGTGCTTTGAAAGTAATCGCTCAGTTGTCTCCAGCTAGCTCGTTCCCCCAGAACATCCAAAGCAAACTATTTTTTCTTCACAAGAGAAATTAAAGTAGTTTATCTGTTGGGTGTCCAGTCACGTGGATGTGTCGGGAAACGAAGAAGTAGATCGGGCTACCAGGAGGCAATTTTCAAACGATGTAATTGCGGATCTTCCTCTTCTTCCAGAGAATATGGAGACACTAAGTTCCTGTCGACTGACAAACAGGAAAAATAGAATGGTATTTGTCTTAACTTAATAATAATAAGTTAAGTTCAGAATTAAGAAAATGAGGGCTGAAGCGGTAGTAAAGCGCGACACCCCATTCGATGGCGTAATTTCCCCACTTATCAATAATGTTATTGAAACTAGCAATAATTGAATCTCCTCTTTCCAACAGTATGTCTTACTTACCTATGCGAGACGCAACTTTTTGAATCCGATTTAAAATTGCCTATCGGAAAGTTTATCCTGCTGGTAATCTTTTCGTCTAAAAGTTCTGCTCGACATTCTCATCGAAATATTTTATTTGTCTTCACCGCAACACCAAAAAAAGCAAGGCATTCTTGACATTCAGGGAAAAGGTTTCTTAATAAAACATATAAACAGTCAAAACTGTGGACACTAGAATAACAAGAAAGGAAGAAAAGAAACCATTATTTCACATAAATGAATTTTATATAAAAAAAAATCAAATGTACATTTCGGAGCTCTGTGTCTCCTATATCAGTGAGAAACAGCAAGTGAAAACAACAACTACACTGATTGGAAGAAAGTAATTGGACACCCATCCACC
Source organism: Rhysida immarginata (assembly GCA_023313115.1). NCBI lineage: Eukaryota > Metazoa > Arthropoda > Chilopoda > Scolopendromorpha > Scolopendridae > Rhysida > Rhysida immarginata. The sequence goes on from JAHWFO010104803.1 coordinate 480,934, forward strand.
CGGCAAAAAATGGACCTTTCCGCTACCACACGTGTCACTACTGTATGGAAATGCAAAGATAGTCATCAGACAACACCATTGACAGAGTTCGAAAAAGGTGTTCTGGTTGGAATGTCGCTCCAAGGCGCATCCATACGAGAGACTGCCAACAGCCGGAACCACTCGAAATCAACAGTGGCGTATGTGCTGAAGAAGTACAGGACCAATGGACATTGTACGAATGCACCAAGGCCTGGTCGTCCACCCGCATTGACCGACAGGGACCGTCGGATGCTGCAGCGGGAGATACGGAAGAACCGACGTTCGACGATGACCACCATCGCCGGGGAATTCCAGCAGGCGTCTGGATATCACGTATCCACCAAGACCCTCCGAAAGGAGGCCCACATGCTGGGCTATCACGGCAGAGCAGCATCCCACAAGCCGCTAGTCACACCGGCGAACAAAACGAACAGACTGCAATGGGTCAGGGAACGCAAAGATTAGACCGTTGAGGACTGGAAACGTGTTCTCTGGAGCGATGAATTCCGTTTCACATTGTTTCGATCGGATGGCCGTGTGGCGTTTACCTGGAGAACGGCTTCTCCTGAGTGTATCATCCCAACAATGAAGTTCGGCGGAGGAGGAGTTATGGGGTGAGGCTGTATTTCGTGGTATGGGAAGGTGGAAGGCACCATGAGGGCTACGGACTACACAACCATCCTGGACAACTCCGTTCTCCCAAGCCTTTGGCAAATCTACGGTCTAGAGCCATGCCTGTACCAAGACGACAATACCAGGCCACATGTTGCAGCTCATACCCTGCAATGGTATGCCGATAATAATGTTGAACGCATGCAGTGGCCAGCCCAGAGCCCCGACCTGAATCCTATCGAACATCTGTGGGATGAAGTCGAGCGTCGGTTGAGGGGTAGTAGCCCACTCCCCAAAACACTACCTGGACTGTGGACGGTTGTAGGGACATTTGGCGGGAGATTCCTGTGGGGGGGTCGTACGTACTCATGTGGAAAGCATGCCCCGGAGAGTAGCCGCCGTGATTGCAGCCAGAGGGAGGCCGACAGGATATTAGCTGTTATCAATGAAAGCAAATAAACGCACTGTGCGAGGTGTCCAATTACTTTCTTCCAATCAGTGTATATATACACTGACGGAAAAAAAAATCCCAACACCACGAAGGACTTGTGTTAGATGAATGAAATTTGGACAGTATATTCAGCTATGGCATTTATTCAGTTGATTCAAGTTTCAAGGTTACAACTTATAGGGGGCGCCACCAGCGCCGCCCTGTACATGCAAATGAGATATTCCAATGACAGATTTAAAGGAGATCAGACGCGCGTCTGTGTCACTTCAGACACTTGCGGACGTGTGTGATAGAGTAAAACATGCCTCGAAGGCGACTGCGACCTGAATATGGGCAGCTAACCTAATTCGAACGAGGATGTGTAGTGGGCTTTCGAGAGGGTAGACTTTCGTTCCGTGCTATTGCAGAACGCATGGGTCGAGACGTTGCCACTGTGTACAACTGTTGACAGCAGTGGTCCAGGGAAGGCAGGATTACCAGGAGACCAGGAACCGGACGACCCCCGGCCACTGGAGACAGGTTGATCGGCGCATCTGTAGGATGGCTGTGGCAAATCGGAAAACATCTGCAGCGGACATTCGGGCTGCTGTGGCACCCAACGTCACTCTACGCACAATTCGGAACCGTCTCCTGGCCAGGAACCTCCACTCCAGGCGCCCTGTGGCATGTTTGCCTCTTACCCCTCAACACCGTGAGGCACGTCTTCAGTGGTGTCAAGCCAGATCAACTTGGAGGGCAGAATGGAGGTCTGTGGTCTTCACGGATGAAAGTCGTTTCTGTCTGCGTCAGAGCGATGGTCGCACAAGGGTCAGGAGGAGGAGTGGGGAAGTCCTGTTACCGAGCTGTATCCGTCGTCGGCATATTGGCCCCACCCCTGGCGTTATTGTATGGGGAGGGATTTCCTACGACAGCAGGACCCCCTGGTGGTTATCCCAGTCACCATGACGGCAAATGTTTACATTCGGATGGTTGTTGAACCCATTGTGCTGCCATTCATGGCTGGTATGCCAGGGGGGCTGTTCCAACAGGATAACGCTCGACCCCACACTGCCGCTGCAACCCAACGTGCCCTTCAGGGTGTCTACATCCTACCATGGCCAGCACGATCACCAGATCTGTCGCCCATCGAGAACGTCTGGGACATGGTCAGACGCCGTGGCAGGGCTCTTCCACAACCAGCAACAACTGTCGCTGATCTGACCATCCAGGTACAACAGGCATGGAATGCCATACCACAAAATGACATTCGGCATCTCTACAACCGTATGCATGCACGTGTGAAGGCCTGCATAGACCAGCGCGGCGACTACAGCGGGTACTAAAGTCCGTGCTTTTCACCATGTATGTGCTTTTCTATAAGTTGTAACCTTGAAACTTGAATCAATTGAATAAATACCAAAGCTGAATATACTGTCCAAATTTCATTCATCTAGCACAAGTCCTTCGTGGTGTTGGGAATTTTTTCCCGCCAGTGTAGCAATGGTTGCATTTAGCTTCTTTCATTGTCAAATAATTTTTCTTATTGGTTAACCGCTACTATATACAGCGGCCTTGTAATTAGTTACTATAATATAATTTTCCTGCTTGTTTATCCACTGCTATATATAGTGGTCTTGTTAGTTCTTATTTTCACGTGGTGTTTCTCACTGATGAAGGATACAGAGAACTCCGAAATGCATATTTGAATTTTTATTTTATAAAAATCATTTATGTGGAATAATGGTTTTTCTTTCTTCCTTTCTTGTTAGGATCCTTAATTTTTAATGACAAGTTCAATAGAATTATCGTCATTTTTCATGCAGAGAACAGTCAGTTTAAGCAAACGATTAAGATTTTTTATTCATGTAATAAAATTTGGTGTACGTATTTAAATTATAGTATTGAACCCTATTAATATTTAATGTTATTTGAGAATCCGACCCACTGCGAAAAGAAACCGGTAAATCGTAAAAGCCCAAACGGAAGCAGAGTGACGATACAAATCTTTTTAGCACCATTAAAAAGATGATACATGAATTTCAGATATCTCAAAGTGATTCTTGGTAGAATTGATGAAAATAGGAATGAAAAATCCACATCCTGGATTCGACCCAAAATTCTTAAGCTCACCGTGCAGAAGCGCTAAAGCTCTATATATACAAGTATGGACAACTGAATCCATTTCGCCATTTTTGGCCTTGTCGTAGGCTCAACTGCTTATTAAAATTCTCGAAAATCACTCGTTTTTTATGCAATTTAACGGTCATGTCACAGCCTAGCAAGCGAGGCAAGAGAGGGAGATCGTCTAAGCCAATGACGTATATTAAAGATAGACTCCGAATCCTATTTTTGTAAGTTGAAGCAAATTGGGAAGCTCCATGCCCAGAACTGTCAAGGCTGAAAGTGAGTGAAGATGATGCAAGACACATGGCTAAACACGAGAGTAGCTGATTAATAATTCTTTCACACGCCGATCACGGACTGATAAGTTTATCTTTTCGTTTACTTTGCATTTGAAGAGTTTATTATATTTTATATACAACTAGAAGAGGTACCCGGCGTTGCCCGGGATAATTACACTTGCACAAACTTTTCCTTTCATTGTTAGTCATGA
>JAHWFO010104859.1:0-17524 GCA_023313115.1 Rhysida immarginata
TATACTCTGGAGTGTTGTGTAGACTGGATGTATGTTGAGTTCTTTGTAAGCTTAAGCAGAGGTGTCTCCATTGTTTGTTGCTGTTGTCGCGCTTGTTTACCTTTCCTAGAGTGGCTTCCAAATTTGCGTCGCTGGGGATCGAATAGTTTACCAGAGCAAAGTTGGATTATGACACGGGTAGGGCAGCAAGTTTCTCGTGCACTTACTAAAAAAAACACAAAGCGATCGAAGTCGTTAAGACATTTCTGATTCGTATTATTAAGATATGGATCGTTCAAAATAACTCAGCGACTTCCAACGGGGAACCATCATAGGATACCACTTGTACAGCAAGTCAGCCCGTGAGATTTCCACCATTCTACAAATGTCCTGTACAATTAAAGGCAATCTGATTGCGAAGTGGAAGACCCAGGGAGCAACAACAGTGAAACTACTAACTGGTGAACCCAAAAATCTGACAGATAAAGATCGTAGAGTACTTGCACATGTGACCCGGAGCAATCGAAGGTCCTCTGCTACAGAGTTCAGAAATTAATTGCTATAGAGTTCAGAAATTTTATTTCCTGTGTTGTTAGAACAATCACCATTCGCTGCTCACAAGCCCTTCATCGTTGACAACATTTCCGACTTTTAAATTGTGTAAAACTCGCAGAAATGGAGCGTGGAACAATGGAAACGTGTCCTCTGGACTGATGAATCACGGTACACACTGACAATCAGATGGACGAAATTAGGTTGGCGGATACCTGGGGAACGTTTCCTATCTGGGAAGTTTGGTTGAGGTGGCGTCATTGTATGGGGCCATTTTTCATGTTTCAGACTGGGCCAACTTGTTTCTGTTAAAGGAATGATGAATGCTGTTGCTTATCGAGACGTTCTGACAACTGTGCACCCCAACATTGTGAGAACAGTTCGGGGTGAGCCTTTCTGTATTAACATGACAATGGTCCTTGCCATAAAACAAGGTCTGTACACCACTGATTTCAAGACAACGGGGTTGAAGAAATGGATTGGCCTGCCAAGAACGCCGATCTCAATCCCAATGAACACCTGTGGGATGAATGGGAATATCTATTACGAGCCATTGCATGCCGTCCTTCATCCGTGGCTGAACTAAGCTATGCTCTGAGGTAGGAATGCAGGAAAATTTCAGCTTCTTACTACCAAGAACTTGTAGAAAATCTTCGGAGGTTGGAAGAACATCTCCGGAGGGTGGAGCAAAGGGGAATTCCGCCGCTTAGTAATTCCTATTATCTGAAGCCTACGACGCAGAATTCTGATATTACTCAAATTTTTGATCACATAGTGTATTCTTGACCAATGTCTCATCTAAACAGGGGTTATAAACATCATCCAAAATCCAAACAGGTCTGAAGAGCGGTTGGCTGTTTCAGCAAGACAACGACTTCAAACATACATCCTGGGTAGTAATGCACGTTTTCCGGAAGAATCAACGTTAATCCAATCGTACATTTGTACTATGTTTTGGACAAAAACATCCCCATCGACAAAAGACGAAATGTTGCTCAGTTAGTAAAATCTTGGATTTAATTCTTGGAGAAGTGCTTCTAAAATTAGTGAGAGCATGCCCAGATATCTTGAGGAAGTAATCAAACCAAAAGAAGGACTAACAGATACTAACTCCGTTAGCACCAAATGTTTCTTCTTGTTAACATATTTTTAGCCGGCAAGTGTATAGTTTATTAAATACCGAAAGGTGCTTTATGCTATCAGTGTGGGGAAACTTGTCTGTCTGTCTGTCTGTAACTCTAACTCCTCCAAGGCTATGAAAGGTTTTCAAAATCTGTTTTCGTCAATCAATCAATATCGACACGAAAAAATCGCAAATATAATCAAAATCGGTTCAATGGCACGTGCACAAACTGTACCTTCATGACCCTACCTAGCAATTTTCAATGGTAAGATATAGGGTATAGGGCTGTGGAGTCGCCGGGCGTGGAGTCGCCCGGGAGTGGAGTCGCCGGGCGTGGAGTCGCCCGGGAGTGGAGTCGTCCGGGAGTGGAGTCGCCGAGCGTGGAGTCGCACGGGCGTGAAGTCTCCGGGCGTGGTGTCGCCAGCATCAGAATTTCGCGATAACAAAGCAGAAAAAAACAACTAATAATGCAGCCGCTTTGTATAACCCAAAATGAAGGACATTTGCCCCTTCAGGGTTCGTACACTTGATCAAAGATAAAATTCCATAACTTTTTGTAAAAATTCCATGATTATTTTGAGATTCGAAAGCGGCGTGACACAGTCTGCATGGAGTATTTAAATCCTTCCTCCAAAACAATGTCTGCAGGTCTACTATCCTTGATGAACCACAGAAATAAAGCTTTTTCATGAATTTCTACTTACACTGGGGGGGGGGGGGGATCCCAACACCACGAAGGATTTATGCTAGATGAATGAAATTTGGACAGTATATTCAGCTCTGGTATTTATTCAATTGATTCAAGTTTCAAGATTACAACTAGCGCCACCCTGTACATGGTTAAAAGCACGTGCAACCACCGGTCGTAGAGATGCCGTACTCGCCACCCTGGTCTATGCAGGCCTGCACACGTGCATGCATACGGTCGTAGAGATGCCGTATGTCATCTGGTGGTATGGCACTCCATGCCTGTTGTTCCTGGATGGTCAGATCAGCGACAGTTGTTGCTGGTTGTGAAAGAGCCCTGACACGGCGTCCGACCATGGCCCAGACGTTCTCGATGGGCGACAGATCTGGTGACCGTGCTGGCCATGGTAGGATGTGGACACCCTGAAGGCCACATTGGGTTGCAGCGGCAGTGTGGGGTCGAGCGTTATCCTGTTGAAACAGCCCCCCTGGCATACCAGCCATGAATGGCAGCACAATGTGTTCAACAACCATACGAATGTAAACATTTGCCGTCATGGTGACTGGGATAACTACCAGGGAAGTCCTGCTGTCGTAGGGAATCCCTCCCCATACCATAATGGCGGGGGTGGAGGCCAGTATGCCGACGACGGATACAGCTCGGTAACAGGACTTCCCCACTCCTCCTCCTGACCCTTGTGCGACCCTGGTGGCGCCCCCTATATGTTGTAACCTTGAAACTTGAATCAATTGAATAAATATTATAGCTGAATAAACTGTCCAAATTTCATTCATCTAAAACAACTCCTTCGTGGTGTTGGGATTTTTTTTTTCGCCAGTGTATTTTCTCCTACAATTTAAGAATTATAAATTGTTTAAAAACAAGTTCTTATTCACATAAAATATATAATTTCATTTAAACATAACTTACCACACTGAAATAACTTGTAATTGTAGAATTCGTTGATTCAAAAAATTAACTTCTGGTTTCACTTGAAACTTCGATTTGATCAATATTAATAACTCCATAATTATCATTCTCCATTTCCAACTCCATAATCAAAATCAAAGATTTAAGGAGAACAAAAGCAGAAAGTACAATGACTGAAGAGAATAAGATATTGGGGCATTTATCCAGGAACGTCGGATCTAGAATCAGTGGGGCTAATGTCCATCATCGGCAACATCGGGAATGAGAACCGTTTTCCTCAGTAATTGTCCGAATTGTGGAGCCTTTTCTTGTTGAAGGAACATTTTTTATATGGTGGCTTCAACGAAAGGAACGTTTGTATATAAGTTAGCAATACTTAATGGAATGAGCTTTAAGTCTTTGCTAAACTCTAAGTTTTTAGTCTATCCTTTTAAGTTTCTGAAAAAGTTTTGGTAAGTGTTTTCTGAACAGATTTTATGTTTTCTTAATAATTATTTATAAATGACATGAATATAGTATTTTTAAAAATATAAAATATTATGGTTTTGGAAAATGTCAACTTTGCCTTGAAAAGTTTTGGAAAGTCATGGAATTTTATCTTTGATCAAGTGTACGAACCCTGAAGGGGCAAATGTCCTTTATTTTGGGTTATAAAAAGCGGCTGCATTGTTAGTTGTTTCTTCTGTTTTGTTATCGCGAAATTCTGATGCTGGCGACTTAATGGCCGGCGACTTTACGCCCGTGCGACTTCAGACCCGGCGACTCCACAGCCCTGAAGCAAGGTATAGTAAGTAATATATCAAACAAATCGTAACGACGAGCTATAAGTGGATATTAATTACTATTTTCCTCAATTGATAAATATGGTTCCGCGCATGAACCATGTTGAAACTGGTGTAATCAGTGCAATTGCACGTGCTCTAATGGTAACTTCAAAAATTTTCAAAGAGAAGATATAGCAAGTAATATATCAAACAAATGGAAATGATAAAATAAGAACGAATAAAATATTATCTACTAATAATTGGAAAATGGTTTTAGATATTACTTCTGATATTTTTTTCATGGTATTACTTCTGATATTCATGAATAAATAGAGAAAAATAGTGAAGAAAATTCCACGGCCTGGACTCGAACCAGGGACTTTAGGACTACCGACCCAATGCTTTAAACACTAGGCTACTGTGGATATGGAAGCTAACGCCATCAAATATGTCCTATGTGCATTTTTTTTTACTATTTTTCTCTATTTATTATTATCTACGTTTTCTCCCGTACATGCTTAATCGTGTTGATGTTTGGTGATCTTGCTGACCACCACTTATGATACATTCAAAAATTTTTCACTGCTAAGATATGGCAAGTAATATATCAAACGACTCGGGACGACCTCTTATGAGCGAATATAATAGAATAAATTCCAAGTTCTAAGTTGGTGGAATTTGACCCAGTGATACATTTTCAAATGACTCCATTATGGTACCATTGAAAAATTTCAATATTAAAATATGCGATGTAATATATCAAACAACTAGTAATGGCAAGATATATGAACGGATATAAAAGAATAATCACAAAGTTCGAAGATGGTCTATATTTATTCAGAGGTACCTGTGGTAATGATACCACTATTGTACCACTGGAAATATTCATGCAAAGACAAGGCTTGTAATATGTAAAAACAACGCCGAACGACTTGTTATGAATGAATATATTAGAATAACTAATAAGTTCGAAGATGTTCGATGTTGCGGTGTAGCGGTTTCGATCCAACCGGTAGCGCGCTAGGGCTCAGGGTAGAAAAAGGAAATTAACTGATCATTCACCCAAAATGTAAATTAAACTCAAAGTGTCCGCACAGAGAAGCTGTGGGGCAACCTAGCCTGAACGGCTGGTTTCGGTTCTGAAATCAAGCCCCGAAACCAAACGGCAAAATCTCAATAAACTATAACCCAGTGAAGGTCCAAACTTTGCAGTTGCGCCCAAAACATTTATTGGGCACGTCCAAGAAAATTGCAGAACAGGTTCCCAATAATTTCAGTCCTATTATAATACCCGTAAATTATTACAGAAACACAACCACCCTCCCTTTACAGGCAATAACTGGAAGGTAAAACTAATCGAAGTGTACCCAAGGTAAACGAAGTGTGCGAACTGCTGAGTGCAGAGTAGGAGACACAGAAGAGTGATGCAGGAGATTCCGAAAGAACAGCGTATACCAAGGTTTTATTCAGCAAAGGTTACAATTGAATCAAATCGATTTTCAAAAGTAAGGTGTACTGAGCCAACCCGGAACGGCTGAACTGCTAGAGACGTAAAACGGACCTGTTCTTGGAAATGAAAAGGAACACGTCCTAACATCCCTTGCTGAGGGGGAGGTGACCTGAAAATAAACAAATATGAAAATAATACCAGAAAAATAATCGCAACTGAATTAAAGAATGATTACAAAAGTACAGTATACAATCGTGCACAATTGAGAGTGGCATTGATTAATCTACACTTCAAATTAAAAAAGCAAACATAAACATCTCTGGCCATTAAATTATCACTAAGCTCCATTACTGCATTCGATCGTGAAGCGAGAAGAGAACTTTTCCAGATTTATTATGCGACGAACCGAAATCAATTCAAAGAACGTCCGCAGTGGGAGAAAGCCGAACGGAATAGCAAACCGCTTGCGAAGATGGCGCTGGACGTGAAAGACGGATGGCAAAGGTTGAAATCCGTTGCACCAGGAAGAAAACACGTGAAGAAACGACAAAACTAAGAAAAGAAAGAAAAGGGGGAGGGAGAAAATTCAGAAAAAAACAAAGACATCTAACCAATTACCAATAAACACTAACCACACACAAAGACATACGAATAACAAATACAAGTCGAGAGATGCCGAGCATTATGTCATAGTCGGACTTCGAGGGACTTTCAAAAGTTCCGAATGTGAACGTGGCGATGATTCTTCCAAAATTAACCATCGGCAATTCGAACCGACTAATATCCACTAGGCGCAGGTTTTAAAAAGGTTCGGGAAATTCTGCGGCTAAGCTTGCGTTGAAATGGAAAAAAAAGATTGTCCGAAACGGAAGACATTAAAACAATTGCAAACGGTAAACAAAACGTAAATTATATAAATCCAACTTATCTGGAGTGCGCTATTTTGCTTCTGTTTGTTTTTTTTAAAGCCACAGGATCTCAACTGGAGCATATGTGACATAGGCTTCAGCCCGAGAAGGTGTTCGATTCCTTACGCCGAAGCAATTCCATTCTCCACGGAACCCAGCAATTATGGCGGCGAAACTATTAATTCTCCAGCGAATCCACTTAGGTTGCGCATCAGCAGCGGGAAGCAGCAATCTTCTATGCGTTCACAGCCGATTAATTGCTGGACATCGCCCGTCGAATCAAGCTTCCTCACGGCATGCCAAAGGCTGAGTCTTTCTCTCTCATCCTATCGGCTCGCTAGGGATAATCCGGGCCACAACCTCTCAGTCCATGTCACACGGCAATCAATCCAAAACTACCTGCTGAGGACGAAGCCAAAATCCAAAAGCCACTAAAAAGAAAACGAATCGCAGCGCGCAGACGTAAACCGCAGGCCGATATACCTTTACAAAACATTTATTTTGCTGCTAAATAGAAAAGTTAATTTTAAAATAAATTAATCGGTAGAAAAGTAAAATCTTACCAGAGCCGCACTCTTTTCTTAAATTTAACTAATAAACGCCCGGGAAAGACAATTCACCTAGCAAAAATATCTTTAACAACGTACAAAAAAAAAACCTCCAGCAAACAGTTTCCACATTTTACAAGCGGAACAAAAGAATAGATTTTTTATTAATCCAATCCGAAGTTTTAAAAGCGGCTAATTTCAATGCCATGTCTTCGAAAGGACTGCCGACAAGTCTCTCCTGTCGGTGAAGCCCCATTTGGTCGCCTCCCATTTGGACGCCATTTCAGCGCCACTTGGTCGCCTCCCATTTGGACGTTTGACCTGACCCATTTGATCGCCTCCCATTTCGTCGCTTGCATCCTCTAAGACTTTCTATTAATTAACTGTATTTAAACAAAAACTAATAAAGCCAAAAATTATTAATTAATAATATTTAAAATAAAAATAATACATCAAAATATCATATTTATTCCTCATTTTCATTGAGAATAAATATGGTATTTTTAATATAAAAAATTCAAAAAGAATTCAATGTGGTTAATTTAATTTAAGAAGTGCAGGAAATGCACAGCAGCACTGTATTCAATTGTGTGGTGCAATCAGTTACTTTACTTCTGATAATAACTTATCTGCAGAAGAGAAATGTAGCGTTAGCTATGAAAACTGCTTCGTCTCACACCAGCAATGGCTTGCACGCAAGTCTGGCATTTTACCTTGAATCGCCACTGACTCCTCATAAAAGTAATCCACTGCATGCAAAGAAGATGATGCACGGAAATAATATTGCATTTAGAATGATGGCCCAGAGATTTTAAACGCCACCAGCAACATCTGTGCCAGCAGAAAGACTTTTTTCAAAAGCAGGTTGCGCCATTGGGAAAAAAAGGACCATGTTAAGCCCAAAGCATTTGGACAAATTGTTGGTTTTACAATCGATGCCTTTAAATGTCTTGCATAAATTTTGTTAAACCAAACTTTTACATTTGTCAAATTATCAGTAATAAAATGTTTGTTGTAGTCTAAGCTTTATGTATGTGATTTTATGCTATTTTATTGAGATAAAAAAATTAAAAGAACCATCGATGGTATTCCTGAACCCATCGAGGGTATTCCTGTACCCATCGAAGGTATTCCTGTACCCATCGATTGTGTTTCGATGATGGTTCATACCATCGATGGTGCCACCGATGGTAGTTTTTAAACTATCGCACACCTCTATTAATAAGGCATCAACATGTAATTAAGTAACACATGCAGAAAAATACATTTTATTACCGTGGCTCATCAAGGCCCTATGGGCTGAGTAAAGAACAGGCGATCAAACGGGAGACGACCAAATGGGAGGACGACTAAATGGGAGGCGTCCAAATGGGAGGCGACCAAATGGGGCTTAACCCTCCTGTCTCTCCAACACAGAAAGGGTGAAGGTAACCCAAACCGGGTTACAGACCGCCCTCCTAAACCGAAGGATAAATTTGATGATTGCAGGTGAAGTGTCTGGTCAGAAGAAAAGGCCTAGCGCCCCCGCGTAAAGTCATAATACTCGAAAGGGGGCGTAAGACACCTCACTCTTGGAATCCCGACGCCAGAACGCGTCACGTGCAGCATTTCATGCATAAGGGAGGGCAAATTAACCTTTATTCTGCCTGCCTCGGACAACATTATCAGTCGAAGCTGCCCAAAAAGGAGAACGCTCCCACAAAGAATGCTACAGAACCTCCCCTGTGTAACGTACCTAAATGTGGGGAGATTGTGGGTTGTATAAAGAATTGCAAAATTTGCGCTTATGAATAAAAAGGTTTTATTTAGACTGAATGTATTGGCTTGAATGGATACACTTTCTTAATCCAAGCAATGATCGTGTACGCAGTTCTCCTGCAAATTGTCAGGAGGGAGCCTAAATCCTCACAGTAAAATAACTATTATTTATTTTACTAGCCTCGCACCACCTCGGTGGGGAACTCTATGCAAGATAAAATCTTGAACTCTACAAGTGGAACTCGAACCTCTTGCTCGGGACCAGAAATGTCGGGTCAGCTAATGTACTGGTCCGCCGATATAAGCAGGCGCTTTAGCGAGCGTCAATAATTAAATTAGAATTTGTTTTGCACAGTAACTAACTCGCAGACCACAAGCCAATTAATGTTTCAATAAATAAAATACAAATAGCGTTGGTCAATGTCCGCTATCAGGATTCATGGGTTGATTGACAAGGCCGCTTCGTCTTGTTCTTTGAATCTTGTCTTTTCCTCGAAAAACCCAAAGTATCACTGTCGGATTCCGCTGCTAACAATCCTCGGCACGTTTTGTCCGATATCACCTAAGCCTACTTTCATCCGTTTCCATTCGCAACGATGAACTCGTCGCGTAGCCCTTTTGGGAGGGAGGACTACTGGAACCCAGGGACGGAATTGCTCGTCTGGAATGAGGGAGACCACACGAGAACCTAATGCAGTAGGGACAGAATAAACATATATTAATATTAACAGCAATTAGATCGCCTGCACACACCTCATTCGCCCTACAACACCCACACACGGAATCACACAACCAACGCGCGGCACGCAATTCGCACTCACTGGATGAGGATAATTTGCGGGCTTCGCAACGCGCTACGCATGAAACACCGGTGCTCTGCGCGCTTACGTTGCTCTCACTCTCCACGTCCACGCAAACCAATGCCGTTGGCTCCTGTGCTTGTATATCGTCTCCTCCCCTGCTTACACAGCTGTCAACCGCGGACGAAGGCTGCCCAACCAGGTTGACTGCCCGCCTTTGAAACTGCGACGACGCCACACTCTTAATTGAGTGCTTGAAGCCGACCGTCTTATCTCAGACTTGGCTGGCCGACTCTCTATCTCGAAACGGCCTTCGCCTTTTTCTCCGACGCGTAGTAATCGGGGCTGGTGAACTATCTACTTGTGGCGTTAGGGAGGTAACTTCCTCCTTGTCCCCGCGACGAACACGGCGGCTAGTCTCTCTTTCGGTACTAGATTCGGAATAAGAAATGAAATTTCTTACCTGCCGCTCGTGCCCGCGCCCGGAAGAACCCCTTGACACCGCACGCCCGAAAAGTTCAACTGCCTCACCCCGATTTTCGAATGCGTCCTCTTTCATCGGAAAAATCCGTAACTCTCCCCCTTTTTCTCTCTTCTCCACTCCTCGTCTCCTCTCCAATTTTCTCCTCTTTTTCATTGGTTCGCGCCGCGTCTCTCTTCTAACATCTCTCCATCTGCCAATCTCAAAATTCTTGTTTTCTCCCTTCCTTCTAACATCAGACGCTTTTACCACCGCCTTTCGACCATCCGCCGTCGTCTGCTCTAAACATCTCCTCACATGAACTGGAGTTTGGGCGCTCGCTATCGCGACCCCTCCCAAATCTTGTGACACAATCCCTGGGGCCCTTTTACAAGAACTGGGGATTTGTGATGCACCCCCAGCCCCTTTCGTCTTGCTCCCTCCGAAATAGCGAGATAGCGCATCCGCAAGTATATTCTTTTCCGCTTTTATATAATGCAGCGTGACTGGCAGCTCTAAAAGATTTTGCACTGCGTGCGTCTGCATTCGTGATAGTTTTCCCTGCGCCAAAATACATGACACTGCCTGATTGTCTGTATATATGCAAGTTCTAACTTGTTGTATATATGCTCTCCAACAGTTAGCTGCATGAAGCACCGCCATCAACTCCCGCTCGTAGTTAGAAAAATAGCGTTCCTCCCTCCTCCATTGTCTGGATTCGAAAGCTATTGGAAACAACTTCCCTTTATGCATCTGGAGCGCTACTAGCCCAATCGCTACTTCTGACGCGTCTGCTAGAATATGCAGCCTCTTATTAGGCGAAAATACTTTTAAAATTGGGGGTTTTGTCAACGCCTTCTTTAACGTTTCAAATGCCCTTAGTCTTTTCTTATTCCACACAAAAGGTTCCCCTTTCTGCAGCAGCTGAAATATAGGGGCGGCCACTTCCGAGAATTTGGGTATAAATGCCCTATAAAACTGCACCGACCCCATTAACGATCTTACCTGCTGCAGGGTTTTTGTCACCGGCCACTTATCAATAGCTTGTACAAGACGGTTGTCACACGACCTTCCCTTTCCGAAGAAATGGTAACCCAGGTAATCGACTTCCCTGACCCCGAACTTGCACTTTGATAACTTTAAATAGACTCTATGTTGTTTCAATCTTGCCAAAACCTGTTCAGTTAATTTCTTCAACTTGTTTAAATCTTCCGCATAAATTAGTATATCGTCAAAATAGGAAATTACTCCCTGATCTAAAATGTCCCATAAGGCTTCATTCAATGCTTTCGAGAATTAGCTGACGCCCCCTTTAGACCAAAAGGCATCACTAGGAACTCGTATAGCCCATACCGCGTCTTAAAGGCCGTCATCGGCACATCTTGCTCTCTCATGCGGATTTGATAATAAGCCTCCATTAAGTCCATTTTAGTAAAGAACTTAGCATTTGTGAGTTTGTCAATTAGACAATCAATGCGCGGTATGGGGTATCGGTTATCCCTAGTGATCCTGTTTAACTTCCTAAAATCAATACACATCCTCAGCCCTCCGTCTTTTTTTACTACAAAGAGGACTGGGGATGCGTATTCGGATGTTGACGCTCTAATGAGTCCCTTACCCAGCAATTTCTTTATGTTCTGCCGGACCTCCTCTTCCTCGTCAACACTGAGTTTATACAGCGGTGAATCGAACGGCACCGCGTCCTGCTTAGCTTCCAATTTGTGTACTGTCTCCCTTTTTGGGGGTAGCCCTCCAGGCAGCTCCTTGGGAAACAGGAAAGCGCTCGTATTAATTTTGTTCCTTTGGGTAATGTCATCTTTTTGATTAACACCTTTTCTCCTACTTCGAGTCTTTTTTGCTTTACGGTAAGCTATTAGGTTTTCCACTTCTCCCTCTGTTGACGAACGCTTGCCGGATATTTTTTCAATCGTTTCATCTGGTTTCGCCTGTATCTCTCTTTGAGGCCTTACATTTAAATCAGCTGGAGAAAATTACGTGTCCTCGTGCGGGAGGTGCCTAAGGGCATATATAACCTTGGGTACGTCCCAATGGGTATTGGGCATATCATGTAGGCAGAGTCTCAACTTCTCTTTAAACGATATCACATATCCCTTAGTGGGTTTAGTTTGTGGGGAATAAGGGAAGATGTGTGTGAGGAGAATACCTTCTCTTTTCACGAACTTCTTGAAGTGTTCCTTCTGAAAATACGAAGCGTTTTCCGTTAGAACGCCCTTTTGGGAATACCGCCTCTCTTTCACTTTTGCGAATCAACTCAAAAACATGTCCTTGATTCACCCTTCTCACGGCTTTGGAGTTAGTCCAACCAAAAAAGATTAGAAAAATTTCTACTAATAACAGAAAAAATGTATTCCTCGAGGGCTTCGATTTAATGGGTCTATCGCGTCTATCGCCCAAATCCCATGTGGTCCATTCGGGCGACGGTGTATCATGAATTGATTCTGCTTGTAATTGACCGGTTTACACAACTGACAACCGTGGCAATTAGCGACCACCTGAGCTACATCAATTCGCATTCGTAGCCAATAAAATCTCCGAGCTAAAAAGCGATACAGTTTATTGATCCCTGGATAGAAAAACGGTCCTCCCGCATGCCAGAATTCGATAAGGCTCTGGCGTGTACTCTCAGGGACGTAGATTCGCACCGTGTTTATTGACCCAGAATTATCATCCGAAAGGTTCTCCGCCTCTGCCTCCTTTTGGTCGCCTTTCGGCGCTTCATCTATCTTCTTGCTCTCGCACGGTTCAGTCATTAGGTTCACCAAACGAGTTGTTTTGCATCGGAATAACGAATCCGGGATAAGATTTCATTTGCCAAATTTGTGATTTATGAGGAACGAATACCCTTACAATCTTAGCGCCCATATGGTTATCCTACTGTTTTGGTCTTTAAAACGGTCTAACCAGGTGAGTGCCTGGGCATCACAAACACTACGAAGGTAGAACCTTCGACATATGCTCGGAAATGCAATATCGCGTGCAATACTGCCAGACATTCCCACTCAATGACGGAGAAACGTGATTCGGCGTTATTGAGTGAGCGACTGCAATAAACTATAATCCTCAGTTGTTCCCCCCACCTTTGTCCTAGCAGCCCGGCCACTGCTTGTTTACTGGCGTCGTGTGTATCTCAAAGATCCTGGAGAAGTCGGGTTGCGCTAGAATGGGAGAGTGTGTCCTCGGTAGAAGTCCTTGTAGAACTGGACCATCCCGGTAAATCTCTTGACCTCCTTCGGGTTCTGTAGCCTGGGGAACTCGAGCATAGGTTGAATGTTTTTTGAGGTGGACTGGAGGCCTCGGCCGTTCACCTCATATCCCAGAAAGCGCGTTTCATGGTAGTTGCCCCGCAGGTTGAATTTGATCAACCGGGCCAACAGCAACTGCAGGACGCGCAGGTGTGTATTCAAGTCTGGAGTTCCCACTGTAATATCATCCATGTAGTGGAAACTCCAGGGCTCTATTGATGGATCGAGAACTTGGTCCAATAAGGACTGGAACACCAGCGCGTCGTTTCGGAAATCGAAGGGTATCACCTGGAAGCAGAAGTTTCCAACCCCCGGGACCACAAATGCAGTTTTCTCCTGTGAAGACCGATCCAATGCGACTTGTCAATAAGCCACGTTTAGGTCTAACAGGAGAAATAGCGCGCATGATAGAGTTTGCGGAGTATGTGTTCGATGGGTAGAGGTTAGTAAGCCATAGGCTTAGTGATTTTATTCAACGCCCGAGCATCCACCACGAACCGTTGCTCTTGTCCCCCCATCTTCGCAACAAGAAAATATGGAAAGACCAGGCACTCTTTACTCTGCGTATCACCACATCGCATTCTATTGCCTCCACAAGTTCCCTGGCGATACGTAATTTATACGGAGACTGAGGGTAGGGTTTTATTCGCACAGGCGTGTACTGCTCAGTATCGATGTGATGCTCGTAATAGGAATACTTATTTACGATTAAATCCATTTGTCGGGACGCTTCTGCTATTATCTCATGCAGCCTTGCCTCGGCCATTTCATGGTTTACAATGCACAAGGGAGCGGCGATATGTGCCTGTGGTAGCTTGGTTGGAAAAGATATTCGCCCTGATAAGATACGCCAGCAATCCATTCCTATAATGCCACCAAAACATTTGCGTAAAATTCTCACAACCCCTTCCCTCTAAAAGCTCCATTTGAACCTCTACATAGCGATCCAACCGCATACGATGTCCATTCGCCACCAGAATGTTCCTCGTTTCCCTGAATTGGAAGGTCCCTACCTCGAATGTTTGAGCGAATTCTGGACCTACCATGGAAACGCAAGAGCCCGAGTTCAGCATGAAGGTATAAGCTCGTTTTTGTATTGTCAGCTCCACCGTCCAAAAGCCCTTCAATGGGGCGCGAAGCGTTGGGGGTACCGAGAAAGAGAACGACTGATTCGTGACTACGATTTCCGATTCCCTCCAACTGTGCTCGAGTCTAATAAAACATTTAAATAGCTCGTTAATACCTCTAATCTTTTCAATTCGTGCCCGGTCTTTCAGCAATTAGCACGTGTTTGACTCTATGATAAGAACCAAGGCATCAGATTTCAGAGGGGGTCTCAGAGCTTGATTGGCTTGTATGATAAGAAACTCAGGCAACTCTCATTTTCTTTTGGGCGTAGAGCCCAAACTTCTTTCTCCATACGTATTCTGAGACGTGGGGGCTCCAATAGATCAAAAAGCGTTTCTTTCATTTGATACCACGTCTCCGACTCCTTCATTATTTCATACATCCAGGCTCGTAGATTAGAGTGTGTTTTTTGTGCGAATATGTTCTTCCACCGCGACCTCCTTATTCCTCTCAGGGTCGCCATGACTTCGAAATCTCTCATATATTCCCCAATATCCTGATCGCAAGAATATTCCTTTAAGCCTTCCATCTCCTCCGCATAACCGAGTTCAAACCACTCGTTCAATCTCTCAAGAAACTGCGAAGTCTGGATTCCGATGATCCGCAATTCTTCCACCAACCCGTCGTATTTCGGTTCTGCTCGGTACCTTCCTAACCCTTCTTCGAAGAGCTCTTCAACATTTAAACTCCTCCAGTGGTCTAGGTATGCCACCGGCGCTTCCTGTTCTTGTTTCAGAGCTAAGAAACTAGCCTCAAGCGCGTTGACCAACTCTTCCCGCCCGAGCTGGGGATCAACGCTCAACCGAGGTGCAATTAACCGAAGGGAACTCACCCTAACCAGATGAGTAGATGTTTACCTAGGGAGAAGGGCAGGGCAAGCTAAAACAACTGGTAACAGTAAAAAGGAATCAAACAATAATTCAGCCTTATATACTAAACCTCGTTAAAAATACTAGCCTAAAAGGAAAATCTCAAAACCTTGTTCCTACCGTTGAGTAAAACGGAGTATTACCCCTTTGCACTATAAAACATTAATTAATCGGGGAAGATAGACCCTTGATTGGCGTTCAAAAAACTGAACCCTTGTTTGCGCTGGAATAAAAAACTATTGCAGCGGTTTTCCCCCAGGAAACAAAACTGTTGCGCCTTGTTTGGTTTCGGAAAAAAACCTGTAGCGGTATCGATCCAAGCGCTAGCGCGTAATGGCTCAGGTTAAAATAAGGAAATAATTAACCATTTACCCAAGACGATAAATTAAACTCAAAGCGTCCGCACAGGAAAGCTGTGGGCCAACCTAGCCTGAACGGCGGGTTTCGGTTCTGAAATCAAGCCCCCTAACCAAACGGCAAAACCTCAATAAACAATAACGCGTTGAAGGTCCAAACTTCGCAGTTGCGTCCAAAACATTTATAATGGGCACGACCAAGAAGTTTGCAGAACAGGATCCCAATAATCCTAGTCCAATTATTATACCCATAAATTATTACACAAACAGCCCCATCCTACCTTTACAGACTATAACTGGATAGTATAACTCTTCGGACCCGTCCTCCACCCAAGGTAAACGAGGTGTGCGAAGTACTGAGTGCAGAGTAGGAGAGACGGAAGAGTGAGGCAGATGATTCGGATAGAACAATATACCAAGGTTTTATTCGGCAAAGGTTACAATTGAATCAAATCGATTTTCAAAAGTAATGTTTACTGAGCCGACCCGGAACAGCTGAACCGCTAGAGACGTAGAACGGACCTGTTCTTGGAAATGAAAAGGAACACGTCCAAACGTCCCATGCTGAGGGGGAGGTAACCTGAAAATAGACAAATAGGAAAATAATACCAGAAAAATAATCGCAACTGAATTAAAAAATGATTACAAAACTACAGTCTACAATCGTGCAAAATTGAGAGAGTTATTGATTAATCTACACTTCAAATCAAAACAGCAAACATAACATCTTTGGCCATTAAATTATCACTACGTTCCATTACTGCATTCTATCGTGGCGAGAGAAGAGAACTGTTCCCGATTTGTTTGCAGCGAACGAGAATCAATTCAAAGAACGTCCGCAGAGAAAGCCGAACGGAATAGCAAACCACTTGCGAAGATGGCGCTGGACGTGAAAGACGCATGGCAAAGGTTGAAGTCCGTTGTACCTGGAAGAAAACACGTGACGAAACGACAAAACTAAGAAAAGAAAGAAAAGGGAGAAGGGAGAAAACCTTGAAAAGAAAAAAAATCTAACAAATTACCAATAAACACCAACCACACACAAAGACATACGAATAACAAACTCAATTAAGTCGAGAGATGCCGAGCGGCCTATGTCACAGTCGGAGTTCGAGGGACTTTCAAAAGCTGCGAATGTGAACGTGGCGATGATTCTTCGAAAATTAACCACCGGCATTACGAACCGACTTCCATCCACTAGGCGCAGGTTTTATAAAGGCTCGGGGAAATTCCGCGGCTGATCTTGCGCTGAAATCCTGTCTTGCATGGAAGAAAGATATTGTCCAAAACGAAAGACGTTAAAACAATTGCAAACGGTAAACAAAACGTCAATTATTACATCCAACTTATCTGGAGTGAGCTATTGTCCTTCTGTTCGTTTTTTTTAAAGCCACAGGATCTTAACTGGAGCATACGTGACATAGGCCTCAGCCCGAGAAGGTGTTCGATTCCTTCCGCCGAAGCAATTCCATTCTTCACGGTACGGACCAATCATCACTGCGAAACTATTAATTCTCCAGCGAAGCCCACTTCGGTTGCACATCAGCAGCGGGGAGCAGCAATCTTCTATGCGTTCACAGCTGATTAATTGCTGGACATCGCCCGTCGAATCAAGCTTCCTCACGGCATGCGAAGTCTGGGCCTTTCTCTGTCATCCCATCTCCTCCGGGATAATCCGGGCCATGTCCATGCCACGGCAATCAGTCCAAAAGATACTAAAAGGAAAACGAAGCGCTGCGTGCAGAACTCTGATCAATATCGAAACACGTTCCCCTCAGCAAGGGCAAGAATCCGCGACGTAAACCGCAGGCCGAAATTCTTTGTTAAAACATATATTTTGTTGCTAAACAGAAAATTTAATTTTAAAATAAATTAATGGGTAGAAAAATAAAATCTTACCTGAGCCGCACTCTTTTCTAAAATTTAACTAATAAACGCCCGGGAAAGA
>JAHWFO010104865.1:0-12307 GCA_023313115.1 Rhysida immarginata
GTGCGGCCAGTATTGAACTGGTCTGTGATTTGCTGCACTGTTGCGCTTCTGTCTCTCTGAATCATTCGTCCCAGGTGTCGCCGGTCACGATCATTCAGGGCAGCTGGACGCCCGGTATGGTGCCTGTTGTGGACTGTGATGCTTCCACCCAGCCATTCCCGATACACCCTGGAGACAGTTGAGCGGGGAAAGCCAAATTCCTGCACCACTGCCGAAATGGAACATCCCATGCGTCGGGCACCTACTATCATACCCCGTTCAAAAGACGTCAACTCGCGACGACGTGCCATTTCTGATTAATGACTTATCCAAGCTCTTCCCACAACGTCTAATGGTCCATTCCCAGAATCCGTTACCTCTGTGAATTCGTGAGTCATGCCCATCAATCAATGTGCTTGCTATCCCATGAGTTTTGCTAACTCAGTGTATATTTGTAATTTATATTTTTTGTATACTCTCATTGAGATATTTCGTTGTTTTTAAAGTGCTAATTCGTTGCGCCCGTGTACTTTGCACACCTTTGCCTCCCTTAACTACGCCCCTGATTCAGTGTTAGTGTAAACTTCCTTGTTTTCAGAGGCCATGTTTTATTAAATTAATCATTTAATAAAAGTACTTTATTTTGAGATTATTGAAATCCAATTTCGCTTTATGCTGTCATCAGCCCGAAACCTACATTAACTGGTGTTTAGCTGTTTTTGTTTTTTTGAGTTGAATGTACATTCAACAGCCTGTTGTTGGATGTATCAATAAAATCGATAAATCTCGAGTTGAATGTACAGACGATCTCCTTCAATAAATCGTCTACAGCATGATATCAAAAAACAGATGAAGGTAGTCAGTAGGTAGGTAATCGAACGATTATCCCCTCCCTCTTCATCTGTTCTTGATGATATCGAATCGGGGTAATCGTTTTTTTTCAAAATTGGTTAACCAACATCAGGAGACGTTTTTTGAGTCTGAACCAGGGTGACCAGGTGCCTGCTGCCCTCTACAGCCCAAATCGACAACTGAACTAGCCCAAATCGAGGCCTTCGCCCAAATTATAGCCCAAATCATCGCTAATCTCTAATAAGCAGTAAGACGAATAAACTAGCCCAAATCATCATTCCACTTTTCGCCAAAATCTTCCATTTTACGATAGGCACTGAAAACCGATTTTGCACTTAGGGTGTCTTTTGAGCATTTCTGAATCATTTCTTTATATTTATTTGCAAACGATTCTAAAGAAAAGTTTGAGAAGAGCAAAAAATATTTGAATTGCATTATAATTACTGTACATATATGCTGCCTACCACAGTCGACTCCACTTATAAACGGAAACTTTTTCAAGTGTAGCTAAATAACATTTATAACAGTAATAAAAAATCAGGGAAATGAAAAGTTGATCTTATAAACGGAACGCTATTTTATCTGGAGTCGACTGTACTATATTTATCCAAGTACTTTTAATAAATTTTAACATTCGAATTCTCTTTTGTGAAGGTAAAATTAATGTCTGTCATATTCAATATTATTTGGGTATTTTCCTTTATTCCTCTGAAACGTCATGAAATAATATGCAAAATACACATCAGTAATAAACTTAATAAATTCGTACTTGTAAAGAATGAAAACAGTATATTTTTTTAAATTCAATTTTATTTTAAACTTTATAAAAATATACACATTATATATACAGTATAAAATATGTAGTATGAGTCCTAATCATACATTGAATTACAAAAACTTTGTAACAAATGTCTAGGCGGTTGAAACTGACTGCATTTTGTATTCATCCAGCTAAGACCAAATTTCACATAAAGTAAGGAACTTAGAATATCAGTTTTCATTTGACTTCTCAAATTGTTCTTGAACAAATTTACTTGCGAGAAAACACGTTCTACTTCAGCATTAGATACTGGAATTATAAGCAATTGCAAGGCAATCTTTACAATGTTCTGAAAAGGATTGTTGTTTGCCGAATCTTTATATTGCCAAACTTCTAGCCAAAATTTTTCCAAATCATTAAGTTCTTTCCACTTCATAATGGCAAGGATTTTCAGCTCAGTTTCTAAATCACTTAGTGAACAATGCTGTGTTAGATTCTCTGGAAATTCTCTAACACTAACGTCTTTAATTATTATTTTATTAGGGTTAATTAGTGAAATTAATGTCAGGTTTTTCTGTGTATTTTTGAAACCTTTTTGACATTCTTTTGCCATAACTTTTAGGAAGTTGAAACATCTTTCAAGTATTTCTTGTTTCTCTCTAGCTGGCAGCAAACTTCTGTTGACCTCAAAAAGAAAAACCTCTCCAAAATCTACAGAATTTGTTGGGAGATTAATCGTCTCCATTGTCAAATCGAGACCTAAAAGATTATCATCATTGGTGCGGAGAGTAAGAGGTGTCAAGATCCTTGACAGAAGAGTTTTGTTAAAAATTAATAAATCTTCCAAAAGCTTGATCATGTTAGCATTCCTCTGCTGAAATAATATATTGACTCGCTTAATTTCTTTCAAGACCGGAAGAAGAAATTTTAAATATAAAAAACACGTTTGATCATTAAACATGCTAGAAAGAAGTTGAGCCGTGTAACAGCTCTCATTAGAAGCTGCTATTTGAAAATGACATTTTAGAGAATCCCACTGATCTAAAATTCTGTCAGTACAATCTGTGAGAGCCAACCACCGCGTAGTTGAAGGACTAATTAACTTGAGAGGTTTTTTTTCCATGAACACTTTTGTTCTCGTTATTTTCATTTATAATCTCCGCTGGGAATACATTAAATACTGTTTTGTATTGGGACTGACGCAGGGAACTATGTGCAAGCCAGTTGTATGTTTCTTTGATTAGAAATTCAATGTTACGTGGCAATGTTGCAAATGATTTTTTAGAAACTATATCTAAAGAATGGCAGATACAATTCACTAAAACCAAGCTAGGAACTTTTTGCTTTAATATCGCAGAGACTGAATTATGCGCACCACACATAACATTTGCACCATCTGTGGCAATTCCAACCAAATTTTTAAATTTTAAGTCATTGTCTTTTAGAAAATTTTCAATGGCATCAATAACATCTGGAGCTTTTCCACTCTCTAGCTGAATTAGTCCTAAGAAAGTGGTTTTAATTTGTTGAAACTATTGACTAAAGTATCTTACACTTAAGCACAACAACTTAGCACAAGATACATCAGTGATTTCGTCGATCATAAGAGAAAATGAAGCGTCCTTCATATCCTTTATAAGTTCACTAGCAGAGGCACCCGGCGTTGCCCAGGATAATTACAGTTTTAGGTAAGCAGAACAACCTCAAGAAGATAAATAATAACTCAAATTGGTTTTCCGTAATTCTACAATTTCCTGTTGTAGAAGAAGCTCCCTTTGTTCAGATGATTCCGACGACCGGATAACTATTTTTTCTTCTCTGACCAATACTCATTCATTTCTTAAAGAGGAGTCATTTCGATTGATTACATGTATCCTTTTTTTCCCACTCTGCTCTCGATGTCTTGAAGCAAAACTTGGCCATTCATCACTTTATGTGGGCTACCAGTCGCCGTTTCTTCTGTTGATACGCATGCATGGTCGAAGGCCGCCTGGGAACTTCGATGACTACTTGATCACTCATCCCTTGCTCAGTTTCTCAATATTCTGCTAACTCTCCATTATCCTAACTCTCCACTTTCTGTTTCCCCAGTTCACTTTCCAAAATTGTTCCCAAATCATCCACACTTCTAAAGGATTTATTACATGCGGTGTATAATGCAATATGAAGCTCTCTCCTCTTCTTAGCATCAACAATGGCTGAATAACGGTTCGCTGAATCCTGGCTTTGTAAGAACTGGGATATAGGTTGCACGGAAGTTCTTCCTTGGTGTTTTTTTGTCAAAGCATGGGCTTTTAAATCGCTATAGTGTGCACGAATTTTAACTTTGCAGTATTTGCACTCAGCAAAATTATCGTCACCAGTTACAGGAGCAATCCAATCTAAGCACAAAACAAAATTTGTTATTGAATCTACCTAAATAACAATATACACTTTATGGTGGAGAAATTCCAACTTCTGTGAAGATTTCAAAAAGGTAACAAAGCAGTTTCTTTGTATCCTTGGGGCCTCGGTAACGCAGAACAATCTCAAAAGCGGACACACTTCTTTCAAAAAAACGAAACCAACTTAAGCCAAAAAGTATTTTTAACTTAGAAGTTCGTATTCTTAATAAAAGCCGATGTCGATGCATCGACAATGTTTTAGAATAAAATCAGTGGTCGAAACATCGATGTCTTTCTTAACATCGCCCATCATATATACAGGTACCCCTTGTTAACAAATGTCTACTAGCAGAACAATATCGTTTCGTGTATTTCGCCCATTTTCCCATCTTGGACCTTGCAGGCAGGAAGCTGTACTGACTTAACTGCTTAATGATAATGTGCAGGCTGATAATGCGATCAGGAGATAACAAAATCGAAATGAGTCTCCACGTGTTTCATTCGCTTTTAAATTGACGTGACATCGCATTTCGACCAAGCACAACGATTCTTTGAAGAGAACTATTTCTTAATAACTGTGCAAGCGCAAATTGTTTCCTCCCGGATCAGAGTAGTTAGCCTACTTCCAGGCCTGCCTACTTCGAACTTTACGGGAATTGTGTCAAGTCTTGTAGCCAAAAAAATAGCCAATACTAGCCCAATAGCCCAAGCTGTTTTTTTTTCTCCTGCCAACAGGGTTTCAAACTAGTCCAATTGGGCGGGAAATAGCCCAACCTGGTCACTAGACTCGGAAAATAGCAATAGACTCAAATCCAGGCCCGTAGTCAGGGGGGGGCGACGACCAACCCATTATGGAAAAAGGTCCGACTCAGTAGAGATTTTGAAAAAAGGTCCGGAATTTTTGAAAATCCCCCCCCCCCCCCCCCCAAAATTACGTCCTGGCTACAGCCCTGAAATCGGCCCACATATCAATGATTGTTTTTATGCAGACCATTCCAGATGACGTGTGGTGAAAAGTAGTTTAGCATTATGTGTATGTTATGTTAAAATAATTGATAAAACCAAGAACAGATGAAGATACGTGTGTGAGTCGCCCGTCCCCCCCCCCCCCTTCATCTGTTCTTGATAAAACATTTTATTTCAATACTTTGTGTGTGAAACAAAATATATATTATATCAGGTTGTTGCAAAAGTTTTTTCCGGATTTTTATTCCAACATAAAAACGATTGAATTTGAATGACAGATTCAGTTCATGCATATGCCGGGCAATGGTTGAAAAGTGAACCTTGAACTGTTCTGCGAGTTCCCTCGTTGTTACATTGTGATCTTCATCAATTGCTTGGTGTAGATCACCATCTGGAATCATGATTAGCCGACCAGAGAGGTGCATCTTGAAGAGTGCTATCTCCGCGTCTGAACCGGCGATACCATTCTTCTATTGTATGTAAACTAACAGTGCCATCACCTAAACGTTGGAAAATGTTTCGGTGACATTGCGCAGCACTGATCTTTCCAAAATACACGTAGAAGGTTATTGCTCGAATATGCTCGCGTGGAAGGTCCATTTCAGACCGTTGATGGCACTCACAGATGTATAGTCAGAAAGTTGATTCTTGGATGTAATATAGCAAAGATATGCAGGAATCGAATGCAATAATTTGTTTGAAAACATATGAACACCCCCCCTCGGAAAATGAGCCTTTCTTGGGCACGGGTTCTAGAACCGGAAGAAACTTTTGCAACAACCTGATATATATTATGTGAAATATATTTTATATATTCAACAAAATAATATTTCCGATTTTAAACCGATTTTTCACTTACATCGAATATATCGCTCATTATGATAAATGCAGATCGATTCCTTCCTTCCTTCCTTCACAGCTCTCGTCTCCCAGGGGAGGAGACTAGCTGATTTTACACTAGAGATGGAGGCTCTCAGTTTTAGATTACTAGATTAAACTAAAAACTGCTATTGACAAGGGGTTTTTGCAATACTTCTAATAAATTGGTTTCGAATAAATATTTGAAAAGGACTTTCACTATGATTTTCTTAGTTTCTCGGTTCATCGGGGAGGCAAGGAGAATATTTTGTAGAGAAATATCAATTTTTCTGCGTTGGAACTCTTGCAGAAGGGGCTCCCTCTGACGGTAAAAAATAGGACAATGAAGTAACACGTGTTCTACTGATTCAACTGCCCCGCACTTGCAACGGTCCGTAGGCGCTATCTTTAATTTGTACAAGAAACTGTTTAGCCGTACATGACCAGTTCTTAACCTGAAGAGGATAGACTTTTGTTGAAAAGAGAGCCATTTAGGTGAGGAATGACTAAAGTTTCCTATCCTTGGGAAAAGGTATTTGTAACAGGCTCCCTTGGATTCCGCAAGCCAAAGATTATTCCAGTTCACAGTAACGCTTCGTCGTATACAGTCTCGAAAAGATGAAGTGTCTACTCGAGATATTGAAATAGGTTTATTCCCAACCCTCGCCCAATGAGCTAGATTGTCTGCAGTTTCGTTTCCGCTTATTCCGTGGTGGCCAGGTACCCAGAGAAATCTAATACAATAATTATTCTCTTCAAGCAGATGTAGAAGGCTTATCACTCGGCCGATAAGGTTGTTATAAAACCAGCGGAATTTGTGAAAACTTGATTGAATGGATAAGAGCGCACTTTTCGAATCCGAAAGTATCAGATAATGGTTTGGGGGTAAAGTTGCAATGGTAGTTAGCGAACAATGAATTGATATTAGTTCAAGCTGATAAGAACTAGTTGCAGGTTCAATTTTTTTGGAGATTATGTGTTTTCCCTTTATGTACACACCGATCCCCCCAATAAGACTTGAGGGAGACAGGGAAGCATCTGAATATACTTTAATAAAACCAGAATGTTTATCTCTCAAGAAATCATTAAAAAGTTTATCCCGTAAAGATCGCGTGGGGGGTTCGAAGACCCACCTAGGAGTGTCCGAGATGAGATCAGGTGGAGGGAGCTTCCAGACATTTTTTAGTATTGTAATTCCACAAGTTTTAAAACGCTCACAATTAAACTTTGCCAAAATTTGAGATATTAGAGACCTGAGTTTATTTGACTTCATAACAGTGTGAGATTTTTCAGCCAGTGTAATGCCCTCAATAAGATTAGACTTCACGTGGCAGAGTGAGAAGAATTGTGCAGCTGCCTTCGCTTCCCACCTTAGATGTGGGGGGGGGGGGGGGTAAGTTCACTTCTACATAAAGCGTCGAGCAAGGCGAGGATTGAGGGGCATGAAGACAACTTCGGATAATCTTCCTTTCTTCTTTAACTAGAGACTCAATTGCACTCTTGGGGGCAAGGAGGAAGATAATAGCTGAGATATCCGTTGATTTAATAAGCGTGTTAATGAGTTTGGAGGATTCACTCCATGCTGGTCCCCATTTTGCCCTAGTGATAAGCTTCAGCTGAGCCAAATTGCTTTGAAGACGTCTTTTTGTTTCTGCTATGTGGCACTTCCAAGATAGTCTGTCATCAATAAGAAAACCTAAGAATTTGTGGGTGCGTCTGCAGGGGAGTTTTTCTCCTTGCATGACAATTGTGAGCAGCGGAGAAGGCCTTGTTTTAGCAATACACATAACTACCGATTTATCAGGAGAGAAGTTAAGGTGATTATCCACTCCCCAACTATCGAGCACATCACAGGCGTTTTGCAAAGCTGCGCGGATGTTTGGGATGGAGCTGCTCGCAGTCCAAATAGCCATGTCATCTGCAAAAATGCTTTTATTAATCTCCATGGGAACGTTACTAAAGGCATCTCTTGTATATATATTAAAAAGCGTGGGGCTTAGTATGGATCCCTGTGGGACCCCTTGATGGCTGTTTGCCCAGACTTCCCCGCCGGGGAACTTAACACCGACTTTCCTCATCCTGAGAAAGGAAGAAATCCATAACACCAGTCTACTGGGAACTTGGATATTTATTAGCTTATTAATCAATAGGTCATGAGGCACAGAATCAAAAGCCTTTTTAACGTCGAGAAATATGATACCAATACTCTCATTTTTCTCTCTCGCTGCATATATGTCATCTACAAGATTGATAACAGAGTGAATGTGATCACGCCCCTTCCTGAAACCCGATGAATAATTTGGCAGAAGTTCATGAGATTCTAAGAAATGCTGCAGCCTATTGTTTACCATCCTCTCAACTATTTTAATCAGACACGATGTAAGGGCAATTGGCCTGTAATTTTGTGGATCATCTGAGGACTTATTTGGCTTGAGGATGGGAAAGATAGTAGCGTCTTTCCATCTAGGCGGGATAATGCCCGACAGCCAAGATTTGTTAATGGCCTCTAGTAGGAGTCCCAGTTGGCTGTCACTTAAATTCAGGAAAGTGGAATTTTGTAATTGATCGGGACCAGGCGCCGTTCGCGTCGATCTAAAAGACGAAGTTAGTTCAAATTTTGTGAAGGGCCTCTCCCAGGGGGAGCGTAGCTCCTCTGAGCAGAAATCTCCCGATAGGTGACAAGGCCATGGTAAATCAGCTGTAGACCTGGCACCCACTGTCGCCATAAGGATGGCTCTGGCAGAAGATTCCGGGTCAATGAGCTTGCCATCCTTACCTTTAATAAGAGGAATGAGCGAAGGTGCATTCTTTCGAAAGCATCTGAGGGTTTTCCATATGCTATTGGGGCTATCATCTTGGACCCTGATTTTCCAAAATTTTCTTCTGTTCTTCTTGAGGGTTTTTTTACATATTGCTTTATCTCTTTTAGATAAGAGCCAGCATTGGTCACACCTACATTTCAAAAACATCCTCCTTGACTTATTCCTTTCCCATACAGCTGTTTCGCAGTCTGCATTCCACCAACATGGTCTCATAGGAATGACCCTGGCTTTATGAGAAACGGGGCCTTGAATATTAGCCTGAAAAGCTTTCAGGATGGAGAGAATATCTGGGGAACGAAAGTAACATCCCTTCAGGGGCTGAGGCCCGTGTGCAGTAGAAGAGGAAGAGCTGTCAGATGCGGGTAATGTAGCACTGCGAAGAGGACACTTTGGAGACTTGAGGGAAATAGTTAGACGAATCGGCTGGTGGTCGCTTCCATATGTACCTGGAATATTTTCCAGATGCATAGGGAAGGGGCAGTCCAATGAAACTAAGGCCAGATCAAGATTTGCCGAGGACCATGCAGAGTTAGATGGATGAAAGGTATGTTCTGAGGTGAAAAGAACGGTAAAATTAAACTGGCTTTGAAGATCTTCTAGACAGCGCCCGTTCTGATTATAATTTTTACAGCCCCACTGGGGGCTTTTTGCATTAAAATCTCCAATGGCTACAAAGGGGGGAGAAAAAAGGCTAGTAATATCCCTCCAGTTATCTTTACTCAGATAGCCAGGAACATAGACGCTATAAACATGAAGCCAGACTCCCTGAAGAAATACAACCAGATCAATAATAGCTACATCTCTGACATGTTTGAAGAAGTTAATGTAGTGGGGGATAGTTGAGCTAACCGAGGTTAAATTCCCCCCGCCATGCTTTTCCCTACTATTTGTATAAGTATGGAATCTGGAGATACTAACTGACATATCCGGACTTAAAAAAGTTTCACAAAAAGTCAATATATCCGCTTTACTTTTTAATAGAGAGACATCTTCCCAATTAGAAAACAGTCCTCTAATATTCCAATGTACTACCGCAATATGATTTTTATTCTTGGCCAACGGTGGGACCATTTGAAGAAAAGGGGAGGAGCATTTTGTTCCACCAATCCTCTGTATCTACGAGCCACATCGGCGTATGAGAAAACTTAGATCTTAACACATTGAAAGCTCCTTCAATAAACTTGGGCTCACCACCTCTATTTATTTCCACCAGAGATGAAATAAAAACTTTCAGACAGTTGCTTACCAATTGGTCAATAGTATGGCTTCCTAATACTGTTTTTATCTCTGAGTCATTGAGGGCTCCGTTATCCATATACTGTTGAGGGCAGGTTTTTTCAACTCCACGCTCCTCTAGGGAGAAGGGGGAGAGTTGGGACCAGTGTATTTGCGTCAGTAAGGGGTCATTTGCTAAGGTTTGCGACGGGGTACGAATTGGTGACTGATAGGGGAATACTGGCGGTAGCTCATCTCTACCACATGTCGTGCAAGTGATATTTGTTTCACTATCTCTTCTAGCTAGACCTTCTATACTTGAAGAATTCTGATGGACATCGGGACGAGGGATCGACTGTTTGTGAGAGTTCATAGTAGAGCTGGGGGAAACTGCTCTAGCAACTGTTGCAAAGGACCTATGGCCCGGTATATTTGCTCCCATTTCCATATCCACCAATCTCTTCGCTTCATAATATGAGAGATATTGTTCAATCATTTTCACTCGAATTTGCGCTTCATATTTAAACTTGGTGCACCCTCTATAATAAGAAGAGTGGTTTTCGTCACAGTTCGCACAAATAAAGCTGGTTGCTGTACACTCATTTCTAGAGTGACAGGATGAAAGACATTTAGAACAGGTTTGAGGATTCCTACATCTGGCTTTTGTATGCCCAAGCTTATGGCAAGCTATGCACTGCATAGGTCTGGGCGGCGGCGGAGATACAGCGAATATCTCGTGTTCAAATTTGATTTCTTGCGGGGGTTTTGGCAAATTGAAAAAGACCAGAATTTTGCCATATCGGGCTCCTTCGTAGGGCGGGGCAAATTTTTTTATATCTGAAATATGGGGCCCTAGATCCGAGTGATTTTGCAGATCTAGTAAGGTTATTGTTTGCCTTATTCCAAAAATGAATCCAACGGATGAAGCGAGAAATTTAGGGACTTCATACGACAAATGATATAGTCCAATGTCTGTGAACTTGATACAGCTAATGGCTTGAGCTTTACTATAGAATTTTACCAAAAATTTTCCTGAGTTCAATTTAGAAACGCTTAATTTGTGACCCACCAATGAAGAAATCATATTCCGGAACAAACCTGGCGAAATAGATTCTTCGAGTAGAATATGCGTCTGATCAGAAGAGTTACCTTTTTCATTGGAATTAGGTATTCCATTTGCACGGGAAACCGTAATTAGCAGCCACGGCCGAGCCGCAATGTTAATTTGATTTACTAAATCACCTGGTCGGGTCAAGGTTGAGTCTGGGTTCGCAGGGGGAATCCAAGCTTTGAAGACAGGACTACTACTAGGTGACTGCTCTAAGGTAGGCAAATTTAAGATTTCCTGGCTTTTAGAGACTAATTTGTTCTTTGTTCCTTTTTTCTCCTTTTTGTCCTTTTTACTTTTTTTATCCTTTTTACCTTTATCCTTCTTACTTATATTCTTCTCCGAAGTTTGAGAAGGCGTAATCTCTTCCATTGATGAGTTCTGAGATTTAGAACTACTAATAGAATTATGGCGTCTTTTCCCCAGGAGGAAAGATACTCCTGCTTCGCCTTCCGAACAGTCCATTCTCCCTACCGATGAAGAGCGCCGGAGGCTCGCCGGGGGAGGGGAGTCCCCCATGGCGGCGCGCTCAATTTTGTCCTTCTCTATCAAGAAAAACTAGCAGGAATTCCTGTTATTTAAGGCAACTGGAAGGTAAAACTGACTTCTATGTGCCCCTGGAGGAAGGGGACCGAGGCCTACTACAGCCCGAGAACTACGACGGCTTTCTCACTTGCCAGCAGCGCGTCCACACTCCTCGCCCGTGAACGTCTTGACCAACATATCTGCAGATCGATTTCTATTAAGATTCGATTCAAATGAAAAACCAACAACACAAAACAGTAATTCGTTTTCATTGGGCCTGACTAAAACACGGAGCTGCGGAGCTTGCGGATCCTGCGGAGCTAAACTACGGAAGTTCAATCGAGCCAACTAAATTGAAACATCGTTCAAATCTCAATAAAAAAAGTGAAAAATTGACATTCAACGATGCTTGTTAATTGAATTTAGAAATCTAAATTATACAAAATCACGAAAAAAAATATCACAATAATAGCCTTACAGAAATTCAAACGAAATATTCCATTTAAAGCCTATATATACAGGGTGGTCCATAGGTCTGTCCCCCTCTTTTATTTTTTGAACCGAAGCAGATATGTCAATTTTGATGAATCCAATGAATAAGAAGTTGTGGGTGGCTATCCCATGGTGCACTTTTCATCATCCCAAATATGCAAATTAGGACACATTCAAAATTTATCTCAAAAACCGTAAGGGATAGAGAAAAAAACCCAATTGCAAACTTGTTCAGCATAAAAAAACAAACAAAACAAAAATAAAATCATCCAAATCGGACCAACGGTTCCCAAAAAAAGTTAATTGCAAATGCTAATTGGCACTCACATTGCATTTGCATCTTCCT
>JAHWFO010104884.1:0-11886 GCA_023313115.1 Rhysida immarginata
TTGTCGGCGATAGTCGGAGATGCCTTCTAGCCCTCTCTACTCCAAGGTGTTGTGATGTCATAGAATGCTGTATTGCACTATTGGTTGGCATTTCGATGATAGAACCATTTCCGCCGTTGATGAAATAAAGGTTATACTCTCTCATTAAAATCAAATTACCATAATTATTTACACATTTGATTAATAAATTTATAAAAGTTTCATTAAATATATTAAAATAATTTAGAAGGTTATATAAATAATGTAACAGGTATCTAAATTACTGTTTAAGATACTGTGCGACGCTAAAACGAAGTAGTTCGATCTTTTTTTTTTTTTTTTTTCATTCAAAATTACTGAAAATGATTTTTTCAGAAAAAAAATTTAAGGCTGCATTCACTTTTGGCCGCACTCCCGAAATTTTCGATTTTTTTGGGTTTAGAGCCGCGGCCTATATTCGAAAAAATACGGTAATTAGAAAATGAATGGAAAAATTCTGCGACCTGGATTTGTACCAGGAACTTCTACTGTCATGTTGCCTCTACCAATTTGGCTAGCACTACATTTGGTTAGCCATGCTGTCACTAACAAGGAGAGTTCGCAATCGACTCTTCACGATTTTGATCTTTTTTTTTTTTTTTTTTTTTTGGTGATACCTGTCTGAACTTTTCATCCAATGCACCTTTAAGTAAATTTTTTTTATACTTGAAATTTAGAGAAATTTCCAGGTTCGTTATATTTTATATATTTATAATGCATTTATTATTTATTACATAATTATGCAGAAAATAATGAATACATAGATTAGATATATAAATGAATAATTGAAAAATAAAGCCATGAGAGAGAGAGAGAGATTTTTTTTTATTATTTACATTGCTCTGAATGATACAAATCATAGAAACATGAAAAATATTTTCTGCATACAGCACATTTTATAAATGCGCACGCATCACAATTACATTTCGATGAACATATTGCTTTAGGAAAGCAGACTTCATTAACATTTGAAAAAAGTCATAAATGCTCCCGCTGCACTAGCAGCACTGATTAAAAATGTCCTTTTTTAGGCCTTATAACGAACTTGGAAATTTCTCTAAATTTCAAGTATAAAAAAAGTTAATTAAAAGGAGCATTGGACAATAAGCTCTGACATGTATCAACTTATTTTCAATACAGATTCACCAAAAAAAAAAAAAAAAAAAATCAAAATCTGTGAAGAGTTGCCTTCGAACTCTGTCTTAAAGAAACCAAGTTGTCAAGATGGGAAGCCCAATGAGTCAGGCACCCGGTTCAGAGATCGTGAATTTCCCCTATCCAAACCATCAGGAAGTTTGATGAACACATAAGAAATGAAGAAATTAAACTGGAGCTAACTCCAAACATCAGGTAAATTATATTAATTAGAAAATGGATGGAAAAATTCTGCGACCTGGATAGCCCAATTGGTAGAGACGTCAACCATGACCGTAGAGGTTTCTGGTTCGAATCCAGGTCGCAGAATTTTTCCATCCATTTTCTAATTAATATTTTAGCAACAGAAACTAAGAGAAAAACTACAAAATAACACAAATACAGGGTCAAGTCACATTATTTTGACCACCCACTACGTTTGTCTTCGGGGTTGCCCAGCCGAGGAACTATGTCACGTGTTGGAAATTGGTTAGGTGACTATATAAGGTAGGGTTCCACTATGTTAAAAACATACCCCTCATTGCTGCAATGGGTAAGAAACGTGATTTATCAGATCTGGAAAGGGGGATGATAACCGAAGAGCTACAGTGGACCAACCGAAGAGCTACAGTGGACCAACTTGCCACTCAAACAAGGGTGCTACCAGACACGTCTCTAAAACCACAGTATAGAGGATACTGCTACGTATGGGCCTCTGCAGCAGACAGATGGTCACCGCACCCAGGCTGACGAGCATTCGTCGCCAAAAACTGCTTCAATTTGCCCAACAGTACAGAAACTAGACCACTTCTGATTGGAAAAAGGTTGCCTTCTTTGATTAGTCACGATTTCTATTCCACAGAAATGACTGCCGTTGGCAGATGAGGTGAGAAACCTCCGAGAATAAGCATCCTGCAACCATTGTTGGACGAATCCAGGCTAGTGGCGGCAGCATTATAATGTGGGGAGTGTTCCCGTGGCGTTGTCTGCACTCACTGATACCTGTAGAAGGCACTCTCAACTGATTCGGTTATTTATCCATAATTGCAGATCAAGTACACCCATACGGGGATGGGAAATATAAGACAATGTAATGGCACGTTCCCAGAGGGGGATGGTACATTCCAGCAAGACAATGTGAGCTAAAAAATGTACTGCATTTGGCCTAATAGAATTCCTGCTAGTGAGCTCTGAACACCTCACGTTATTTCTTGCCCACCCGGTATATATCAAAAATGCACTAAAAAAAAAACTCCAAATATGCAAAACACATTTTAAGCAAACATAAAATCAAGAATTATGCAGAAACATGCCAAAATTAACGATAAGAAAGAAATAGTAATCATTGAAAACATTTTTTTTGTTAAACAAATTTTACCCACCAGAGATTTTAAATAATGCCGAATTAATAGATAGTAATTTATTATTCAACCAAGTATAAGGCATGTTCAAATGAAAGTGATTCAAAGGGAACTGACACTGATTAAATGAAAGTATTAATATTTACCTTTGTGTATATGAAAAAAGAAAATCGTATAGTCACTATTATAGATGCGCAGTCCTAAAAAGAAAAAAAAAAAAAACTCCACCTGCCGCAATACAGGACTCCTACTGGGGCATCAGTAGGCTAATGCCGTCTGTAAAAAAGTCTGCTGCTCTCTGAACCATGCCCGAACAACGTCCTTAACCTCCTCCTCATTGGCGAATCGTCGACCTTTCAGTGCCCTCTTTAAAGGACCAAACACATGAAAATAACATGAGAGTTCCGGGCTATAAGCAGGGTGTGGCAGAACCTGCCACTGCATTTTGGTTATTGCTTCCTGCACCAATCTTGCAACATGTGGCCTAGCATTGTCCTGGAGGAGGATCACTCCATCACTGAGCTTACCAGGACGCTTGTGTTTCACAGCTTGACACAAGTTCTACAGTGTCTTGGTGTATGCGATAGCATTAATGCGGGTTTGGATTCCATAAACTCCGAAAGCAGAGGATCATCAGAGTCCAAGAAACGGGTAAACATAACCTTCCCGGCTGAACTTTGCAACTTGAATTTTTTGGGCCATGGTGACGATGGATGCTTCCAATGCATTGTGGATATCTTCTCGGAGGGTTCCCAATA
This sequence comes from Rhysida immarginata, assembly GCA_023313115.1. Classification (NCBI taxonomy): domain Eukaryota; kingdom Metazoa; phylum Arthropoda; class Chilopoda; order Scolopendromorpha; family Scolopendridae; genus Rhysida; species Rhysida immarginata. The sequence continues at coordinate 3,272 of JAHWFO010104884.1, forward strand.
ATGGCACTAGGTCTCATCTACCGCGATGATCTTCTTCAAAAACTCTTCCCCCTCATGACTGTAACGTTCCAGATGACCTAAACAGCAGCCAAAACTTAGCCCTTTGTGCACTTCCGTCATCATTCGGGATACCTACTGACAGCAGACCTTGCCATATCCCAGGCTTTTCACTAAAACATATGCGGAAACAATACTGAATTTGTCATCCTTCTCAAGTGACCGTATGCTGATCCGCCTGCCCTCACGAATTAATCGGTGAGGACCACGTTTGCTTGACCCGGACGTGGTTTATAAGCTGTTTCCACATGGCCACCATGGAACATTTTGGCCCAATGCACCACGGTTGCTTTTGAGGCACATGCTTCTCTATAAACACTCAACATCCGAGCATGAATGTCAACTGGTGGAATGTCGTCAGCTGTCAGGAACATTATCACTGCTCGCTGGTCAGGTTTGGATAGAAATTTAATAGGAGGGTCCATTGTAACACAAATGAAATACAAGCGTAAGCGTTATGTAACTTCCCACAGCAGTGCTTATCAGAACAAGCAGACGATACGTCAACACTCGTGTCTGCGCACTCATGAGCTCGCACGCTACAGCCCGAATCACTTTCATATGAACATGCCTTTTACTAAAAGAAGAGAAAATAAAAACTATTAAACAAATGTGACATTCCCTGCCAAGACGTTGGTCACTGAAGGCCAACGGAGGCCGTAGCCCCCCATGCGGAAGTGTCAGTACTAGTGGTTCCAGGGCTTGCGTTAGAGATATGAACAACAACCTTGTTGGTAGTGTTTAAAACAACATATTTAATTGCGTATAAGACAAAAAAAAATCTTAATCTTTAGTTATTTGCTAACACGGGGATCCCCATAATTGACAACATTAAACATAACTAAAACAAGGCAGTAAAGCGGAAATAGCTTCAAATTTCATATCATTGACTGCCCTATGCGAACTACATTTTGAAATCATAATGAGATTAACTCTTCTTTATCTTTCTGGCTTCACAAGACCCTTCTCGAGTTTCTTCTCTACTGCTTACAAAAGACGTTCTGAGCTCGTACACATCCTGATTTATTGTTTCTCTCATTCAACCAGAAGAACCTTGTTACCGTGCCTCCAGGCACAAGCAAATAATACAACCATAGCCCATTACTCCCAAGCACCGTGCATACTAAAATCTGATGCTCACAACCAACGGATAGCGTCATTTGATGCCCCCTTTTTTTTTTTTTTTTTCCAAATTGTTTTTTTCTGCATCAAAGGAGGGGTCACAGTAACCCTTTAAATTTGCTCCTGACCTAATTGGTTGTATCAGCCAAGAAAGTACGCCCCTCACCCACTGCATTCACGGAGAGCCGAGCAGCAGACTCGACACCTTCTACAACAACAAAAACACTGCTTAGCATCCTAAATGACCACAGCGGACATGAGCTCATTCGTCCTCAGCCATAAACATTATCTCTGCAACGGGAGGGAGCCTTGCTCTACCTTACAAATTATTTTGCCCTGGTCAATGACTGCTATTCATCCAGGCCAAACAGCAAAAATCACACATTATGTATTAAAGATAAATAAATGCGATAAGGTACATCCAATCAATGTTTGAAGCGAGCACGAAGAAAAGGGAAAAAAAAAATACAGTCAGCGAGCACCATACAGTCATTGGGCTGAAAAAAAAAATCCTGTGCACAAAATCGCTTCCCGCCCATATACATGCAACGATACCGGGCTGTTGAAATACAGTTCAAGCAGCAACCGATCACCGGGCGTCAACGCACGAAGGTCTGCGGGACGAACGTTCACGATGGAAATCGACCCGTCAAAAATTCCTTAAATCGAACACTCACCTGTTGCAGCATTCTGCCTGTCACTGGGTTCTTTGTTAAACTCTGCGCTGAATCTATCGCTTGACCATGGCCTACAACAATAGAAGAAAGCCAGTCCATCGGTCTTTCAGCAGTGTCAACAAATTCATAAGGAGAGTTGCTTTGTTTTCTCACAGTGTGACACTAGCAGTGCCCAGTTGTTGCATTGAGAGGCTGCTATGTTAACATTATCTTACAATTTACTAGTCCGAATGAAATTTTGCACACATAATTCAGGTATATTAAAAAAAATATAACTGCTAAGTTTAAGATATGCTTAATAGTTTTTCTTTGAATTATAATTGTTTGAAAAAAGGGTACTTTGTTCCTAGAACAGTTATGAAGTTCTGTATCCATAAAATGTGTCCCTTAATTATTTTTCTGGTAAGGAATGAATTCAAGAATGGCCTGGACTAAAAGATTTTTAATACAGTCAAATCCCGTTATAACTAATTCCATTGTAACAAAGTTTTCATTATAACAAAGTTTTTCTGCGTTTCTGGCAAAAAAAACTTATTCTTTTAATGTTATTATGATCCCGCTATAACCAAATCTTTATAACGAAGTTTTCATTGTAACGAAGCAAATTTTTGTTCCCGACAACATAATTTCATTATAACGAAATGTTACTTGGAAGTTGCACATTAGATAAGTGACAAATCGAATCTGTAAAAATCAGCAAATTAAAAATAACAGCTCTTGTTAGTAAGACATGAATTTGAAGATCACATTTCTATTCGAAGAAAAATTTTTAAGAAATACAGTATTGTTTTTAATCATCTTATTCATCACTATTTTCAATACTGTGTACATGTACTGTATTGTTATCAGTATTTTGTGGGAATTTAAATCTGTAGTAAAACGATAGTATTCCGGTAATCCCACGTGAGAATGGCGCAAGGTTTTGTTAAACTTGTAATTCTTCAGAAAAATAAGGTCTGTAGTATAATTCAATTATTTTAGTACATGCAATACAGTACTATAAAATTCAAACTAAATCTATGATGCTTAATATTAAACAGAAGGAAAAACTTAAAGAATTGCATTAAAATGGAGCTATTTTAGTCACATGACATGTCACATGGGCCCGACGAGAAGTAAATCTTTGCTAATATTGTTCTAGCAATTCCTTGAGTCATATATATATATCAGCTCAATATATTTTTCGCTTAACTTTATAATATTTTGACAAAATCGAAGCAACAGAGAGCGAGATTGTTGTTAATTAGTATTGTTGTTGAGGGAATTTCTTCCAGTTGTTTAATGCACGCTTGCCGTTTTTATAGCGTTTTTTTTTTTCGTGTTATTGTAACAAAAGATTATTATACGTTGTTTGTTGAGAAAGTTCGTAGAGAGGACACGTTTTGTTTACCCGGTTGTCGATAGCAATAATGGCGTCCGACTGCGATGTTTTTTTTTGTTCGAATTTAATTTCACAAGTTTACGACTTTCACAATCCTATTATACATTATGAATTTTGAATTAATGTATATACTATTGGATTAAAATTGCTTTTTGCAAAGGAGGGTGAATGATGAACGTTTGATAGGCGACTTCAGATGCAGCGTGTCAGATCCCGAGTGGAGTGTTCGATTGGATGTATCGAACTGCCGACCCCCATAAATAAGGTTCTGTGCGCAGGTATTGCTGCTGGAGCAGCATTTATTTGTTCTGCTTGCCATAATTGATGACAACTTATTGTGTGTTTTTTTTTATTTCATTTACTTTGACTGGAGGAAACTACGCAAGGCACCAAGTTAAGTTTCACAACTGAACGATTATCCCGATGGTGGCAAATTGCACCGCTCGCTTTAGAGAGGTCCGTCCGCGTTAAGTTTGGAGAACTGTTTGTTTATGTCTTATTAAAACATTTTGTATGCTAATTTTAAATTGGAAGTTTAGCCAATACAAATGTCTTTAAAATTTGACATTGATATTTTGCCTGTTGTCCATAGTTGTATTGGAATAAGGTTGAGGAGCACTTTCGAGCACGTAGCTAGTTATTCTAAGTTTTAGTAATTCTGAAGGAGTGTGCGTTTCTGTGAAGCGCTTGTTTATGTCAATAGCACATGTACAGTCGATCGCCATGGTATTATGGAAAATGGATTACTGTGTGTTATAGAGATATTACATTAAAGTTGGTAGCTAACTGTGCGGGAATCACAGGTGGGGTTTCGGTGATTCTCCCCGCTTTACTCGTTGGGTCAGCTGAAATTAAAAGAATCACTTGACGCTCTCCGACGTCATGCCTATGGAAATAAATGTGGGTGATTGCCTGTTACAGACCCAATTTTGTGTTACTCGCACTGCGCCCTCATTTGTGGAATTCTTTTACTGACTTGATGCTCTTGCTCAAAATCCCTTGTAGCAAATATTATTGAGAAGTAATTGAGCTGTGTATACATTGTGAGGAACTGCATGCGTTCTGCGCACCCGGTGGGGGCGATCATTATTGAGGCCCCTTTAGACTAGCGTTGTCGACTATTTATGTAGCACAATTAGTTTAGAGCATTAATTTTTAAGAGAAATCAAGAATCGGTATTTTATATTGAATAATATGCTGGTAATGTTAATAAACGTTGATTGATCTTCTTTCTTAAAATTGCTTCTATTAATTGTGTATGTAGACTCTCAACATCTCATTCCTCAATTATCAGTCCCGAACCCCGTTGAAGATTTCCAGTCCCGACACATTAGCTGTGGTTGTGTGCTTGTATGAATACTTAATTAAGGGGGGGGGTCGTCACAGCGTAATGTTACGAAGGATGCAAAACAAGACACTCAATGTAACGATTTTATTGTAATTATGTTAAACTCTGTGTTAAACTAGTTTAAATATCTGAAAACAAGAACCATTAAAAATAAAATCTTTGTCGTGTTCAATTTATTTACTGAAATTATGCACACAGACTACTATTTACAGCAGCAAAGACTTAACAGCGAAAAGTACAATCTCCGTTTTTAATCATGATTTCCGGTATTACTGTTACACTACAGATTTCACAATCCTAACTGTGAATTTAAAACGCTAATATTGAATAATATTTGCCATAATTACGGATAAAACATTAAAAAATGTACATTCTCTGCTTAAAATAAGCTATTTTTCATTTATTCTCAAATTAATTTGCAATCTCGATTTAATGAAGTTTTCATTATAACTAAGTTAACCAATGTAAACCGAAGTTTTCATTATAACTGCATTTGACTGTATATAGTTCTGATGTGGGGATGTGATATTTTAAAATTAAATCTGCGGTAACCCACATAATTTTTAAGCTCAAAAATTTATAATAAAAATTCTATTTCACTTAGAGCAAAACTACTTCAAATTATGATTTATATTGTATATTAAAGAATGTGGGAAAAAAAATGTAAGCAAAATCTTTCTTAAAGTTTGGAGATACAGGTGGATCCTCGTTAAAACGAATAGCTAGAGACCGAAAAATTTGTTCGTTATGACGAAAATTCGAGAGCAATAAGACCTGCTATCTCTGCCACGAAGCTGAGAGGGAAAAGACCATGGCCCCATCCCCAACCTAGACCCTCCCCCCTCCCCGAGGATCTAGCCGAGAATCTAGCTCATCGAGCAACGAAAAAGTCTACTTCAAATTGTAATCTTGAACCAGACATCAGCTACAGGTACTGTGCCTCTCTAGTGGGCATTTTTCATCCATGGTATTGCCTACAACAATTTGAAGCATAGCATACAACAATTCTTCTATTGTTGTATGCCATGCTCAAGAGAGATTCAGCGCCGAGTTTAACAAAGAGCCCTCTCCATCAATAAACAATTATACGGGCTATTACGATCTGGATAAGATGATTGAAGGATAGGTCTTGACACAAGGGAACATCACTCTTCGTTGACTTCTCAGATTAAAAAAACGTATATTAAAATGACAAATGAACAGCAAGAACATAACATAATCTACGATACTGACACGTCGATGCATGTTGGAATATTTTCTCAGTGATGGCTACAGAAACAAAGGGCAGCATGGCGCGCTTGAAGGCAATGGGCGTAACCACCGAGAGAGAAGGCCTCTGCGATGAAACATAATACATTGTTACATCATCACAAATAGGGCACTGTTATTCGTATTTTTACCAATAATAAGCCATAAATTTGCCCTAACTATGATGATGTAACAATGTATTACTTTTCATCGCAGAGGCCTTCTCTCTCGGTGGTTACATAATGGGGCACTGAAAGTCTGAAAGGGTCACTGAATGCAGCTAAATTCTTACTTTAAAGTAAAAAAAGTACATGCATTTCAGTGACCTACATTTATATTTTTTAGGCATAATGCTAATTTCGGAATCTGTATGCGATTAGGGCACGTTAAAGCTTTCTAATTTCTCCTAGGCTAATCTCTTCCTTACTTTGTGATGCCACAAAAAGATGTCATCTGGTGGTACAGTCCTTAATAGTTCTTAAAGTATATTTTTCAACAATTTATGCACTATTCTTGCAGGATAAAATTGCGAATAACGATTTTTAAACTTTATACAGTGGATTTGTATTATCCCTCACCATTTTATTAATGCTAATTTAAACGTGAAAGCTTATTGAGGAATACTTCTTCTCGCGGACGAAGCGGTTTGTTTTGACAGTAAAGTGACCACAGGAAACCACTGCACACGAATACAAAAGGCTCGACTTATCAGCATGGAGGATAAAAAAAAAAAAAAAGCACAAGGAGTAACGCGATGAACAGCTTGTCACGGCTACCAACTAAACTGATGCAGTTAAAATGGTAAAACGCTTGAATTTTATTTTGCAAGTATGGGTTCATATATGAAATTATAATTAATGTTCCACAGTGATAAATGAGCATTTTTTAAAAGTTTATTTATCTGCATTTAATTATTTTTATAAATTTTGCAACTTAATATTTTAAATGAATGTACTTAGTAGTTTAATTAAAATGTTTAGGCTTTAAATCACTCACGCCACAATAAGCTCCACAATGATCACTTAAGCCGCACATTGTTGGCATTTATTGGATTCAGTTTCTTGCGTTTGTGCAGCGACAAGGGGGAACGTGGGTGGGCCGAGGGGCCGCGTGGTGGGACAAGGGGCAGCATGGCTCTGCGCCACGCTGATTTTCCCTAGCGGCATCACTTTTTCTTACTTTAGCGTTGAACAAATTAAAAGGCCTAGCCAACATGGCGACTATATCGACACAGGCTCCAACATAACCAAGCTCAGGCCCAGAAAGTATCTAAACAAAAACTCAACTGTTTATTTTTTTTTTCCCTCTTAATTCTAATTCTTTTATATTTTAATCCAACACAACAGCAACAATCCTCAAGAGCAAACAGCATCCCCTCTGAGAAATCCATCTCGCAACAATACTGTTTTCGCATACCACCCCAATTGTAGTAAAAACACTGCAATACCAACAATACTGAGCAATAACTCAAAATTCAATAAAGCTTAACACATAAATGTAAAATTAGTATTCCAAGCAAGCTAAAATTAGCAACTAAGTTAAAACTACACAACAAGCATTTACTTACTTTACTTTTCAAACCTGCTTATCCGTGCAGGGGCAGCAGCCCTATGGAGGATCTCCAGCGATTGCGATCTTCTGCCATCAGGTGCATGTCCTCCCTGGTAATACCCAAGCGACTTGAACCCAGATTCTCCATGTAGTCTTGCCACCTGGTTCTAGGCCGACTCCTTGGTCTCTTACCCACCGGCTTGGACAATAACAACTGCCTAGGAAGACCAGTTTGCGGCATCCGTATCACGTGGCCATACCAGCGCAACTGAGATCTCTCAATGCGGAGAAGCAGTGGCTCAACACCTAAAGATTCCCTTATTGTGCTGCTGTACACTCTATCTAGTAGGGTAACAGTTGCCACACATCTCAGAAATCTCATTTCGGCCGCTTGTACCCGCGATCGCACTCTTTCGGTCATTACCCACGCCTCATGACCATAGGTGAGAATGGGGACAAAGATAGATTTGAAGACTGAGAGCTTGGCTTTGTTACCCAGCTCGCGTTTCGTTACCACAGATCGCCACAGTTCATGTCTGACACAGCTTGCTGCACCGATCGAGCATCCAATTCTTTCTCCTACCGTCCATCACTCGTGAATGCAATCCCGAGATACTTGAATTTCTCCACCTGTCTCAATGAGGCTCCTCTAACATGAAGAGCGCACTGAGCAGGCTGTCTTGAAAGGACCAGAACCTTAGTTTTAGCCACACAGATCTTCATCCCAGCTTCTTCACATTTGGCTGCAAACCGGTCTAGTGCATGCTGAAGGTTCGTGCGAGAAGACCCAAGGAGGACAAGGTCATCAGCAAAGAGCAACCTCTCCACCAGGCAGTCGCCCACACAAACATGCTCATCGCCTCAACTTCCCCTGTCTATCCAGTCCATAAAGATAATGAACAAGACTGGCGACAGTACGCACCCTTGGCGGAGTCCAACACCCACGGTGAACGGACTTGACTTAATGCCATTTATCCGGACACACATCTCAGAGCTTTCGTACAGAGACATGATAGCAACCAGTAATTGCCCATCCACTCCATACTCTTGCAACACTTGCCAGAGCTTCTCCCGAGGAACTGTCATATGCTTTTTCGAGGTCCACAAAGCAAGCGTAGACCTCTTTTGCATACTCCCAGGATTTCTCAAAGATTTGCCTTAGAGCAAAGATGTGATCCGTCGTGCTTCGGCCAGGTCGGAAACCACACTGCTCCCCCGACAGTTTGGAGTC
>JAHWFO010104885.1:0-22881 GCA_023313115.1 Rhysida immarginata
TTGGGTAGATAGTGTAAAAGAGTACCTCTATAATGTAATACGGTGCTTTTATTAAATAACGAAAAATGTTTTTACAAATGAAAACCTTGTATTTCTTTTATTTAATTCATTTCATAAATTAAAATGTATGTGCTTCAAATAATATATTTCAAATATATACTTCGTGGCGCATTATATACTTCAAATAATGAATTAAGTTAATAAAAAATTCTGGCATAATTTAGTTTTCCTTTGATTTTTTTTCTCTCACTTGTATTGTATTGTTTTAAGAGACGTATTGCGTGCTCTGCTGTTTGTTGCTATGATACCAAAATAAAAAGTTGGTTGGCTTGTTAAAGTTTTAGGGCGCGTCAACTTCTTTGGTCATTTGCTAAAACTAAGGAGCACCAGCTACACAAAATATTCTGACAAGAAGTACCTAATTCCACTAATACCAATGGGTTTCCTTGCATATAAGGAGGGTCAAATTTATAAGACCACGGCTACAGACCGCTTACCAAACCTCTTTAACTCAAAATAAATCACTCCAGAGATTAGACTTCTGTCAAAAATTACTGGGGCTTTATTAAGAACTCTTTCATTGGGGTCTTACATTCACTCTAGATTTATTAATTTACTATCTTAAATTCATATTTCTTGTTATCCAACTCAATTTTTATCAAATAATGTCTTTCACAAATATTGTTACAGTTCTTGGCGCTCGTCAAAATGCGCAGGTTAATATCTTACTAGAGACACTTAATGCCTTTTCGCCCACAGCTTGCAGAAAATGAAAAAAAACGTAAAATATGTAAAAACTTTTGTATTCAAACATGTCCTCATTAAATAATCTTAAACTTTAACACAAAGGCTTTCTGCCAGGAAAATCAAACAGCCCATGAAATACAGTTATGCGCGCATTCTTAGTTATTATTAAGTGCTCTTTCTTAGATTATTGTGATCAACGCCTCGAAATAGTCACTTAGGTTATTCCGGTAAGTAAAGCTGTAAGTAAGGCTGCGTGCGAGTCGAATAATTTCAAGAAAACTTTGATTTGAACCATTCGAACATGCTATCAAATCTACATTAAAACAATTCGAAATGAATTGATCTGTTTCTCGAGTCATTCGAGCCTTTATCGAATTCATTTGAACTAGCATTGAAGTTTGGCTGCTGCAACGAATTGTGTGATTCATTTAATTAATTTGTATTCAACAGCTTTTGAATACCTTATACGAAACCTATTCGAATGGCCTTTGAATATTCCTTTCGAAACCATTTGAACATATTTCTTTTGAACTTACCTTAGTTTTCTTCACTTTTCTCACCATATTTGTTGTAATTTTCCGTATGAAAGACCTAGATGATGAATTTGGTTCAATTTCTAGCACTATTGTTCTAACGTTAAAGTTGACGCTGCAGTCGTACGCGTACGAATGGTTCTGAAATCTTTGAATTTCAATTAGGTATTTTAACTAATTGAAACTGCATTTACAATGTCCCCGAAGATTTCTAATGGATTAGTCCGCCATAAACACCGAAATGAGCTATTATTTGTAAGTAATTATAAGCTTATTTTCGGATGTATTCGAAGGTTTCGAATGGTATCGTTCGGATAAAACCAATTCGAGCTTACAGGAGTGATCAGCCTCCTTGAATCGAATTACTCGAATGGATTTGATTTCAATTCAAGTGTTTTTGAACTTTTTCCGAATCCATTTAAAATTATATTTGTTTCATTTGAAGCAGAATTTGTGGTTTTCAAATGAATTCGTCTGCACCCTTATTCGACTCGAGTTAACACTCGTAGGCAGCCTTAGCTGTAAGTGACGTTTCTTTTCCCCTTAATAATACTTAATTTTATTTATTCTAACTAATCCCACTGTTTCCAATTTAATGTTATTGCTCCTTTTTGTTTTCCATAGGACTCTTTTACAGGTCGCGAAGGATGCTGGTAAGTAAACCCGAGCGACGGGGGAAGGAGGGGGGGGAGGGAGGTAATTTGGTACTGGAGCTAACGCTGAGGGAACCTTTAGTACTCTTAGTAGGGACACCGCCAATACTATATACGACCTTATCATCTCAGCCAGCTGACGTCTATGATTTCCTTTGAAACTTGTTTTACCATTGTCTTTGAAACGATCTCCGGGGGCGTTTTCATAATAATTTTCGGCATATGGATTTTCGCACAATTTCTACTAAGCTTCCCTGCAACGAAGCGAAACAAAACGGACAGCATTTTGTCTAAATACTTTATGGCCAACAATAACTCCCATTACCGGATTTAGGTGAGTATTGCTTCTTTTAAGATCTAATGATTTAAGTCTCTTTCGCCTATTGGCGAGTTCATTAGCCTGCTCTTTCTCGAAGCTTTAATCGCTTGTTCGCTTTCTAGGAGCTGACGACGCCGATGAGATGCCTTTTTTTTTGCGGCCGACCTCTCGAACGTTTGTCCCGATTTCTCTCAAGGCTTCTGCTTTCGTCTGTGTATACTGATATCATAAAATGCTACAGGGGTTTTCTTCATATCGCTCAGGGCCAGACATTGCGAATGATTTTTTCCTAAACTTTTTCCAATTCCGGCATGGCACTTTGGACCTACACCAGGGCCGCCGCCAGGGGGGGACAAATGGGACTCTAGTCCGGGGCCTCAACGGAAGGGGGGCCTCGTCAGCTACGCTTGGGAAAAGGCATCAGGGACGAGGCAGAGCCCAGAGGGGCCCACACGTACCCAGTTGTCAGGGGCCCAAATATTTCTGGCGGCTGGCCTGCCTACACCGATTCCGGAGTCCGTCAAGCTACCGCTTTCTTCCTTTCCAACAATGTCTTTAAGCAAACGCTACGCGCATTGTTGTCTTCAGCAATCACGCAACAATCCATTTATCATATTCGGGGAATATATAATTAATACTATCATCTCCTGTAATATTGGATCCGAAAAGGTACGTTATGATTAATCTTATTACTTTTATAAAACTTCTTTTGTTCATCCTCGCGCCTCTTATTTTCTCTTCCAATCTTAATATTTCTTTATTCCTTTTTCTTTCTCTTTTTCTTTATACCCCGTCCGCACTGCAAAAAATAAGCTAGCTTAAACTGCAGTGCGAACGATTCTAGCTTTTGTTGGGCTAGCCCAGATTCTGATAAGCTAGCTTATGATGGGCTAGATTTTTAAACTAGCTTATCCAGTTGAGCCACAAACGCACTGCATCATGGGACACGTTTTTTCCCATGATTCCGTAGTTTTGGAGCATTTCGCTTGCTTGCCTTGACCAAGGTTATAAGATCGTGCAACTTTGTAATTTATATGGCTGCACCAACACCAATAAATATAGAAAAAACGGGGAAAAAAGGAAAACTGGACTACGGAGGAAGTTCGCATTTGGATAGACATTTGGGGCGAAAATATCGACGACCTGCGACGAACTGTAAAAGTAAAAGGAACTGTTTTTGTGTTGAAAATTTAAACCATTGTTTTCACTCCATCCTTGTAATTTGCGTTCTATATGCGACATTGAAGTTGCTCTACAGAAAATGGCTCTATATAAAGTGATATTTGGTACAGGCGAAGTAATTAGAGATCCGGCCTCGTTAATTGCTAACAGGAAGAGGATGGGGTTTAATACGCAGCCTTGTGGAACGCCATTTTCCAGAATAAAGTATTGTGAATAGGAAGAACCTATTTTGATCCTAAAGACTCTTTCCTCCATAAAGTTATTTAAAAAGCGAGGGAGATTGCCCCGTAGGCCATATTCATACATTTTTTGGGTGATACCAAATCTCCTGGCGGTGTCATAAGCTCTCTCTATATCAAAGAAGACTGCTACCATGCGTTGTTTAAAACATTGGGCCAAGTGAATTTCATGTTCTAAACGAACTAAGTGATCTAGAGTGCATCTGGCTTTACGAAATCCGCATTGATTGTCTGATATCAGATTATTAATGTCTAGATACCATACTAATCTAACCAGTACCATTCTTTCCAGAAGCTTACATAGACAACTAGTCAAAGCAATGGGTCGGAAACTAGTGGCGTGGGCAGGATCTTTGCCGGCTTTCGGAATTGGAATAATTATGGCCTCTCTCCAGACTTGAGGGATATAGGCCGAGTCCCATATGGCGTTGAAAATGGATAAAAGAAAGTCTAATGCCTCTTGCAAAAGATGTGCAAGGAAAGGGAGCACAATGTTATCTGGTCCCGGAGCGGAAGCGCCACTAATACGGATAGCGGCTTCGAGTTCCAGTTTGGATAAAACTGATTGTATGCCTCCATTCTATTCGAATTAAAGTTTCGAATTAAATTCGTGATTCTGCTTGAAGTTTACGCTGCTGAAAAGATGGAGAATAATTTATCGTCTGAGAGACATCGGAAAAGGTTTGTCCAAAAATATTCGCAACTTCAAACGGATTACGTGCCTGTCTATCGTTATGTAAAAGTGAAGGACAGGGAAAAGAATAATATTTTCCACTTAATATACGGATTTTACTCCATATCTTTGATGGCGGGGTATTCTTGTTTATGGTAGACACATAATGTCTCCAGGAAAGTCTTTTGCTCTCGGAAATTATTCTAGGGCTAATGGCCCTTTTTTGTTTATAAATAATGAGGTTCTTCTGGGTGGGGAAAGAATTAAAGATACGTAGAGCTTTTTTCCGTTCATGAATTGCTGACGCGCAACTTTCGTTCCACCAAGGAATTGGGATTTTGGATGAACGGCCCCCTATTTTTGGGATAGTTGATTCTGCAGTACGGTAGATACTAGAAGATAGTACAGTAATTCCAATGCTTTATCGATAGGATAGGGTAACTTTTATCGAATTGCAGCATGGCTTGATAGGCGGGCCAATCTGCTTTAGCTAATAATTTTTCGATGAAAAATGGAAGGAAAAATTCTGCGACCTGGATTCGAACCAGGAATCTCGACTATCATGGCCGACGCCTCTACCAATTGGGCTATGAGAATCCAGGTCGCAGAATTTTTTCTTCCATTTTTCAATCGAAAAATAATTACCTGTGTTTGGAGACAATCTCCAGTTTATAATAATTATTTGCTTTAGCTAAGTTCCATTTAGGATTAGTAGGAAAAGAAATTGACATACAAAGTTGGATGGAAATCGGAAAGTGACCACTACCATGAAAATCAGATATAACTGACCAATTCAGAAGTGCAGTAATAGAAAGAGATGAGAGAGATAAATCTATTTTAGAAAGGCAGCCACTGGCTAAGTGCAGTTAAGTAGGAGAACGGTCGTTAAGAACGTTAATGTTGGAGTCGTGAATAATATTTTCAATAATATATCCTCGGTTGGAATAGTGACTGGAACCCCATATTGGACTATGGTCATTAAAATCGCCAAAGAGTAGAAATGGGCGAGGGAGTTCTTGTATTAAAGCTTATAAGCATTTTTCATCGATGTTTTCATCTGGTGGGAGATATAAAGAACAAACGGTAATTTGGAAGTTTTTGGTAATAAGGATATTGATAGCAACTGCTTGTAGGGGAGAAGAAAGAGAAACCATATTATAGGGAATACTGTTCTGTATTATTAATGCTACATCCTCCACAAGCTCTACCGCCTAACAATATATCTCTACGGATGATGCTGTAGCCCGGTATTATTGGCGCTTGACTCGAGGACAAGAATGTTTCTTGTAAAGCAACAATAGACACATTAACCTCATTCATAAGGAGTTTCAGATCTTCGAGCCGAGGAAAAAAACTTATGACGTTCCATTGAAGAATATGCATAATGGAGAATTAGAGAGGAAAAAAAATTCAAGTAAGACAAGTGAGTTCGTTAGAAGGAACTCCTATCATTAAAAGGAGGATCAGAGGCATCTTCAATCTCTATGTCAGTAGAGAAACTTAAAGAGAAGTCTGGCTTTCCCCCCTAGAACTGGGGAATTTGGTGTAGTTTCAACTACACATTTTTTGGAATGGTAGGAGGAAAGTGACACCTCTGACGAGCGTTTCTTGCCATCTTCTCTTTCCGAAGTTCTTGGAGGAGATCCTGGAGATGTAACAGTTTTCATAGTCCGACTAGAGTTTGGAAGATGGTATTGTGTAAGTGGCAGTTTCACAGGAAAAATCTGCGATACTCAGCTCTGTCATAGTAACAGCAGGACGACTCTTAACAACCGATGCATATTTTCGGGCTTCATTCTGTTCAACAGAATTTTTACTTGCCTACGTGCTTCCGGAAAAGACAAACCCCCAAGGACACGAACCTCTTGGAACCAAAATAAAAAGAATGTTTATTTAAAGTTAATGTTAATTATATAATTATTTCTTGAAAATTAAAAATTAATGTTACAATTAACCAAAAGCTCGTCTAACAAAACTTGGACTAATCCTTTTATTTTACGGTTGGTCGCTCATAAAAACGAACTTTATCGTAAATACTGCCGTAATCCGAATCACCATACTAACTTAAAGTTCCGTTCATATTCCAATCACTTACGAAATCTAATTAGATCAGCTAAATCTAAATATTATTCAGGCTTATATATAAAGATTCTTAAAATATTATTTTTTAACTTCAACAGGTTTTAATATAAACAAAAAAAACTAAGAAAAGGTTATAAAACTGACTACATCTGCTATCGTACAAAACTGTTTAAATATAGCAGTTTAAATTCGCATTGATCTTATTCAGGCTTATTTAATAAGATCAATACGAATAAATTAAAATGAAAATTTCTTAATAATCTTCTCTATGGGTCCTCTTCCCCGTGCTCTCCGTTTTCAGATTCTCTTAGTCTTAACAGTGATTCTTTAACAAAATTTTTAATTTTTTTATTGCCTACATTTTCTCAACCCTCCCCTATGTTTGATGACTATACATTTCAATTTCCTGCAAATCACTCTCCTTTCTTCGCCTGTCCTGCCACACCTGATGAGGTCTCAGACATTGTTTCACAACTTAAATCTTCCTCTTCCCCAGATCCGTTAGATTTACGCCCTGATGTAATTTCTGCAGTTAATCCCTGTCTTAGTTTCCCTTTAGCATATATTTTTAAAGTTTCTCTTTTAACAGGAGTCTTTCTTAAAGCGCTTAAAATAGCGAAAATTATTCCTACTGTTAAGAATGGCGACACTAAAGATTTTTCTAACTATCGGCCTGTATCAATTCTCTCCTTCTTTTCAAAAAATTTTGAAAAAATATACTTGCTACGTCTGTCTTAGTTTGTTCAGAACCATAACTTAATAGTTTTGGATCAACATGGATTTTGTCCTAAACGTCGCGTTGATACGGCCGTTTTTGTATTAGTTGAGTATGCCTCCGCTCGATGTCAGAAAATAAACTAGTCATTTCTATATTTATCGATTATACTAAAGCATTCGATTCCATTTCCTTAGATCTCTTATTCTTTAAATTATCACATTTATATAAAAATTTTTATTTGCTCCTCTTGGTATTTTAACCATTGTAGCGGTCGCTCCCGCTACACTGATTTACCCCACTCACTTTCATAAGAGCACGAGATTAAGAACTAAACTTTTGCCCCATGATTGAACTTTTTACTGTGCCTTTAGACGGCCGTCCGTGTTATTCTGTTGAAAACGAACTGCAAATTACTCGTTAACGCTCTATCTGTTTTGTGTGATGAAAAACCTACTTCGTTTATTTTTATTGAAAAAGTATTCTCAAATGGGTGTAATTACCCAGATTATCCGTCTATTCACCCGTATTTGATGATTGACTGTTGTAAAAATAGTGAATTTCGTCGATATAAAGGTCAAAACAATGTTTAAGACGTCCAGAGGGCGGTTAAGTGGAAAATTGTGTGATCTACGATTGTTGTGTTATTTAGCGAACAAAAAAATCAATGAACTCTCGTGACAACAAAGAGTGTTGGTCTTAAAAAAATTATTAAGGCGACAATATACAGTAATAATTTGAAGGATTGACGGATCGAATACGTTCTCCCCTGAAAAAGGATAATGAGAAATGATTTCGAAAATGGGCGCATACTGCAATAAGGGCCACGTCGAACTTTTCTTTTTCTGAAGGCCCCTCCCCGACTTCTACTTACATCTAGGAAACGTAATTGCGCCCGAAGACTACGAAACCTCGTAGGATTGACGATTTCCGAGCTTAGTGATGTTCATCCTGAAGACATGGTAAAACCTTTTGCTTCTTGCCTAGCTTTGAACCGGGAACTCTTGAATCACTATTTATTGATTTCGAAATACTCGAAATAGAAACATAAGAAAAAGGATCGACGTTAACCGAAGTAATAGGGAAAAATAAGATGAGGTAAAATACGTATCATTAGCGGAATAGAATAAAAAAAAATGAGAATTTCTTTATTAAAGAAACAATTACTTACCTGAATAGTCGACCTCCTTGGAATTCGATACCCCGTCTACGGGAAGGGTTGTTGGTAAGATGGGAAAGGGGGTTCCAAACGCGTATCCCCCTTTATTAATTTACCCTTTCCTGACCTGAGTGTAAGGCTTGAGCGTGTTTGAGAAATTCCCGTACGTAGTAGTCCTCTTGGCCCCTTGAATTTTCCTTTCGGAGACCCGACCCCCTACTTCAAGAAGTAGAATGCTTGAGGTTTCTATATCCCAATTTCTAGTTCCGAGAAAACTAAGAGATATTAATTAACCACAATTCAGAAACAAGAACTTTTATTGAAAATCATAAAAAATGAATTCGAACCAAAAACTTTTAGCGCCAGGTAAAACCCCGAACCGTAGTTAAAGACTTCGAAAATAGTAGTTTGATGCACGATTTGCGACGATGATATATTTCGATCGTTTGTGACACGGTCTCCTTCTTGAGCTCGACGACGAAAGGAAAAAAAACTGACATTTGAATGTACGAAATTTCGAATGGTGCCCTTCCGTTAAAGAATAGTTGTAATAATTGAATAGAGTCTTGCCCAAAGATGGACTGATTAATCGTCTTTAGCGGAGTTAGGAAACGCTTTGAACCGATTATATGTAAACTGGAACTATAGTTTATCACTGAAGAATAACTTAAAGTTTATTGAGAGTGACTTTCTTTTAATTTATTTATCTGGAGCTCCAATTCCAATTTCATTAATTCTCTTTATGAATTTTGTTTACTATTAGTCGTCTTAAATAATTTTTTCTTTTGCATTGGCCTCAAGGAAGGATTGAATCTAAAAATACGCCAACTTATTTTTACTTGTAATAAATTACCCTCGCCAATCTTAAGGGGGTCCAATTCAAGTCCGTAGTTGACATGCTTCCTTACCCTATTACCGTTAAGATTGATCTAATCCGTTTATGACATAAGCATTTCATCGAATCATTATAATTAGTAGCGACCCCCAACCTTTAAGGTCGTAACACCATCTACCAAATCTATATTTTACAGCTCCGCCTATTTGTTTATAAAATTATCAATAAGCAATTAACTCTCTCGTCTACATTTGTCTTAAATTTTCCTACTAATCTGCACTCTTATCTTACTCGCTCGGCTAATTAATCAGGCTTCCTTTTACAAGAAGTAATTTTCAAAGAAGTTCTGTCTCTTATATCGTGTCAGATGGTGGTCTAATTTGCCAGAAACTATCCGTAATTTATCTTCAATTAAATTATTTTAAAAGAAGCTTAAATTACTTATTTTTTCTAACACATTTAATACTAAAAATTACTAATCATAATTGGTTATTTCTTCATTTATTGTTTTATTCTTTTTTTATTTTTTTACGAGGGGAATTCAATAAGCAATGCAACACATTTTTTTCTGAAAAAGGGGATTGTTTTATTCAGCATTCAAATACACCATGTTATTCCCCAATCTTTTAGCTACACAACACTATATTTCAACGTAATATCCATTCAATGCTACGGCTTTACGCCACCTTGAAGTGAGGGCCTGTACACCTGCACGGTACCATTCCACTGGTTCATGTCGGAGCCAACGTCGTGCTGCATCATCCGCGTAGTGCGTCCCACGGATTGCGTTCCTCATTGGGCCAAACAGATGAAAATCCGAATGAGAGTGTTCGCATGTTCTGACATTAAAGGAGTCCGAGCTGTGCACGGTCGGCAGTGTTGCCAAGTTGGTAGATTTTCTACTACATGTGGTAGGAAAATAAATTAAAAGTAGATTTGTAGTAGAAAAACAACTCGTGGTAGATTAGTGGTAGGAAAAGGACCCGGATGTTGTAGGAAAAATACAGTTCCCAACAATCTGTATTTGTTAGAACAAGGAAATGTTTTTCATCCCAAAACGGCAACCTCTCAAAACAAACCAAAAGTAGCACCAATTGTCTCAGAATTGCTTCACCGTTTCCGGTGTGTGCTTGACGACATTGATAGTGAATGGGAAGCACTTTCAAACAAACGGTGGCAATTCACATCTTCAACGGCAGATTTTTGGACTGAGGTTGGCAAAGATAAAGATGCAGCAGGAAATGCACGATTTGTTAACATTTCTAATTTGGCAAAAGCATTTTTGTCTTTGCCAGTATCGAATGCCGTCGTTGAAAGAGCATTCTCTCATTTTTCAATAATTAAGAATAAGTTACGAAATAAACTGTCATTAGATGTAGCCCAGGCAATTATGCGAGTGAAATATCATTTACTTGTTACCAAAAGTACCTGTGCGAATTTTTCAGTGACTGAGAAAATGTTAAATTTATTCACGCAAAAAATGTATGATCACATTGTTATGGAGACAAGTACAAATAACAGTCTGCATGATATTGTAAATGAAGTGTTAATGATTGAATAAAGTTGTTTCAATAAAAGAACTGAATTTGTTTGAATATTAATTTGAATACAAATATGATTTTAAATGCACGTACTATGTGTAGTAGGAAAATGTGGTAGAAAAAAAAATTGTAGTAGATTGTCGTAGGAAAAGGACCCGAATGTTGTAGGAAATCTGGTGGAAGACTTGGCAACACTGACGGCCGGCCAGCTCGCGGGAGATCAGACAGCTTTGCTTGACCTTGCGGTGATGATGACACACGCTTTGCCCAATGACTCACCGTGCTTTTGTCCACTGCCAGATCACCGTAGACATTCTGCAAGCGCCTATGAATATCTGAGATGCCCTGGTTTTCCGCCAAAAGAAACTGTCAATCACTGCCCGTTGTTTGGAACGCACCTCCATTGTAGACGCCATTTTAACAGCTCACTATAGCGCTGTTACCTATCGGACGTCAATGAAACTATACGAGACGAAGCGGAAATGTTTGAAAATGTTCCACAAGAAATGTCCAGTTTTTTCAATCAAAATTGGCCGAGAAAAAAAATTTGTTGCATTACTTATTGAACTCCCCTCGTATTATGATTATCTTTATTTATTTTCATTTAATTATAGCTGTCATATTTTTTATTTATATTATTCTATGCCACCCGGGGACCTAACAAGTCGGTCTTTTGACCATACTGGCCCTTGTTCTGGTACTATTGTAACTTCTTAGTAAGTTGTTGATTTTAAGACACAAAATTTCTAATAGTAGACAGTTTACTATACGTACGTTAACTTTACTTATATTTGTACAAATATTGACATGTAAATATTTTATAAGCAGCATTGCCATGATTAACTATTGTTCAATGCCATTCATAAGTTCACATTTCAATATCAAGTGCCCAAGTATCAAAATAAGCAAGTTCGATTAAAAATTAACAATTGACGATAACTCTTTTAATCGAGATTTTTGATTAATCTCATTAGTCGATTAAATTAATAACGGTTTAATGTTTCGATTAAAAAATATTATCGATTATTTAAAAAAAATAACGATTTACAGTTAACTCTGTTAGCCGAGATTGGTGATTAATTCTATTAGTCGACTAGATTAAATGTAATCGATTAGTGTAATCATATAATCGTTTAATCGACTAATGCCCAATATTAGAAATTTTGTGTCTTAAAACCAACAAAGATATAAACTGAGTTGTTGCGTTTTCTTTCAAACAGATTATTTAGTTCCCTTCATTAAACTGTAGGGCATAAATGCAAATGTAAACAAAACATTCGGTCAAAACATTTACTTATGTTTATTGTAATTAATATTTGCTTTCAAAACAACTCGTTTTTCAAACAAACTATCAGATAACTTATGAGTTTTGAAACGTTGGTCATGGTGGCAAAAGAAAACAGTCTCTCCACTGGAGCTGATGAAGGTAGTGGCGTGTTGAACTTAACGAAAACTTTTTTAAGGCAGGATAGTTAAGGAACATGTGAAAGTCTTGAGCCGGTTCGTCAAAAAGTGTAAAATATCAAGTTCCACCTTAGATCTCAAGTTGTTTGATGCACCCAAAGTGCTTGGAGCACCAAAGTCAAAGAGCGTGTTCTTTTGGAGAGAGGTGAGTCGCTTCTCTGACAATCGTTACAGTTCGTTTCAAATGCTACTGCTTTTTTTGAAAATGCTCAATAGCCGATGTTGATGACTCGAGTCCACACAACCCAACCATCGATACTTGAAACGTGGATGAGAAAAAGCAGCAATAGCAGCATTTTCTGCTTCAGGAAGTGGAAAGTTGAAAAAAATTGCTGAATCTTCTCTCAACGGCGCTAAGATATGCTTCTGAAATTGGCTTACACATGATCCAGTTTTTCCGTGCGAGGATCTGTAATTTACGACGTGAAGCCATCAAACATGGCAATAGAACACCGTAGTAGGCATTATTCTTTTCCTGCAACAAATCTAACGCTACAGGCTATATGCTCTGGAATGTAAATGAATTCGTTGTCATTCAGCATATTTCTTATGTTTAACACTTTGACGCTGAGAATTTTTTTGAGTTAATCATATAAGCTGTTCCATCTTTTTTCTCCCGACCTGCTAAGAGTGTGTCCGAGTATGCGCTGAATGATTTCGGCTGTTTTGGGACGCGCAGAAGCTTTCCAGAGTGAATTTCAGTTCTTCATAACTTATTTATGTATCATTGACAGTTCTGATGAGCTGTGCAACACTTTTGCCACGTCGCTTGTGGCACAGAGACTCAAGGTGTGCGCACAACATCTTAAAAGGGATGGTAATATGTTTTCAAGTTCCATCGGGGATTTTGTCGTATCTTCACGTGGACCATCTGATTCAGATTCACTTGATGAATCACAAACTTCAGTTTCAGCGCAGCTCTCCTCTCCTCTGTGTATATATTCATGTTCAACACCGAACTCCTTAAAGGCCTTAATAAAGTTACTTCCGTTGTCCGTTACAGTCGCTATAATTTTGCTTTGCGACACACCGTATTCCGTATGAATTGTATGCAACAACCCCACAATTCGATCATAAGAATGTGTGCTTGGAAATCTTCTGCACGCTAGAGCTGTAGATTTTCTCTGCAGGCTACTTGAAATCCTGTGTGCCGTTACCCCAAAGAAGGTTCTTTTCTTTGGCTGACCAAATATCAGCGGTAGTGCAAACATGAGATGTCTCTTGCAATTCTTTGGAAATCGAGCAGCATTGTTTCTCAAAACGTTCTTGTATTCGGCGGCAAAGGCTACGTCGGCTCATAACAGCAAGACCTTGATCGGAAATCTTCAGATTTGTAAAAAGTGCAATAAAGAATGGGTCTTCTATGACTCTCAAGGGAACCATTGAATGAATAATGAAGCTGACAATGTCTTCATCAAATAGTTCTTGTGAACAGTTGGAACGTCCACGCGCAGAACTTGTTGAGCACTCCAAATGCTTTCTCACGGTCTTTGTCTTTGAAGCTGATGTCATGCTTCCTTTGACTGCTTGCACACTATGGCGACGTTTTAGATGTGAAATGTGATTTGATGTAGTTGTTCCATGTCCTTTCACTTCAACTTCGTTAGGCAAACACTTCATACAAAGAGCCACCGTTGTATTCGACGTTGCATTTTTTTCTGGTAGATACTTAAAAGAAGTACCGTCGAAGATTAATGGCAAATTATCACAGTTTTCACCAAAATGTTGATCAGTATTCATTATGCTATCATGGATTGAGTGATTCTCGGATTAATTCACAATTCTTTGTAAGATTCAATCTGATTGGCATGCGCAATTTTGATGCGCAAGATGAAAGTAAGATATTCTTTTCGCTTTCGAATTTCAAATCCCTATCCAATCGTGTATAGATCAACTATTTCATAAATACAAATTTCATAAATTTTTTGCTATTAGAGACAAGTAATCATGTCTTATTGATCAGTTTAAGGTTTTCCCGTAAAAATTCGCAAGGATGGGATTTTCCAAGTAATAAATATTTAATAATTTGTGTCTTGCTCTCCGAACTCATGCGTGTCACTTTACTGTCCGATACAGCTCGAAATTGAAGTGCTCTGTTGGATTCATTTACTTTGACTTTACATATACGAAATTCGTAATGTATTCTTATTTTTCAATTGCATTTTCGTTAATTTTTATTACACTAGAGCATTAACCTTAGTGGTCATTTTTATTACACTAGAGCATTAACCTTAGTCAGGTGAGAAATGAAGAGCTAATCGAGACAGTACGCAATGATAACGCTTACTTGAGAAACTTAATTGAGAGTAGGACAAATAAATACCCATGCCGTAAGTCGGGGATCGAACCCATAGCCCAGCGATCCAGAAGCTGGCATGTTACCTACTTCGCCATCCTGGCAGGCGGCTTTATACAGGGTGAGTTTTTTAAAAGTGGCCCGGTGAACAACATGAAAAATGATCATGAAAAAGAGATAGCAATGATCAAAGATCAGTGCAAATAACCTAGAGTAGGTGCTGGAAATGTCCTCCATTGACCTCGAGGCACGTGTGAAGGCGTGTTCACATGTTCCTGAAGGCACGAGCAAGAGTTTCCGCTGGAATGGCCTGAATGGCTGCCCGGACATTTTGTTGAAGGTCGGCCATTGTGCGCGGATTGTTCTGGTGCCCCAAAAGAAGAAATCGCAGATCAATAGGTCTGAAGACCGTGATGGCCAGGGCTGTTCTGTTCCTCCACTGAACACATGTTCGGGTGGGAACACTTCCTGAACACGGGCAAGTGTTACGTGTGCAGAATGGGCTGTTGCATCATCTTGCTGAAAGTAAGCATTGGCACACTCGTCATCAGTAAGTTGTGCGGCAAACACGATGAAGATGTTGTGCACATAACGGTCACTATTCACAGTTTCATTGAAGAACACAGGGATGATGCGGCAGGCGGACACAGCACACCATACTCCAATTTTTTTTGGATGCAGTGGAGACTCCATAAAGACATGCGGATTGACGGAAGACCAATGGCGCATGTTCTGTGAGTTGACGTAACCGAACAGATGGAACCACGCATTATCTGAGATGAACACATAACCATCCTACAGCACCTCCGGAGCAATAGTGCTCAGGAACCGTTCACAATACTGAACCCTGACCGGCTTGTCCACATCATGCAACTGATGCTCAGTGGTCATTTTGAAGGAGTGTAAGTGTAAATCCTGTTTCATGATCTTCATTGCACTTGACTGAGACAAACCCAGTTGCTGAGACAGCCGCCGTGATGACGTTTTGGGACTGCGTAGCATGTGCTCTTCAGCAGCAGCAGTGGTTGCTGTCGTACGGACAGTCCTTTTGCGCACTTTCTTTGCATTCAGTACTGATCCCGTTGCATGGCATTTCGCAATTAAGTTTTGCATTGCACTCTTAGCAGGACGTTTTGCAGGCACAGCACCAACTTGAAACTTAATTTTAAACTCATCTGCACACTGTTTCCGTGACACATGCCGTGCCTAGAGCTCTACCACAAAAATGCGCTGTTCCAGAGAAAACACCATTTTCGCCACTTCGCACAAACGACTACCATGCACACCAATATCACTCTCTCAACTGCGCAATATCACATGAATGACAAATCATTTGTAAACTAACTGCACAGTATTTCGCGCCGGGCCACTTTTAAAAAACTCACCCTGTATATTATTTTGTTACCTTTAATACAATAAAATGTTCGTGTTTTTCTGATGCACTTTAGAAAAGTTAATTTGTAATTTCATAATAAAACTAAAATGATACAAAACATAATTAAAAATAATGAAATAATATTCCAAGCATCTAACATCCATACTAATATTGTAAATGTGAAAGTGTGTTTGTTTGTTTGTCCTTTGTTCATGTCGAAACGTAGCGACGGATTGATGTGGTTTTCTGTATGGAGATAGTCGGAGAGCTCGAGAGTGACAGGCTACTTTTTTCCGCGTGAAAATATCTCTTTCCCACGGGAAAGCACCGCTTTCCTAAGTCCTTTTAAAATTGAAAACCAAGGTGATACGGAAACCATGTTTTATTGCCTGACGCGTTTCAATTTTACATCATCAGAGGCGAACAATGTTACAAAGCTTAACTGGAAGGCGGTGCCCCTTATACACCCCCTCCCCTGTATGGCGGACTTAATGGAAAGCTCATTTGAAACGCCGACCTAAAGTAGAGCTCTTCCGGTCTTCCAATCCAACTATCAAATCTATTAAGCCGTCTTTCTCGAAGATTCACGAGACAACAACCACAGATTGTCCAACCTATTCCGTGAACGTTCCGCACACGAAACATTCCAAGTTCGCATTAAACCCGGCCAAGAAAAACCAGGATGGTGACGTATACCAAGGGGCAGGCGTGTACAGACTACGATGCCCAGACTGTGAAGCCATCTACATCGGATCTACGTCCCGGTCCTTCTACGAGAGATTCCGCGAACATAGGAGGGCGTGGGTCAACCGAGATGGCAAGTCGGCGTTCGCCGACTACCTTATCGCGGCTAAACACCGGATGGTCGACATCGATGCTTGCATGGATATACTGTGGAGAGGGAAGGACAGAGACAAGGTATTAATACACGAGGAAATCGAAATCAGAAGATCACAACGCTCGGTCACCCATTGTTAATCCTATTTCTACCAATAATAAGCCCCAAAATTTGGTTGACTAATGATGATGTAATAATGTATGACGTTTCCGTTATCAGGCCTTCTGTCTAGGAGGTGTTGGCAGTACCCTCCTCAACAATCAAACATCCTTCGATAGGGACGATTTCATAGTTGGATTGGGAGACAGGAAGTGCTCTGCTTTAGGTCGGCGTTTCAAATGATCTTTCCATTAGGTCCGCCATACATGGAGGGTATATAAGGGGCACCGCCTTCCAGTTAAGCGTAAGGTATCAATAAGGAAATTAGGGACTCTCGTACAGATGTTATTGACAAGATAAGCGAACTTAAGGAAGCCTTTGGGAAATGCTCCGGGACTCCGAAGGCAAGAAACTCCACGGAAGATAATCCAGTTGATAACAGCAAGGTAAGTAATGTCTTAAAAACTATTTCCTCTTCCAATAGTATGGAGTCTATGGATATAATAGAAAATAGTGACTGTTCGACAAACGGTGGCTGTAAGAGAAATCACTCTGACGGAACCGATGAAGAAGTGGATGACAGTCCCTGGATTGGTGTCACTAATAAAAAATTCAGAAAAGGCACGAGGAACGATAACCTAAACACCGTCTCCAAAGTAAACGAAGAAGTCGTCAGCGCCTCTAGAATGAGGAATCTGAAGAATGGACAAGGTCGCTCGGCTAATGAAGACCATAGAATCACGAAGAGGTATGTACCGCCGATTATCGTGCGGACTCATGGCGTCCCGTTTAAGACGATTTCAACTGAGCTCGAGAAGCATGTTCCAGTGGAAAAGATCACCGTTCATACGGGCAGAGCTGAAACCGTCAAAATTAAATGTGAAGACGAAGAAACGCACAACAGGTTAGTCACTGGAATTAAGTCTGATAATATCTTAAAAATTCAGCATCATCAACTGAAGTCGGACCAGGTCTTGAAATACGTGATACGTAATGTGGATATTACGTTTGACCTCGATGACTTCCAAGAAGACCTAAAAAGAGCCAACTACTTCCCGGAAAAATTAATTCTCTTGAGGAAAGCCAAAGGATCCATTGATATGCCGATGGTTTTGGTTCTGCTCCCGAACTCCGAACACAACCAGTCATTGAAAAACATAACACGTATTGGGCCGCTTGCAGTAACAGTGGAGGCCTTTCGAGGGAACAAGAAGCCACTACAGTGCTACAACTGCCTGCGCTTCGGACACGTATCCATGGGCTGCACGGAAGATCCTCGTTGTAATAAATGTGCTGAGGGGCACCAGTCAAGAGATTGCCCCAGGATCAAAGGACAAGACCCCCCAAAGTGCATCAGATGTGGTGGACAGCACACTTCAAGTTACACGAAATATCCAAAATACCCCCAGGTTCAAAGGATGCCTAGTTCTAAAGTGACAGTAGGCAAATCCTATGCTGCTATTGTGTCTACGCCGGAAGATAAAGGCCTCAACATCAACGATCTACCAGGTATGTATAAGCAATTAGGACGTATCTTTCATCTGTTTTCTAATCTAGGCAAAAGTTACCCACAGTTGAGTGGGCTCCTTACGACCAACTAATTTTAGTATGGCTGCACAACGTTATACTGTAATCAACAAAGGTGAACTTCGGTGCGTGATATGGAACGCTAGGGGCATTCCCCGAAAGCGTATCGAGTTTCACAATTTTCTGTTAAAGCAAGACATCGACGTTGCTTTCCTTTGTGAAACTGATCTCAAACCAAGCCAAGACTTCAAGCTACCTGGCTATTGTGTGTACCGTAAGGATCGAATGGCTTCAAATGCTGCAAGATGTGCTTCTGGGGGCGCTGCGATCAACATTAAGAGGGGAATTCAACACCAAGTATTAGTATCCAAGTCTTATCCAGGTATGGAATCAGCCTCCATCATTATCAATGACGTCTCCTGTGGTGAAGTGAAGTTCGTGGTGCTCTACAATTCACCTAAACATTATCTTGACATTAGTGAGCTTGATGAACTCTTCAATGGTGACACTCCAGTCGTCCTAGCTGGTGACCTAAATGCCAAACACCCAAGCTGGAACTCCAGAACGCAGAATTACAACGGCATGATTCTCTATAGGTACATACAGAGTAGAGATGATATCATCGCTGCTGGATCTGTGGAGGACACCTACTACTGCGACCACTCCCCTAGTAGTGACGTTTTGGACATCTCGCTTTTGAAGGGTTTCTTCAAACCGTACAATATCTTCATGATTGATGACCTTTCTTCTGACCACAAGCCTGTGGCGTTGAACTTTGACAATGTCGACATAAATTTCCGAGAGGAACTGATACATCATCAAGACTGGAAGCTCTCCAAAGATATTCCTAAGGAATATGACTGCCATCTCGACGTTGATTACTGTACAGAGGACATCAATCAACGTGTTGAAGACATCATCAGATGTATTAACAGTGCCATAGAAGCTAGTAACTATCCATCAGAGAATAAACCTCCTCATCGAATCCAACTCACTCCTGGAATCCAACGCCTAGTTTCTGAAAGAAACAGGACTCGTAGACTATGGCAACGCTATCGTGAACCTTGGCTCAAAACCAAGTATAACAGGCTAGTGCGAAGAGTCCAAAAGGATATAAAAGAGCTTCGCGACGCTAGATGGAATGAAAAACTCAAAAGCTTGTCGGCTCGCGACAATTCCATTTGGAGTATGGTCAGAGCTTTACAATGATACGCTTCCTCCACTACGTACTCCACAAGGTGACTATGTCCAAACTGATCAGGACAAGGCCCAAGTCATTGCAGATTCACTGGAAATGCAGTTTGTTACTCCTACCAACGATAAGCCCGAGAGCCAAATCATGTCTCAGCGTGTGGAAGAAGGTATTGTCAACTTTGATGAAGTCCCGCAGCATTTAACGAAGTACAACATCGAGGCTGGAGAGATCGCCAACATCATAAGTAAACTGAAAAAGAAGAAGGCTCCAGGAAAAGACAAGGTGAGTAATAACTCCCTTATGAATTTCCCAAAGAACTTTATTGAATTTCTCACCAATATCATTAGCGACTGCTGGAAATTTTCTTACTTCCCTGTGGCTTGGAAGAAATCTATTGTGTTGAGTATCCCCAAGCAGGGGCAAAATCCTGCAATTCCCGCGAGCTACCGACCTATTAGCTTGCTACCCTCGATGTCCAAGGTGTTGGAGAGAACGATCCTCGTCAAATTCCAAGATCACTGTCTAGCAAATGACCTTTTTCGGGAAGAGCAGTTTGGCTTTCCTGTTGCCCACTCTTGTCCGATGCAGATATGGAGGCTCGTTGAGGACCTGAGCACCCCCCTGAACCTATCCAGGTACTGTGGGGTGGTATTTTTCGATGTCAGTAAAGCTTTTGACCAAGTGTGGCATGAGGGCCTTGTCTACAAAATGATCAGAGACGGGTTCCCTGCCGATTTGATTCTGATGGTGAAATCCTTTCTTGACGGCAGATCCTATCAAGCCAAAGTTGGAGAAAATCTTTCCACACCCCGTGTTGTGAAGGCCAGTGTCCCTCAGGGTTCTGTCCTCGGGCCTGTGCTATTTAATTACTTTGTACATGATTTCCCGAAACCCGATAATTGTAATCTGTACTTTTATGCGGTTGACACTGCCATTATGACATGGGCACACCAGCCGGCTCACGTTATCACTCGGCTGCAGTGCGCCTTGAAGCAGTTCGAAGACTGGTTTAACTGCCGGAAGTTGAACCTTAACGTCGGAAAGTGCAAGGCTTTGTACCTCAATAGGAAGCTCAAGCATCCCCCAGATTCTCTTGTTCTGTTCAATAAGAAACTGGACTGGGTGGACAACTACAAGTATCTGGGAGTTATCTTTGACTCAAGACTCTCATGGAACCAGCATATGTCCTATGCTCTGAACAAAGCGAAGAGGGCTAAGTACAGTAATCATAGCTCTCATGGGTCGCAACAGCGCCCTCAGCATTGACAACAAGCTACTTCTGTACAAATCGATTATCCGGACCATACTCCTCTATGGCATGCCTGCGTGGGCGACTATCTGTAAAACCAGATGGAGTGAACTACAGTCATTCCAGAATGTTACCCTGAGGACCATTGCCCAGCTGGAGAGAAGGACGGTGAAAAACCAATCCATCCACTTGGATTTAAACATGGCCTATATCGGAAAGTTTATACACGATCTCCTTTTGATTATGACACAGAAGATGAAGACGCACGACAATAGGCTTGTGAAAGGGATACTGAAGAACTCAATGAATATGAACTGGCATACGAAGTATCGTAAACCGAGGCACGTTCTTGACATCAATTTTGAAGATATTAGCAACGTCTCTTTCCCAGACTACTGGAAGATGTGATAATCTTCTTTGTCCTTTTATTTTTTTCATTTCTTTTATTTTTTGTTTCTGACAATCGTCAATCTTATTTTCTTTTTTGTATAATATGGAAGACCGCTTGGGTTGGTTAGGCTTCTTGACTACCTTATTGTGTTTCATTTGGAGTTTATTCTTGTTAGATGAGCTTTGTGAAAGCGCTGCTTTCGTCCCATCCTAACAAATGTACACTTCACTGTTCGATTGTCGATTGTCAGTTAAGCGTCTATGGAAGACCGCTTGGGTTGGTTAGGCTTCTTGACTGCCTCAGTGTATTTCGTTTGGAATTTATTCTGGTTCGATGAGCTTTGTGAAAGCGCTGCTTTCGTCCCATCTGAAAAAATGTACACTTCACTGTTCGATTGTCAGTTAAGCTTGAGAGGAGTAACTGGAAGAGATCAGACGAAAATTGAGGAGAGAGTAGAGACTCAAACTTTACGGAGGAGGACCCCTACGGTTGAACGCCTCACGGAGGACTCTTGTGGGAAGTAAAATAGGCATAAGGTGAGTCAAAACCGTGAAAACCGCCCTTACCAGGGCAATTGCCCCCCCCCCCCAACTCCAACCATGGAATCCAAGTACTCCCACGAGTACGTCTTCAGAGACTGTATAGGAAAGGACCCCAGATTTGCGGCGTTTAGTGCCATATTCCTAGAAAAATTGGATCAAATTAGAAACGACATGTTGAAGACAAACAATGACATATATAAAAAAGTTGAAAAATTAGCAAATGAAATAACTCAAATCACTGACAAACTGCAAAAGGTTATCTTAAGTTTCGAAAATGTAAACAGCAAAATTGCTAAATCACGAAAAGAGGCAAACGAAATTTTTGAGAAACTCGCAGCCCTGGTAACTGGAGTCATCCATCCCCAAACAACAAATTGCCCTGATACTAACATGGACTACAATGACCCAACCCCTACTGGCGAAACTATGCCTCATCATACGGGAGAAAGATCCAAAAGAACCCTAGATGAGGACTCTGGAGACGACTCCTCATGGCCTAAGGTGCTCCCTAAAAAACCTAACAAAGGTAGCCAAATTGTGGCAAATAAGCACACAATAGAAGAGGCTCCAGATGCAGAGCAGACGGAATACTACCCTCGCAACAACGAACATAAAATAGCACAGCCCAGGCCTGAAACCTCATATGGTCAGAAAAACATATACATCCCCCCGATCATCATTCGTATGAACGGAAAAACTATACTCGGAGAAATAGGAAGTCATGTACCGTCAAATTCCTTTGTAATACACACAGGGAAAACAGACACCGTTAAGATAAAGATGAAACGACCCACAAAACCTTACTTGGGGGCCTACAGAACGACAACACCCTCCAAATGTACAGCCATCAACTTAAATCGGAGAAGGTACTTAAATATGTGGTCAGGAACATAGACGTCACTTACGACATCGAAGACTTCTATCAGGATCTAAGAGACCTTAACTTTTTTCCAGAAAAGGCCATAAGACTGAAAAAAGCATCTGGAAACGTTCTTATGCCTTTAATTTTAGTCATCCTCGACAACAATGAACACAATAAGCAACTGCCTAAAATAAGACAAATTGGACAAATGATGGTCCAAATTGAACCTTTCCGGGGAAATAAAAAAACCCTTGCATTGCTACAATTGCCTAAGGTTCGGACATATTTCCGTGGGTTGCTCTGACTCACCCAGATGCAGCAAATGTGCAAAAGATCATCAATCGAGAGACTGCCCAAACAACAAG
>JAHWFO010104886.1:0-12060 GCA_023313115.1 Rhysida immarginata
GACGAAGAGGTCCGTGGGCGAAGCTAGGAGAGTGGTTTAGTCCAAGTTCCGTCAAACCAAAAAAACACAAATGGAAAAGCCACAGTGAGTAAAATAGTAAATTAATTAACCACAATTGTTTTACCGAAATTCCAGGATATCCCATGGCGTTAACGATTCAACTGCGAGAACACCAATCATTACCGACGGATGCCAGTTCGATTTCACTCGATGAAAACATTAGCTAAAGTTTGTTTTTTTTTAAAGAAAAAAGACTAAAATGGTGAAGACCAACTTGTCACGTAGAGGCATTCGATAACTATTTCGACAATTACTAACGACGTCCTTGTCGCGCAACGAGGGGAAAACTCGGCTCCATTGCTGTAATTACGGACGAATATTATTTTAGCGGGCGGTCCTATGTTGACGTTCCATTTCAAAGGGGAAAAGATAGAATCTCCGCCGATAAAGTCTTCAAGGCTTCTTCATCGTGGTAATGATGAACAGCCAGGGCTTAAAGCCGTAGGCCATTGCTTTAGCTGTCATAATCCAACTGCAAGCTCTTTTGACTTCCCATTGAGGAAAAAGTTGATATGTTCAGACGGTCTATGAACTGGACCATACTGAGAGCTGCCGACCGTAGATTAATGCAGTCTGACCGGCTCGGTTCGTTGGTCATGCTCGCTCAGCTGTTTTGGTGGGGCGGCGACGACAGACTAACTCCTTGCATCAAAAAATTTTTCCCAACACGCCAGAAAAAAACCACGAGACTATCAAAGTCACGCACAAGAAAAATCAAGATGTGGGCGACGCTCTAAAAGAACAACCTCCCATAACAAAGCGTTGCTTAGCTCAACAATCACACAAAAGGCAAGTCGTATAAGAACGCCGGTTTAAACAATCTACTAAAGTAAAAATTGCAATAAACATCGTAGTTTAAAAAAAAATGAATATATACAAATAAACACGAATAATTCCAAGAAAACTTCAAAAAATATAAATATCATTTATTCAACTTCCCTTTTGTAAAACATCACAATTAAAGGGTAAATGTCGAATAGCAAAGACGTTAAAACTCGACCAACCGCTTAGGTTTTTGGTTTACGATTTAAAAAAACTTATCTTAGGTAATGCGAAGAAATAAGTTCTGATAGAAAAGTTTTAAATGTCTCAAAATCACGAAAATGGGCGCTTAAGCCACAGAAGATTTACTTCTTAAAATCCTTAGTCCTATATAAAACCTGGGCAATACATATAATCGGCCCTCAACCACATGCCACACAATTCGGTTCCTCAATCGAATAAAAATTTAAAATAGTCTATGAACGACCTGGCCAGGCCAAATGTAGAGGAAAGTAGATACACATTTCCTTCAAGTAGGGGGACTAAAGGGGGAGCGGGCACGACTCCATATATATCAGGATACCACAATTCCAAAACAACCCGACAAGAGCACGTCATGTGAACCCCTTAATAAATTAATACGAGAGGGAACACGGTAACTATCACATGTAAATAATTAGTATGATGAGAGTGTACGCAGTGGAAGTAGAATTACATGCAATAGACTCGGATTATAAATTGTAAGTAAATAATTATTTATTTAAAGTCTAAACATAAATAAAGAAATAAATGTAAACTGGTAAAACCCAGGATCAAATGGTAAAGGTAACTCA
Organism: Rhysida immarginata; assembly: GCA_023313115.1. Classification (NCBI taxonomy): domain Eukaryota; kingdom Metazoa; phylum Arthropoda; class Chilopoda; order Scolopendromorpha; family Scolopendridae; genus Rhysida; species Rhysida immarginata. Next base: position 1,656 of record JAHWFO010104886.1, read on the forward strand.
ACTCTTGTTGCAAAAATCACAATAATCAAAAATAAAAAAATATAATGGGTTAAGACTATAACTCTTAATAATTACAATACATGATTATCCTAATCATAAATTCCCAATGGCATAATAGCTAAATAATATCCAATATCTTAGTGCCTAATCCTAAGCACCTACAGCTAATAGCACAGTGGATATAAAGGATCGGATTCCATCCGTTATCAACTGAACATTAATAAAGTATAATCTCTTGAACATCTTGCAATGTACATGACTAATCATAAACATAAAGGCTAGCACCAGATAACAACTAGCAAAATCCTAAAACTATATCAACGATACTCATCACATAAAAATGATTAATTTCACAAACAAAACACCCCTAACTGAGTGTAAACCTCTTATGAAGCAAACTCAATTTGATTGGTTGTAAAAGAGAACAAATATTCACGCACAGTCATAAATCACTGGGATACACATGAAAATTTACAAGACGTGATAAATTTTGATTTTGAGTCCGTATAAAGTTCCAGTCCTGTAAGGTCAACACACTTAAACGAAAAATTAGAGGCAATAGTGATATTGCTTACAGACGGGTGTTATTGACCTTCAGCATGGCACTCCGTAAAGTCTCGTCAGAATAGAAAGTCTAAGTCCGAATTAAATCGTAACAGACTTAAAAGTAACGGAACTTGAGCTCTAAAAATTTAGAAAGGAGAACAACACAAATTAGAACGCTTAAGCCCTCAACCAACACACTTTTAGAGAACACTACTACACTAGCCGCTGTGAACTCAATAGCACAGTCGTCGGCGTTTAATTCAACACATTTCTCCTTAAACAAAATTACTCAGTAAAAATTGCGTACGTTAGAAGAGAAGGATAGCTGCGATAAACAAGACGCACGTTTAACTGGAACATTTCTTAGCACCGTAAAACCTAGTTGGTGGCTTAAATAGGCCTGGAGACTAAAAGGCCATAACCCATTCACAACGGCCCCCTCCGTGGGCACTACCTTGACGTGGTGGAGGGGCTTGAGTGCCTCAGTGATGCTAAGGGCTATGCTGGATCGGGTCACCCATGCCAGACAGGCCTTAGCAGAGAGGCCAGACTAAAAGTGTCCGGTCGGTTGTGGACCCTCCCAAAGGGACCGGTGCTCGCAATGCAGGCATGTTTGACATGGCCTCCATTGCGACTAGTGCGTCCACCTGCGTGTTTGCCGTGCGCAGCGACCCTACTTCTGGTGAAAACGGAATCCTGGTGGTTGAGGGAAGGCTTTCCGGAACAACACACCACTTTGGCCCCTGCTTCTCGGAAGGATGGGTGGTCTGGATGAGCCCGTCCAGGTCAATCGGCTGGTCGTCGCTTCTTGGAGCTTCGGCCATAGGGTTAGGCATTGCCTATTTCTTCCTCGTATCTCTGGTGCCGATGTGCATCCCCTTGTTGGGCTCGGTGGTGGGTGGAGAGCGAGGGAGATGAAATTTTTTTTACTTAATATGGGTAAAAATCACAAGCAAGTAAATCAAAAACAACAGAATGGACATGAGAAAAGATCTAACTTGAGATCGCCTAGAAATCCTAAGTTTCTAGAGATGAAATTAGAGAGTGGGGATTCATTTAAAACTATCTCCCCTTTTTTGATTGCGAAGGACCTGAAACGGCTTGTAGGAGACACAAAGAATACCAAGAGACTAACCAATGGTCATCTTCTGGTTGAGGTCTCTAAGGATAGACAAGCCTCTATTCTTCTATCCTTAAAAAAGTTCGCGGGGAAAGCGGTTTCGGTTTTCCCTCATGCAACCTTGAATTTTAAAAAGGGAGTTTTTACATGCCAAGATCTGGAAGGAATGGAGGACGGAGAAATCCTGGCCGAGTTGGACGATCAATTAGTTGTGGACGTTCGTAGGATCGTTCCAAGGAGGAGGGGAGTTCCCCAGCCCACAAATTCTTTTATTGTTACGTTCGAAGGAACAGTATTACCAGGTACTATATATATCGGGTATATTATTTGTAGAGTGAGACCTTTTATCCCCAATCCTCTAAGATGTTTTAACTGTCAGAAGTTTGGCCACGCGAGAATTAATTGTCGCTCGGATGCAGTTTGTTGTAAATGTGGCATGCCTGGACATGAAATGGAATCCTGTGTGAATAAATGTTACTGCTGCAATTGTAAGGGTGCCCACTCTGCCCTTTCAAGAGAGTGTCCTAAGTGGCGGAAGGAAAAGAAGATTCAAGAGGTTCGTATCCTCAAGGGTCTGTCTTTTCCGGAAGCACGTAGGGAAATTGAAATGAGGGAAACCAAAAGTTTTGCATCAGTGGTTAAAAATTGTATTTCTGTGCAGTCTGTAGGAGTAATGACAGATTTAAGTTTTGCAGATCTTTCGTGTGGACCTACCTCCAGCATTCCATCTGCCACCACCAACCAGAAAGCGGGTTGGCCTCCAAGATCCACTTCCAAATATTTGGAAAGAGAAGATGGTAAGAAACGTCCGTCAGAAGGGGCATCTTCCTCTGACACTTCTAAGAAGCGCGTTGTAGAAACTATACCAACTTCCCCAATATTGGGAGGAAATTCAGATTTTGCTCTAAATTTACAGCAAACGCATGAAGATGGTCCAGATGATGGATATCCCGGATGAGGAACAACGGGAACTATCCACTTCTGTGGAATGATCAATATATAATTGTAAGCTATGACGACAATACTACAATGGAATATCAGGGGATTATATTCACGATTAGAGGACCTGAAATTATTAATGAAGAAACAGCAGTTTTTCTGTATGGCAATACAAGAAACCTTCTTGACTCCGCAACAAAATCTGTTTATCCGGGGATATCATCTAGTTAGGAACGATGCTGAATCTGGAGATAGAGCATGTGGTGGAGTGGCAATATTAATACATTATTCTATACCATTTACGAATATTCCTTTGGCCACACAATTACAGGCCGTTACCGTTAGAATAAATATCGGATCTCGTCTATTGACAACGATCTGCTCTATATATTTACCACCTGCGTGCGTAATTAAGGATACGGACATCATAGATTTAATTTCTCAGCTTCCACATCCATTTATAATCTTAGGTGATTTCAATAGTCACAATCCTTTATGTGGTTCAGTATATTTATCCCCACGAGGTGACATGATAGAAAAATTTTTGCAGACGTCTAACATTAATTTATTTAATGATGGGTCTCCTACTTACATGCATATGGCTAATGGAACGTTGTCGTGCATTGATTTAACCCTATCATCCCCTTCTTTATCAATATATTTTAAATGGACTGTGTGTAACGACCTTTGGGGAAGTGATCATTTTCCCATTTTCCTTGATAAACTTTCACCTGTTCCGTTAAATGGTCATACATCTAGATGGAAATACAAAAATGCAGATTGGTTAAAATATCAGTCTCACTTCCAGGATCTAACATTATCTGAAACAGAAACAATCGATTCCACAATAGATAAATTTACAAGCCATATTTTAAATGCAGCGGATGAATCCATTCCAAAGACAACTAGGATATTCCACAAAGTCTCTGTTCCATGGTGGAATGAAGAATGTGCTAAAGCAGTGAAGGACCGTAAAAGAGCCTTACGGAATTTTAGTGCTAGTCCTACCCAGGAAAACCTTATTAAATACAAACGACTACGTGTCATCAGGGATAGTAAAAGGGTATCTTGGCGTCAGTTTGTAACGACCTTTAATAAAAACACATCTATCACGGATATTTAATTTTATCCCGGAAGTATGTAAAGGCACCTGCCCCTGTTTTGCATTTCAATGGTATAGAAATATTTGATACTACCGAGACATCTAATATATTAGGATCATCATTTGCCACTGTTTCGGCAACTTCTAATTATACTACCAAATTTCAATCTTTGAAGACTCAAGAAGAGAAAGCCCCATTAAACTTTCAAAATCATACATCCGAAAGTTATAACTTACCCTTTTGTATATGGGAATTAAAACATGCACGGCACCTGGACCCGATAACATTGCTTATATTTTGATAAAGAAGCTACCACATTCAAGTTTATGTTTTTTATTAAGCATATTTAATAAGATTTGGGATTCTTCTACTTACCCAGATCCCTGGAAAGAAGCCACTTTTATTCCATTACCAAAACCGGGAAGAGATCCTAAACACCCGAGTAATTATCGCCCTATAGCACTCACTAGTTGTTTAAGTAAATTGATGGAACGCATGGTATACAACCGCTTAATGTGGCATTTGGAAAGCCATGATCTTATATCCAACTTTCAATGTGGTTTTCGTAGAGGTCGATCTACCTACGATCACTTAGTCAAACTTGAAAATGAGATAAGGATGGCTCAATTATATAAACAACATTTAGTGGCTGTCTTCTTTGACATCAAAAAGGCATATGATACTGCATGGCGATACGGTATTCTTAAGCAACTATATGCTTTTGGACTCCGAGGTAAATTGCCACTATTTATTAGAAGTTTCCTTAGCAATCGTGTATTCAGAGTTCGGGTTGGGTCAGTTGTTTCACAATCCTATACACAGGAAAATGGCGTGCCACAGGGTAGCGTACTTAGTCCACTTTTGTTTCTTATTGCAATAAATGATGTTTCCGCACGAATTCCACCCTCAGTAGTACATTCCATCTTTGTCGATGATCTGGCCATTTATTGCCGAGGTTATGCCATCAACTCAGTGGAACGAAGATTGCAATTAGCAATTAATAATATTAAACAGTGGTGTGAAAAGACGGGCTTTCGCCTTTCGCCAGTGAAAAGTGTAGTAATCCACTTTTGTCGAATACGGGGATTACATCCTGACCCGTGTTTAATGCTTGATAATGTTATGCTTCCTGTTATGGAAAGTAATAAGTTTTTAGGCTTGATATTTGACAAGAAATTAAATTGGAATTGCCATATTAAATTATTGAAGAAGAAGTGCAACCAGGCTATGAATTTATTAAGAACTCTTTCCTGTACTCGTTGGGGTGCTGATAGAGATACTCTTATGCTATTGTACCGCTCGTTGATAAGATCCAAAATGGATTACGGATGTTTCGTTTTCTCCACAGCTTCTAAAAGCACTCTGAAATTTCTTGATGTTATACACCATATGGGCATTAGAATAGCTTCAGGTGCGTTTGGAACTAGCCCAATAGAAAGTCTATATGTGGAAACTAACGAACCTCCCTTAACTATAAGACGCTCGAAACTTTTTCTACGATATGCTACTCGTATATACAGCCAATTTGGGCATCCTGTACACAATATTTTGTTTGAATCTGAAGCATTAGATATATTTATAAATAAACCACGATTAGCACCGAGCGTAGGTTTCCGCTTAAAAGTTTTATTGCAAAAACTTAATGTCACCCTCCCAGATATGAACGTGAAGAAAATAAGTAATATACCTCCATGGCAAATATCTCCCCCAGAATACCATGAAATCTTCCCTGGAAAGAAAGCACAACTTCTTCGGGAGGAAGTAAGAGCAACCTTCTATAATTTCCTTGAAAGTTTCTTGGATAATACCCATATTTACACAGATGGATCTAAAACTGAAGAAGGTGTGGGATGTGCTTTTCGATGTGAAGAAGAACTAAAATCTTTTCGATTACCGAACCACTTCTCGGTATTTACAGCAGAATTGGTTGCTATAAAGAAAGCATTAGAATACGCAGTATCTAAGGAATTCAAACACAATCATTTTTACGGATTCTAAGAATGCTATACAAGCCATAAGTCAGTTTGCACCACGCTGTCCTATACTCCAAGAAATACAAGAGATTTTATATAAAATGCAGTCACACGGGACAGGGATATCTTTTGGTTGGGTACCAAGTCATATGGGAATTTCGGGAAATGAGATAGTAGATAAAGCAGCCAGAGATGCAATACATGTAAATAATATATCGGAGATTCAATCGTTACCAGAACATGTTTATCCTCTTATTTGGAGGAAATTATTAAGTATCTGGCAAGAGAGATGGAACGATCTTCCATACAACAAACTTCGGGAGATCAAGCCTAAAATTGGGGTCTGGATGACAGCATCATGCGCTAATAGGCGTGAGGAAGTGGTAGTGGGTCGTCTTAGGATTGGACATTGTAGGTTAACTCACAAATATTTATTGAATCGTGAGAGGGTGCCACAATGTTCTTGTGGGGAAATCTTGACAGTGAAGCATATATTAATTGACTGTAATATATACACTTCACTGAGGAATTGCCTGCAACTTCCGGTCAGAATAACGGATGTTCTGGGAGATAATATGTATATTATAAAAAGAGTCTTAAGATTTCTTAAAATAATCCACTTATACAAATTCATATAGTAGACAGATAATCTTGAGCTAGAAGATTTTAACTTGTAAATATCTAAAATAGAAATTTTTAACTTTTTACTTTTTATCTTTTTTTAGCACAAATCATCTTTTAACTATATTGTAAATATTGGGTTATTGTTTTTATTTGGGTGGTAGTATTTTAGTTGTTTATTAATTTGGGCATTGTGGGTGTATGGCATTGATGGAAAATGATTTGGGATGAGCATATGTTAAGTTTTAGTTTTCCTTTAACCTGGTGTTGGGCGCAAATGACCGTGTAGTTGACGCGCCCGTAAGACTTAAACCAACCAACCAACCAACCATTCCCAACGGCACTATAACGCAATTCACGGCGTGAGAGTTCCACGAACGCCACACGAATTATATTCCCATTAGCGCCCACAAGGAAAGAAGCACTTACTAGTGAGCGACAGCGGTCCACTATCGTTGACGGGTCCTTCGATGCGGAGCTGCGACGACGAATCGCTCCCTTGGCCTTCCTCGTGCCCGAGCCTCGAAACCTCCGCCTGCTTGGCTTCACTGTCCGACGTAGTACTTTTAAACGGCGTAGTTCGCTGGCCGTCAGCCGTCTCGGTTTCGGCTAGTCGAGCTTCTCCCTCACCTTCTTCCAGCGTATCGATATTACAACAGCACCTCTTGCCGTTCAGCGTCCTCCCTCGGAGCTCGTTTTTCGAACCACCTTTCCAGTTGGAAACTCTCGAGCCGTCCCCCATTTCCTCCTTTTTGCAGTCGAACGCCGCGCTCGAATCTCTCCTCGCTCGTTGATTGGCCCGAGCGTGTTGATGTCGCCGATGATGCTGGTGACGTCGCCTCCTTCCCCTCCGGGAGTGATAGAAAATCCGAGAGTGAAAGGAAGTCGTTGCGTCACTGGAATTCTCGATGGAATTCGAATTCCGTGACAGTAACCTCCATAGAACTAAGAGGAACTCAAAGTTCCCTTCGACTGGGACAACCGTCTCACTTGGTAAACAACCAAACGGTCGAGTTTGGAGACTTAAGAAAACAGGAGCGTCGAACCGAACTTTCCCGGGGAAACACCTTAACACTGGGGCGGGTGCAATAATTGTCTAAAAGGGCGACCAAACATAGGTAGCTCACGTACGAGAAAAAAACATACGTACGCGTAACAGACGCAATACAAGGGGAAAAAAAATTCCTCCACGGAATTATACCGTAACCAGTTCCAAAGGCGGTACGCTACAATACATACATACACTTATAAAATTTGGCATACTTGTTTAGAAGCACACATAGACTAACATATATGAATATTGTGCAATTCCAACAATATTACATACATACGCATCGAATTGATAACCACCTTTTTTTGAAGTCGGTTAAAAACTATGAAGATAGGCTAAAAACAAACAGCATAAAAAGGTGAAAAGATAAAACGAATATAAAAACTAGGAACATAACTAAAAAGATATGGTCAACTGAGTTTATATGAATTTTAGAAAGGGTTAATTTCTTTAAAAATAAAAATATCTTTTTAATATGAAATGAGTCTTTCGATAAAAATGCCGCAATAGATTTTTCTAGGTCCAGACATGATTTCAAGGTCTTGCTTAACGTACATTCTGTTAAAATATGTTTTATTTTAAGAAATTAAGAAAACTTCAAAGTTCATTTCTTAAAATAATTAATCTGCTTAAAATAATATATATTTTATTATTTTACAACATATTTTTAATAGAAAATAGAAAATAGAAGCGTACCCACCCGTTTGCATAATCGGGAAATAACCCATTGTTAGATAACTCATTGTTAGATTTTTTCTTTGTTGTGACAATGTCCACCGCCGCTGATTTTATATAAATGTACTGATTTCGCCGGCAGATGACAGCATATCATGATATCTTAAAACACTCGTGTTTCCATGTTTTTATACCTAATGCACAGGCCTTCTTTTTATTAAATACACAGGCCTTTTCTCGTAGGCCATGGTTAGATCCAATTTGTTCCAGCACACGCCGCATACGTATATGTTGCAGCAGCGCCATTCCGTTATTACGATGGCGAGCATAAAATTCACCTAACTTTAACTTGCTGTAACTTTTGACCCAGTGGCTCATTTGATGAAATGTTTGCTTATTATTCAAGACTCAACCTTCCTCTTTCCAATGAGATAATGACCATAGTTGTAGGATATAGTGATAGAAAGATATAGACTGAGATATGTACATCACTTTTTGAACGAAAAATCGTGTCTGAATTTTTCCTCGGCTGCACCCCTGATAGACGTAGTTCTACGTCAAAACGCAGGATGAAGTGTTTGGCCATGGATTTTGGCAGCGTATTTAAGTAGTAACTTCGATCTAAGTGAGAGGGGAGGCTCGCAAGCTTCTACTTATAAACTGTCAACTGGACTCGTGCGAAAGGCTCCAGTATCTAACCTCATGCCTAAATTGTGAATTGGGTCTAATGATTTGAGGTTATTATAGGAGGCTGTGACATAAATAAAGCACCCATAGTCTAATTTTGACCTGATTAATACTCTATACAGTGATAGAAGTGACTTCCTATCCGCACCCCATTTTGTGAACGTTACTGAACATCACACTAAAGCGGCTATTGTTAATCGTATTTCTACCAATAATATGCTTTAAATTTGGCCGTTTGATGATGATGTAACAATGTATACAGTTTCTGTGCGCAGGCCTTCTGTCTAGGTGGTGTTGGATGTAACGACCGTTCCTTGGTACACAAGTCGGGTTGCAGAAGTATAGGGAGAGGTAGAAATTTGCTGGTAAAAAGTTTGCGGTGTCCAACAGGGTCCCTGCGAAGATGCACCCACGTACTTGGCCCGCGGCGAAGTTGAGTAAAATTACTTACCGAATTACCTCCAGATGATAAAATTACAAGCTCATTGCGAGTTTGAGAAGTCGTTATAAATCGAATGGCTACCGATAATGAAAGAGAATAAGAGATCAATAAAACCCCACCGTTCTGGTACTAGGCATTGAATTGGGCCATAATTGTTGTCGATGTCAATTTTATTAATTGCGAAAACTTTATTTACAGAGATTTCCCAGTCGAAATGGATGGAACGGCGAACGAACTTTCCTTGAAGGAAAATGGACGGCGGAGCGTTCCAGACGACGTGGATCCTGAAGAATGAGTCTTAGGATTTCAAAAAAAAAAATACCATGAGGAGTAATCAGGTCGTATCAATGAAAACACTTAGTGCCGTAAGTCCCTACTAACACCCACAGCTTAGTCTTTAACTCCCTCCCTTTCCGTTGTTGTTAGAGTAGTCCTAAGTTTATTCTCCCCCCCCCTCCCATTACATACTAAAGTAAAAAGAAAGAGAAAAAAAAACGGAAACTCTTCTTTCGATGTCGTATCTGTTTTGGTTCCTCGCCTCTTGTCTTCTCACGGATCAAATGGAACGTTGAAGCTCTGCAAAGACAAGGAATTCGATTTTAAGGAAAAAGAAAAACTCGTAACAGCCGCGTCGGGAATGTAAAGCTTAACACTGATCTTTAAAGATAAAAGGTGAAACTTAGGACATCATTTATGAAACTTAAACAAAAAAGTGCACTTAAAGAAATAAATGTAACTGAAACGAAAGTACTCTTAACTAAAAGAAAAGTCAATACTTACCTGAATTAAGCGAACCAAATAAGAAGAGGGGCCAGTAATGCAAGAAAAAAAAATAAATAAATAAAACCCTTACTAGATAATAGTATAAGATGGAGTTAGAAATATAAGGAAACCTGGATAAGAAAGTCTGAGTCTTACCCACAGAAAGCAAAAGAAACTCAGTAGTCCTCTTCAAAGTGAAGTTTTAAACGAAAGTGTAAAATATAATAAATACGATTTGAACGTTGTGTTAGACAAAAGATGACTGTTGTGTTGAATCTACATTATGACTTTATTATCGAAAAATAATAGTTTCTTTCTTCATAGTTGTTCTATTAAACCACTCCGTGGGCACTACCTTGACGTGGTGGAGGGGCTTGAGTGCCTCAGTGACGCTAAGGGCTATGCTGGATTGGGTCACCCAAGCCAGACAGGCCTTAGCAGAGAGACCAGACAAAAAGTGTCCGGTCGTTTGTGGACCCTTCCAAA
>JAHWFO010104889.1:4597-22732 GCA_023313115.1 Rhysida immarginata
TAACCTCCCCCCTAAAACCACATGGCTCACTCCCCTCCATTTTTAAAGTATTAAAAAACGTTTCTGGTCGTCACACTTCATTTCGTCATAGTCACTTTTGGTCATATTCACTTCGTCTCAAGATCGTTTTGTCACTCAGTCGACTGGACACATTCATCTCGTCACATTCAATTCGTCCCTGATTTGTTTCATCACTCAGTGAACTCGACACATTCAGTCCGTCACATTTATTTTGATATTCACAATGCAACATGTCATGAGTACACGTGAAATAATTTGAGGTTACTTGAATGCTGGGGTATGGGGGTTACTTGGTCCCAAATCAAAACAATGAAATTTCGGTTTAAAAAATCTAAAGTCCAAGAAAAACGAGGCAAAAATAGTATAAATTAGGTTAACAGCTGACTGAGTTGACTGAGTGACAAAACGATCCTGGGACAAAGTGAATGTAACGGCTTGATGTAATGATCTGAATGTATCGAGTCGTCTAAGTGGCAAATGTTTCTGGGATGATGTGAATGTGGCGATTTGAATGAGACAACATCAATGTGACCAAAAATGACTACGACAAAGTGAAGTGTGACGAAACGACGTGCTTGTTAACGTCCCTTGATCCATTCCCTAAAGACCACGTGTCTGCTACCTTACCCCCCCCCCCACGGGTTAAAAAATTGTCATTCAAGGTCAAGAAATGTATGATATATTTCAAATTTAATGACCAAATACACAAACAATCTTATAACTGATTTTATTTCCAGATCCTAGGTCTTGAGGCCAATGCCCATCGTAATTGCTTATTTCATTGAAAAATGTAGCATGGATCCAAGTAAACCACCCGGGGGTTACTTGAACCCAAATTTCATTAATTCCTTATACAGTACATACCTATACAAAATTAAAATTTTGGTTCAAAAAACATTTAAAGTCCAAGAAAAATGTCACAAAATTAGTATAAATTAGGTTAACAGGTTAGGTTAATTATTAAGAAATGTCTAAAACAAGCTTTGCCTAAAATCTCGTTATTATTTTCAGCCTCGTCCCCTTATTCTCCCGTGACTCTTCTGTTGCGGTTTGCAGTGACAGAAATATTTTCACTCGATGATATTGTGAGGACGATGTGAATATGATGAGCTGTATGTGTCGAGTCGACTGATTGACAAAACGAACCTGGGACAAAGTGAATGTAAGACAACATGAATGTGACCAAAAGTGACTATGACCAAGTGAAGTGTGACGAAAAGACCTGCTTGTTAACATCCCTTGATCCATTCCCTAAAGACCACGTGTCTGCTACCTTACCCCCCCCCCCCCCCACGGATAAAGTAAAATGAAAATGACCCCCGTAAAATGTTTTACTTTATCCGTGACCCCCTCCCCTTCTACTTGACCACGTGGTTTATGGACGACCCCTTATCACAAATTGAAATAAAATTATTCACCTTTTAAAATTATTCATATATGTAATTGCAAAAACTATAACTTCTTATTAATAATAATTGATATTATAAACTGGAGATAAGCCTACCAAGCATCAGGTAAAAATCTTTAGAAAAATTTTTATAACTTCTTAACTTCTACCTTCGATAGAAAAATCTTTATAACTTCTTATGTATGTATAAAATTAAAAGGCATTAGAGTCACTGTTTACATGGGGGACACCCCCAGAAATTGGCCACCATGTCAACTGTTACATGGGGGACCCCCTCCCCACAAGCAGGATTGGGCCAGCCCCCCCCCACCGAAAAAAATTCTGGGTATGGCCCTGCAGTTATGTAATATACAGTAAATTTGTATTGATTCAATGGACACTCATACCTTAACTCAAAATGGAAAATGGCCTTGTTCATTGATAAAAATGAAAAAGAAATCTTTCCTTTGAAATGGAATGTCAGCATTTTATAGGAACGTATATAGCATTTTCAATCAACTTTCGTTATATTTACCTTTTTCTATTGAAATTGAACATTTTTTCTTGAAAGATAACAAAATATCTGGATGAAATAACATCACGAGTCACTTACAAGAATGACGGATGGAGAAAGCACTAAATGACGGCTGTGGAAGAGATTGACTGGAATACAATATATGGGTAAGCTTATTATTTGTTATTAAAAAGTATTTTAAAAATCATTTGAAAATTTTTATGAAATGTACATCAAAATTTTATGATATTTCAAGTTTTCTTTTAATTTATCTTTACAGTAATCACGGTGCTACTGTGAATGGAGTCACGTGCACGTGAAATATTCGCTAAATGGCGACGTTAGTGGCCATAAAATGGCGGATAAGGAGGGTTGGTTTTACCCAGACAAACCAGAGTGAAAAGGCAGTACATTGTTCATAGAATCCTTCAGTAGGTCATCAGGGATAACTCATTAACAGTCGGAATTATTTCGACGCACAACTCTTGAAATATATTTCACCATATATTTCCATTCATTGTATTTAGTAATGCACATAATTTTAACATCACATCTAAAATGGCTAATTTAGAAACATGTTTCATATATTCAAATTTCATCCAATTAAAAATAAACTTCGAATGAATTAATTCATTTATTAAATTAAAATAAGAAATATGATTTTTTTTTCTAAAATATATACAGGATGAGCACTAGGCAGTTAACCCAGATAACTATTCTAATCTATTAATACCCTAAAGCTCGTTCTTGTCATGCGAATTAAGTTGAAGTGCAAATTTCTACATTAAAAATCAAATTAAATACTAGAGAAACATATTCCACATTTGTGTTGAGTGTTTAGTGATTCAGCGTATATTACGACAAAAGAATTCCCCAATTTAACATCGAAACTTATCCAAAAAAGAGCTTACTATAAAAAAAAAACAAAAAAAAAAACAAAAACTTATAGGTACCTAAATTATTTGAATTCATTGATTTTAAATGACGTATTTGTACTGTGAATGCCGAAAAGAAAAGCTGAAAAAATGTTGATGCAAATGGAAAGCAGTATATTTTATTTGTAATTCCTTGAAACATTGTTAAGTTTTTTCATTTATTAGTAATTCAATTTTATATATCACGAATTCTAATTTAAAAAGTGTGAAGACAGCTTAGAGCGATTATTATGTCGCTCAAGACTTTTTGCAGTTGTGTAGTGGAATGAACGACGCCAAAAGATGACTAGCGGAAAAAACTTCAATGCGGAAAAACTACTGCAGTGAAAAACTTGATGAAATGACGCGTCGATAGCCCATATGCCCATGGGTGCCACGCATGCGTCGCATAGTTTTTGCGCATCTGATGCAATAGGTGCTGGGGAGTAAGAGGAATGGGCATGCGCGGAATTTTCGCAACATTTCATTTCACTGATTCGTAGCCTACGCTGATAGAAGACTGCGTAGGCTACGACTGATTGCACAGCAGTCAGTTGAAGGACTAGGAGCAGATGTAATAGGAAGTATCTACAGGCTACCTTGTGGCCTGGTAGCTTTTATGAGTTGGTAGTTATGGTTGAAATAAAAATAAAATTGATAAAATTAATGAATAAATAAAAGTATGCGTATGTGTTAATTATACTTACGATCTAGACTATTAAGAATTTTCTTAAATTCCACGTCCAAAAATAGTTATATATTAGTTATTTCTATTCTGTACAGTAGAATTATCTTTTTTTTCATTAAATAAAGATGAAAATATGCGATTTAGGTATCTAAAATAATTTATCGTGCATGTGACGATACACGAAATGATGGTACCTAATCTGTGGGACAAAAACAATATTATAGCTGAGTGCGACATCTTAAACCCATTTTAATGAATAACTTGCGCTTCAATCCAAGTCAATCTAATACATATTACACGTGTATAACATGTAGTATAATTATATTAGTATTCTTACCATATACTATAACATTATATGAACAGATAACGCCGGGGAGGGAGAGGAATTCATTAAGATTGTCCGCCAGCTAATTAACTTTAACGTTTAACCAGAAAGATACTGCATTACAAGAACTGTTGTTTTTTCCACGGGTATTCTATTAATATGGGACAAGCTTTCTTTCATGAGAAATCGGTAAATTATTGAAACTTTTCAAAAATTGTACATACTGCCGTAATTTGACGTTGTACTAACATGTCAACAGTTTGCAATCGTTAGCCTCCTACTTCATTTTGACGAGTTTTTAAAACTCACATTATAATAGAAAAATGAAATCTAGGAATAATTTTATAAGAACTTGTGTATTCGAATATAAGTTTCATAATCATCAAACGCAATTCATTAATTTTGTTATTAAATTCATCATATAAAACAAGGGAACTTTGTTAATAAGTAGAAATGGATGAATAGCAGGGGAAAAAACAACTCTTTAGACGATAAAGCCAAAAAATATAGCGCAGATGTAAATCACAGAAAAACCCTATTCCACATAGTATTTTTTGAACGATTTCCACGAAAACTCAACTTTGGAAAAAATCCCTTTTCACGGAAACACCCTATTATAGTAACATGGGACACTAATGCCATATTTATTGTTTCTACATAAAGTGCATAATAATTAATATACATCATTCGTTATTTCACCAGTTTTTTTTATTATAATCAAAACAATACAAAATATAAAAGGGAAGGAAAAACTTGTTATTGTGATGTGTTTGAAGAAGTTTCTTCAGTTAATTTATTATCTTCTGTTTGAAAACAATAAAACCTGTTTCTAATTCTTTATTTAAGAAAAACACATATTTGTAATAATTTATTTGTCAATTATAGATCAATATATCTGTAGCTCACTCACTCTGAAGTACACTAAAAGACATCTGACACTTAAAATGACGCGGAGGAAGATTTTAAAGCAAAAGTCACGTGCAAAATCGACTGTCACGTGGGACACAGTAGATGATTGGTTGGGAATCATAAAAGATCAGTTACATGAAGTTGCTTGAGAACGAGATTATACATGACTAATTACAGCTGAATATTAATAACCTATGAAAAATATAGTGGGGAGGAGGTAAATAGAAAACATTAAAAAAATAATTGAGTTGGGTCAAAATAAGCTTAGAAAAGTAAAGTAATTAGATGTTTAAAAAATAAAATAAGTTCAATCCACTAAATACTCTCGTTCCTAACCCCGCCTACTTCCTGTTGATTGCAAACCAATCATCTTCTTTCTCGCACGTGACACCCAATTTTTTTTTTCCGTCATCCTGCTCCATCCTGTTTACTAGTTTACTGCATTCTTGTCCTCAACTGCAGCCAGAGCAAGTTCTTCTATAATCAGCAACTGAATTTCTTATTAAAAATAAATAGAATAAGAAATTTAATAAAAAAAAAAAAAAAATAGAAATTCATTTGTTTCTATAACAATGCTGAAATAATAACCGGTTATTCAATATGCATTTTATACAGAAACAACAGTACAAACCATTAGTGTTCTACTATTCATATTGCACAAATTCTTATTTATTATAACGTTTATTAAAAAAATGTACACTTATTTAAGATACAATTCTATTGTCTCTATTTTCTTTAGAGCCAAGTTCCCTTTCGAGGGAAATAGAGTAGCTACTCACGAAATTGTTTAGAAATCCTTATACAATTTGGCATTCATAAATTGAAATTGTATGGTTTGTATAAGGTTTTAATTTAGAATTTTTAAACGAGAGTTCTAAATTTTTCTTTTATTAAGTAGGCCCAGGGATGGATGAAGGGGGTCCTTTTCTCCCTTCATCCATCCCTGGTAGGCCTAATTACATAGAGCATAACCAGTGAATAATATTTAATGGACCAATGCACTTTAAATGAAAATAAAGAATCATGGCATGAGTGTTCAGATATATATCTTACATTTTTCCTATGTAACATATAAATCAGTACACAGGATTTATACATATCTTTCTTATTGTATAGAGTTCAAAGGATTTGTAAAGCAACATCTATGTTGTTTGTTCTTGCCACAAAATGGCGGAAGAGCATTCATGAAATGGCGGACAAGAGATGGAGTGAGCAATAACATCGCCACCTCCCATAAACTAATTGCGACAACTGAACAGATTTCTACCATATTTTCTGTAATATATATTAATAAATATCTTAATTTTAATACAAAAGTTAATCACGAAATTATATATCAAAAGAATAATTTTTAGAGAATGTTATTTTGAAGGCTTAGTGAGATAAATGTCCATATTTATGATTGCAAAAAACCTATTAGTTCATTCCTATATAGTATATATATTTTATATATAATGTACCTTCATCTGTTCTTGGTACAATTGAATCGATATGACTTCCTAACTCACATGCTGCATATTTTTCATCATAACTAGATGCAACATAGAATATAGAAATTTTAACGCAATTAAATGTATAAATGTTAGGCAGTGAATAGGCCTATTAGAGCTTTATAAAATAAAAAATGTCTATTAGAGCTTTACAAATTTTAGGCTCAGATTTTTAATGTTCTGTCCTTTTTCCTCGTTTACTATTTTCCTTTCTTCTATTATTATGGTGTTGACAAGGGAGAACTTCTATTTTTAAACTTCTTTTTGCGATTGCCTCAATCCCATATTTGGACTTCAATCTGCTGGGGGAGAGCTTTGGATTTTTTTCCCACTATTTAAAAAAAATTATAAAGGTTTTTATTCTAAAAATAATTGATAGCCAGCAAAATAACTCAATAAGTATATAAGTCTATGAAGATATAAAAGTAGAATAGTAGTCAATTGAAGATGGTCTCTATTTAAAATGATTTAGATGAATTTTAAAAAACATCTGGTGAATATTTAGATTAAAATAAATGTATGTAAGTGCCTATTTATATTTAAATATAAAAAATTCGATTTTTTTATTTAGAAAAAAATATATAACACGGGTTATTAAAACATCTAAATAATGCTCATGTTTGTGCCAGTGTAGAAGAATACAAAGTACAAAATAGCAAATTAAAGCTGTTGATAATGATATGAAAACTTTATTATTTATCATTAGAATATGCTATTTCTGCAGAATGCCTTTTAATCTTTATCGAGAGAACTTGTGAGACAAAATGATAGTTTCCCAGTTTCACCGCTGCTAGGCAGTGTAAAGGAACACTTCATTGGCGAGTTTTTCTGACGAATCTCCTTCTACCTGATTTTTTTCCTCTTTCTGATGACAGCCAATCAGCCTAGTAAGGAAATGACCTCATTCTTGTTTCGATTGGTCCACAGGCAAACCTTTAGTGATTGGTTATCTTCGTCTATAAATTCGCAAGCCCGTAGCTTTCTTGGTTGCTTGGTCGTCGGGCGAGGCTGAATTTGTTTCATCCGTCTCTTCCATTTCTTTTCCCCGAATAAAGTTTCCATTTTTTTCTCTTAGAATGAAAATAAAGTGTTTGTTCTGGTTTTCCATTTCTTACATGGTTTGTCTTTGAATTTCTTTCTAGTTTTTATTGCAAGTGCGTACTTGAAACCTTAATATGTTTTTGTGTTAAACGCGAAGTCAATTTTAGCCTAGTGTTTTATTGAAGTTTTTTTCATAAGTATTACGCGTTTGAATTTTTAAGGTCTGTTTAAGTTCAAGGGACAGGTTAGATGAGGTTCCTAGGGACATAACTTCTTGCTCATGCTTGTTCTATCTATGAAAATGAGCTTTAAATATTAGCGGTTTGATTTCAGATAACGCGAACACCTAGGAGCTAGGACAGTTTCAAGGAGCTACAAGTTAAAAGTTTTATTTAGAAAATTTATTTAAATTTACGTTAGTAAGAGACATCAAACATTGGCGATAATAGGCGGATGCTGGGAAAAGACTTTTGTCTTAATTTGCTGTTTTATGTGTTACAGTGAATGGAAAGTTCCAACTTCGTCTTCATTAATTCAATGACACGATTTGTTCAAGTTTTTTTTCTTGAATTTTAGCAAATTTGCTATATTGTTTGAAGTTTAATTTTTGAAATCATTGTTGTCTGATTTGATTTCAAAGTACAGTCAACCAAAGGAAATAATCCACATGCATGAGTTTAATACTAATATTACATTTCATGCTAATGTGTTGTTTAAATAGCTTTTTTAATTATAATTATTTAAATTTAATAATCTTAATAATGTTAACTCTAAATGTAATATTAAATTATTAAAAATAAATTAATATTGAAACGGTAAAACTTAGAGTAAAATTCAAGTGTGGATTATTTCCCTTTGATGACTGTACATTAACGTTTATTCCAAAAGAACACAATTAATTATGAATTTTTAACCGTGTTGAATCAATATGCATTTTTGCAGTATTTGTGTATTCATCGATTTCAACTGTACTCGGTGATCTTCACTGACCAAGAGGGGTATTCCCATCAACGAATTGTTTCATGTTTTTACAGTGATCTCCTGCCAAGTCTAGATTGTTATCTGAGAATTAAGAACTCAGCAAAAACAAATGCGCATATCTGTAGTGCTGACGTAGAGGCAGCAGAGAAAACGCTGCAGTTCATTCGGCCTGCTGTATTCAATACATTATGAGATCCAAATTATTAATCTATCTATAAGAACGTTAATATTTTTGTAGAAAGCAAATGAGGAATAATTGCAGGTGTCTCTGAACAGTCAAAGATCAAAGTCACTGAACAATAATAGTTTATAGAGTTTATACTAGTTTTTTTTGTTTGTTTTTTTTTCCAAAATTTTTAGAATGTTTCTATACATGATGCATTTCAAATCTTTACATCTTCAGGAAAAAACAAATGATTTTAATTTTTTTCAACTGCACTTCTTTTTCACATTTTAAATTATGGTATTAGTGTACTCTGGAAAAACAATGTATTGCTCAGCCTATAAATTTTACTAAATCACAATACTAATATTTTTTATATTATGAATATAAATGTGCATTATTCACTTCGTACGTGACAGTTTTTCAAAGGAAACATTTTTATTTTTTTTTAAACATATATTTTTTTCTAAATTTTAAATATAATTGCGTTTCTTCGTCCTATTATATTTGCTTTTAATTTGTTACATTTAATTTTATTAAAGTCATTTTAATTTTTTTGTTCCTAATAAAATGGGTTTGTGAATTTTTAATAAGAATTATTCTCCTTGAAAGCAATGTTTTGGAATTGATTTGGTGCCAGAAAATTTTTTAAAGTTATATAACGTTGGCTTCCTGCGCATTTTATCTTTTTCATAGAATAGGAGCTTGTTAACACCTACAATGCTCTGTAGAATACTATCACCAACCCCTAGCTATTGTTACTGTTTAATGTCCTTGTTAATGGTATCTACAACTTTTGAAAATGAAATTATTTTATTATTTAGTTTAAAATTATAATATATGAATAAATAACAACAAGGAGGTTCAATTAAAGCAACAGGAACTTATCTTAATATCGTAATAACACTGGGATCAGGGGAGAATCATCTGCCTTAATGTCATTTGGTTTCTTTAAAATTCAACAGATTTCTGCTTCTTTGTTTCATTAATTTATTCAGTAGTATTATTTATTATATGTTTATTTTCTTTTCCCCCATTCTATAACTTTAAACATTGTTGATAAAGGCAGAATGCCTATTTGAAAAGATAACGTTTTCGATTATGTATAAAAGTGATTTAAAAAAAATCACTCTTTTTAAAACATCAACGGGTTCTGAAGTGAAGAACGAGCGGAAGATTGTTTTGTTCACTGCTTCGATGGAACCAATATGACTTATGCAGTATATGACTTCGGGCGCCGTTGCAGTCGTTTTCTGCAGAGGATATTTCTGCGGAATTAGTATTTTTTAACTTTTAATTTTAGTTGGTGTGAGAAATCAATTTCTCTTTTCTTTTAAAATAGTGAAAATAATATTGAAAAATTAAAAAAAAAAAAAAAAAGATATTTATACATGTACTGTTTTCTCTTTTATTGCAAATAAGTAGTTTACCCTCATCATGCATATAAGTAGTCTACCCTCTCGTCAGCCATTTTATGACTCACCATTTCGTGACTAAATCACGTGACTACATAAAAAGTAGTGCGGTTATTATTGCATATGTTATAGAAAAAATAATTTTATGAAAAAATGTTACAGCACAAAATACACTTACTTAGTTGTTGTTTTATATAGCGGTTTTTTTTTCCTAATTATTATAATAACTCTATAGTAGACATTAGCAGTAAATAGTTTGCTGACCAGGCCTCTTCACAGTAACCATTTTGTGTCTTGCCCATCCGCCATTTCTTGTTAGTACATCGTGTAATATTTGATGGCAATATTTTGTTATCGGTTAGGAGGTAAAAGTACGATTTTCACTTCGAGAGGTAACTATAAAGAAAGCTTACTTAGACTTCTATATAAATATAATAACACTGTTGGTAATCTGATAAGAAAAAGGAATGATTTCCACTATTTTTGTCAATATCTGTGTGCGTCTACCCCTCCATTTTGAATTAGGGTATGAGGGTCCATTGTATTTATTATTTTAAGGTGCATTTAATACAAACAATAGTCCTTAAAAACCATAACTGAAAGTTTGTAAAACAGTAATTGTAAAAAAAAAAAAAAAAAAAAAAAAAAAAAAAAAAAAAAGCAATAATATCCTGATAGTGTAAATACAATGTTTAATGTGGTACAACATCTCTATAAAAATAAAGAAGAAAGAAGTAAATCTTCAGAAGGGAACATTTGTGAATAGAGTCGATTTCGTGCCAGAACTTTTCCCCCCTTATTTAATTCAATGCACCACCCACGATTTACCAGTATCAATATATTTGAGTGTCAGGTGTTCCTCATAGGTTCGAGCAGAGTGTCTTGTAAAGCAAAATTTTTCTAAAGTCAAAATTCCTCAAACTTTTGCCAAGAATGGATAAGTCGACATCGTACGAAACCTTTTGCATCGTACGAAACCTCCCCTTTATCTCCATCCTTGCTTTTGCATTGTGTTCTTGCATTTGTGGACATGAATTGACAATAAAAACTAATGCTCTTTTAATTATTCATTGTTTTCCTGTGGAAATAACAAGTTCTGTGCATATGTCAGTGACCTTTGCTTTCTTTCCCCGTCTATCATTTTAATCATTATTTACTTATCTTCTCTAAATTTAAATCACATTGTTTGAAATCTTTAGCCTATCCAAAGAATATGCACATTCATTATTTCAATTATACGTTTTTTGAAATAAATATCTTAATAGAAAGAAATTCAATTATTAGTTTATCCTTTTGCAAATTTACTAATATTAATTACAGCAGCATGGCATTTGACAGCAGTGTAATTTCGGGTTTGCATTGGCCATTCATTCTACTTTACTCGTATACAGAGTGCGCCAAAAAATGTATACATATTTCAACACAAAAACTATATAAAAGTTGTAACACTAAATTCATACAGACATCAAGCGATAAATATAAGTTCTCTTTGACTTCCACAATTACGACAGGTATTTAAAGTGATTATCATAAACGTTGAGATATTTTTGAATACGGCGAACAGTTGCTCCTATACATTTTCCTAGCAAACTCTTATCAAATAATCTCCTCTGTCTTATAGGTAGCAGTTGTGGTCTTCTTTTATCGGGATCGTCTTCATTCAATGCATGTAATAATATTAGGATGTAACTTTCGATTTTGCTATTAAGGAAAAAATTATAGATAACATCTAGTAAAGTGTGTATACATTTTTTTGGCGGACTCTATATAGGGTGTCCAAAAAGTTTGGTAACATGGCAGATATCTCAAAGCTGCCAGGTAGGCGAGATCTGATGAGTGTGATTTATAGGTAATAGGGGGATGGGGAATTCATTGCCGCACTCAAATTTGACTTTGACCCCCAAATTTAAGGTCATCCATTTGCTAACTCGAAAACTATTAAAAATAGAGAAAAACTTCCGATTGCTACCCTGTAGAGCAACACAACATTAGTGTAAAAACAATTTTTAATCACACCCTTCCCCTTGAAAGATTTAATTGCTCTTTAATTTAAAGGTGTTATATTAAATAAAGAAAGAATTTTTCAAAATAAACAAAAACTATGAGGTTGTAACGATTACTACTATTAAACAAGGTCCAACGAAAGTTGGAGTGGACTGCCCTTTTTGCAAGAGTAAAAGTGAACAATGTAAAATTTGGAAATATAATTGGACACGCCCAGTCCAACTTTCGTTGGACCTTGTTTAATAGTAGTGGTCGTTACGTTACAACTTCATAGCTTTCTTTTTTTTTTTTGGCTGTGGCTACGTTCACGGCTACCGTGAAGGTTGGTTTGGTTTATTGGCGTCGACAGGTCATTTTGCGCCTTTTACACTAGTTATATATGTACGCAGCCCAGGACAAACACAAACATCCATGCCCACGGTGGGATTCGAACCCACGACAAGGCGGACTCGAGAACTAGAAAGCTACGCCCTAGCCCTCTCGGTCACTTGGCCGGCCCTACCGTGAAGGCGTAACGGCTCACGACAGGAAGGAGTGGGGTTGTATTTTTGAGAAATGACGTCACAGTTGTTGCCGGGAGTTTTTCATTATGACACCCTCAAAAATTTTCAGTGCTAAAATATGGCGTGTAATATATCAAACGACTTGGAATGATGTGTCAAGAATGAATATAAAGGAAAATTAATGGTAGTCGAAATTGTTTTCAAGGAACCTGGTTTAGTTGAACCATTATGGTTCATTGGAAATTTCAATGCTAAAATATGGCATGTAATATATCAAACGACTTGGAACGAGGCGTCATGAAGGAATATAACGTAAAATTAATGATAGTCCAAATTGGTTTCAAGGAACCTGGTTTAGTGGAACCATCATGGTTTATTGGAACTTTCAGTGCTAAAATATGGCATGTAATATATCAAACGACTTGGAATGATGTGTCATGAATGAATATAACCTAATATTAATAATAGTTGAAATTATTTCAAAGGTACGTGGTTTAATGGTATCATTATGGTCCATTAGAAACTTCCAATGTTAACATAGGGTAGTTTAAAAATAGAGTTCCGCGAATGGTTTAGTTTTACCTTTCGGTACTTGGTTATGTCATTCCTTAATGGTTTATTATTTATATAATTTAGCAAAGAGAATGCGATTTCCGAAGTTGAAAAAATGTTTTTTGTTGCCGTTCATTTATAAAACTCTCCAACTCTTGATACGACTTGAACCTTCTTCCTATTGAATATATTTTTCCAGTTGAACATTTACACAACATGTTCTTTCACCATCACGGCCGTCCGCAGCACGAAAAGTGCCGCGAAACAACTCCCGGCAATAACGTAGTCAACGATAAAGACAGGCCGGGGCACTAAAAAGTCACATAACCAAAGCATCCAATCTTGGATTTCAACAATCAGTGTTTTTTCGTTTGTTGGAAACAGTGAAGATTGGATAGTTGCTCGATCTACTTTGGTCATGTGACTTTTTAGTGCCCCAGCCTGTCTTTCTCGTTGGCCTCGGGCAATAATGTATGACGTCACTCTTAACTGTCGTGAGCCATTATGCCTTCACGGTAGCCGTGAACGTAGACAATGCGTTTTTTTTTCATTTGAACAGATCAGAGTTTCTCAATCTTTGGGTCCCCCGAAAATGTTTATGGGTCGCAAAATGATAGAAAAATTATATAAACACTAGCGGACAGTGAAATCAACACTTAAGAAATATAACATTTTATATTTGGGTCGCTTTACCGGAACAAAGAAATTTGTTGGGTAGGAGTATAAAAAGGTTGAGAAACACCAGGAGTCTATGATCTAATGCACTCTTGGAAACGCTGGGATAGAGTAAGATATGGCCAGAGCAACTGGGCCAGAGTTGATAGACTGATATGGCCATTTTTGGCAGTAGCGAAACCTAGCGATTAAAGTGAGAAACCTCCCACTGTCCATAAATCGAGAAACGGACCAAAGTTTATTTTATCAAAATTTATGTTTTAAAGGAATGATTAGTGATAATCAATAGTAGCTGATGACTGTAGCTGTCAAATGTGATACCAAATGCCAGATCTATACTTTTGATGACAGATTGGAAAAAAAGAGTTCTTTATATACAAAAAGAAAGCAAAGAAAATTAAAATTTTTTAACCATACCTTGAAAATTACTTTACCTATTCTATAAGGAGTTCAATTTGCTCTTTTTTGCATAAATGGCTGTGTAAACGAGTGATAATGGCATATAAAGGTACAAATACGTTAATAACCTAATTATAAATGGTAAGCAGTATGATTGAGATCTATAGCAGACGGAAGGTCACTGATTAAAGCCGAAGGAAATCATTTCTTAGAAACCGGTTCATAAAAATTCATAATTAAACACATAAGAAAATTTTCTCATACAAATCATTATTTGAATAAACTTTTAATCTATTTTTTATAGGATAACAAGATGTTCATTTGTGTGGAACACATGAAACTACCAAGGAATGGTGGGTTGACAAAGCCCAGGAAGAGGACTGGCTTGTAAATGTTTATTGCCTAGGCCTGTTAAAAGTATTGGTATATACTGGCAAAGAAGTACTCTATACTGAGTATTCAAAGACTATAAATTGCTGTGGCAAGCTTTGACACACTATGTAGCTTTTTTTTTTCTTTTCTTTTATAAGCATCATAATGTATAATTACAATAAGCACTGTAGCAGTCTTCTCTCTGCAGGCACATGATGAGGGTATGTGGGGCTGATTTGTTGAGTATAACTTTTTTTTTTTTTGATGTCGTTTACTATAGAGGAAAAAAATCTATAGTAAAGGAAGTCAAACTGTATTAGTATAGGTACAGAAATTTTAAAATTAAGAGTAAATCATTTCCGTGGGATAGTCGTATAGGCGCCACTATTAACAGAAATTGCTCATGAGTAAATGTGATTTACTCATACAAAAAATTAGCATATAAATACGATACATACAGTTTTGTCATTGATCTCCGAATCCATTAATGATTTTGCTTGCACTAAAGTAAAGCGGTAATTTATTTATTATTTTCATTAAAAAACATTTAAATGTGTATTTTGGAATCTGGGTTTCAGGCACAGTGGGGTAAGTTTTATTTCTAGGTATCTTCTGTAGAACAGTAATGGCCACTTTAATAATAGAATATTTCAGGTGTATGCAAAGGGAAAGGGGAGACTTATCTCACCCAGATATTTAAATTTTCACCCTAAAAGTACCCATTCTCCCTATAAACTGTTTAATCTCAGAAAAACAGTTCTCTCACACTCCCAAGAAAAAAATTCTGCTTGCACCTCCTGAGTACTTAATAGATAAAGATTCAATGATAAAGTCGGAAGATGCAATGAAAACTGTAATTTATAATTATGTAGTAATTGATATTTGATGTTTTAAAAGAATGTGGATTATTTCAATCCTCTTCATGAGTTTATCTAATACCTGAACAGGAGCATATCCCTCTAATCGTACATAAAATCTACGTTCATTCGTATCAATAAAATTTTTAATTCTTGGGAGGAATATTTTAAAAGAAATTGTGAATGAGATACTGAGTTACTCATGAAAAGACTGGCAATAAAACCATTAAAATAATAACCATATATAATACTTCATTCTATCTAGCATGACGTCTGTTTTTCTGATTTAAAACTTACTTGTTAGCGTAATTTATAAACTTAAAATTTATACACATAACTAGGAATTTCTTCAATATTGGATAGCACACAGTGAAAACTATGCATAGAAAAAATGAAGCGGTATTGAAAGAGACCAAAAGATCTGCAGATTATTAAAACTTTACTAAGATAATTAATTAATTAAATTTAATATTAATCAAGAAGATAATTGTCTTTTTAGAGTAAAGACCGATCACTTGGTCTCCTAATAGTATAAGTGGTTTGTGAATTTTGGTTAGGAAATCTAATGTGGTACAGTTTTGGGAGATGGGAGCTGTTGTAGAGCATGGACTTTTATTTTGGTAACCAAGATAGGGACGTAATTTAATTGCCAAATTAAGAAGACTAAGGATGTGGGGAGAGGGCTTCTGATAACATTAATCAAAAATTACTCCCTGGAGACGGTGTGACACAGAGAAACCACTTATCCACATAGAAATTTAAAAATTTAAAAATTTTTAAATTTCTATGTGGATAAATGGTTTCTCTGTGTCTCATTGTTTGAAGTCCATCCACAGTTTCTGGCTCATAGTACATCTGTTTACCCTAGAGACGGATTTTTTTTTCATGTTTTAGTTGATAGGAACTACTTCTGTGTAGTTTTCATGAAATGTTCACTACAGCCAAAAATGGATGAAAGGAGGGTGGGGGGTCAAATTTCTGCAAATGCCTAAAAGGATATTTTGTTCATGTTTTACAATATTAATAAATTTTTTAATGTTTTCCAGGAGTACCTCAAATCAGCTAAAAATTTACCATAAAAAAATTGTTTTAAAATGTTTGGAGTTTAAACCATGGGCGTAGCAGTTGTCCCCCACCCCCAATCCCCAACTAAGTAAACTTATAAATTAATAAATAGTGAAAACTTATAAACTTATAAATACTTGATTTTTGGTGGAAATAAGATGTAGACGGCGAAACTTTCGATATTGGTATTGGCTTTATTCTGCAAAGAAGGTCCACTCTTCCACATTATTTTTTCACATGTGTATTTGACTTGCCCCCTCCCCTCAGCATAAATCCTGGCTACACTTATGATATCTACTTCATTATCTCAAAAATCTTATGAGAACAGCATAGATTTCATAAAGGACCCTTGTAATATTGTTAATATAAAAGATAAAAATCCTCAAGAATAATATAAATTTGTATAAATGTTTCTGAGATTGAATAAATGAAAATGAATATATTTTATCAGGAAAATTTATTCATATACCCCTGATTTTAAACTTGGAGATATTTATCTTTTATATTAATGACATCTGGATTTTTAGCAGCCAAAGGCCTTGGATGTTACAAATCATGACATTTGGAAGTCCACAGTAGAAACCATTGGAGCTCAACAAGCGGCTTATCCATGGGATGCAGCATCAACTGAATACGTCACCAACAGAATATTTAGCCTTGTTGTATGAGGGCGAAACGCGAATTACACATTGTTAAATGGGTGTGTCAATTTAGGTATCTGAGCGTTTTATTTCAGTTATTAGCTTATAACGTGTTTGAATGTCAGATAATTCATGTAGGTTTCTCGTCATAATTTATAAACTGGTTTCAAATCCAATTATTTACAAAATAGGATTTGCTATCTTAGTATAATAATACGACCAACCGAATATCAAAGAAGATTAAAGATGCCAGATTTTCTATTAACAAACGGGGTGCAATAAGTGGAAAAAATTAGATCATTTCTTGAATTACTTTTTATTTTTTTACTTCATGAATGGCATATAACACAGGCCAACGATGAAAAAAACGTTTTGAATGACTTTGCCTTATTCTGGTGGTTTTTGGTTGAATCCGAATCTGCTTTTAGATTTTTTTCTATCACGTTGCGCTTCCAATTTATGCACATAGAGACTCCAATGTTAAAGTAATGGGCATGAAGAGAAGCGGTTGCAATGTTAAAGTATCCATATTTTTTGGCCATAAGGAAATTTATCAACCCCCAAGCTCTGAATAATTTAAAATGTTTCATTAAAAAACAAGAAATCTGTGGGCGAATGAAAAAAAACTGTTGTCAGATACGGATTCAGCATAAAAAAAAAGCCTAATAATCAGCTCTTAACATTAAAGTTTTTAAAAAGTTATTTTTTTGTTAGCCTGTGTAATTAACAATTTAATTATATTTTTCAATCTTAGCATTTTGTAAGAATTCTTTTTAATTATAAATTACTGAACTTTAATATAGGATATGCTTTAAAATAAGTTAAATACGGGGCATCTGGCAATCCTAGCTAAAATATTTAAATATAGCCAGGAATTTATATACTCGTACAACTGAAACTGAAACAAAACCGAAATACAAATGCATATTATTTTGTATATGATATGTCAGATGATATGGAAAACTTTAAATGTCCAGTTTACGAAATGAATTAATACGCGATTGTGGACTTGTGTCGTCTAAAGTAGTTGTTTCTAGGATAGTAAATGTTATGGAGAACAGTGAAAAAGCCATTTTGGGATTTTTTTTTTTCCACTTTTGCCCAGTTGATAAAACAATTCTTAATCATAATCAACTAACTGATCGGGGAACGTTCATAAACTACAAAAAAAAAATGTACGGAATGGGGGAGGGGTCAGGATTTGATCACTTATGAACAC
>JAHWFO010104889.1:23132-33692 GCA_023313115.1 Rhysida immarginata
ATTTTAAAATCATTCAAAATTCTGCATTTTAATATCTTTGTTGGGGGAGCGGCTAATTTTCTCTGACCGCGTAATTTTTAGGGAGGGGGGGGGGGTAAAATGTTAAAAAGTAACCACGTGGTTTAATAACGATCCCTCACAGAGATTTTCACGCTTTGAACGTATGCAATGTCACTTGCTTCTAAAAACTTGATCGGTATCCCAATTAATCATATAAGAATTAATTGGTTACCGATCAAATTTTTAGAATGTCGACAGTAAACGATACCCAGAAGTCAACGTGTTCGCCAAGGCTTTTTACATTAGCAAATAAACGCAGCTTCGCCAAAATATTAAAGGATTAATTTCATCGCGATGCAGCGCCGGATTTATACTTTTCCTTAGTATAGGCCACAGATTAAAGAGAAAACATCTTTTTAACATGTTTTTTTCATGTTTAATCTTTTTAACATGTTTTTCTCCTTAATCTGTGGTATAGGCCACTGACTTTCTGCCGCCCCTACTTTCGTGATCATTTGTTAGTAATGTAATGTAAACCGAGCCACCGATAAGAACGATGGCTACGTGTAAACTAAGACCATAAATAATACGTATTTAAGTAAGTATTGAATAGAATAGTCAAACTAATGAAATCTGCCGCCCATAGGCAACGCCTCCTATAAAGAAAGCCGCAGCACTGGAACGTCATACATTGTTACATCATCATAAGTCGACCAAATTTGGAGCTTATTATTGGTAGAAATGCGGTTAACAAAGGACGAAGTATGATGATGTAACAATATATGACGTTTCAGTGCTGAGGCTTTCTTTATAGGAGGCGTTGCCATAGGCCGCGGCCTAGTCGGCCAAGCCAGCGCTGTCGCGATGCCACGAACTAGTGCCAGACAAATGTAGCCGATGACAAGTTACTTTCACCAATTTCGCTTTCGTTGCTTCTTTTCTGTTCCGTCTCTCGGCTGTGATCATATTTGAAGAAGATGATGAAATATGTTCAGAAATAACTATAATTTTAACTTTTTTTTTTGTTGTTGTTTTGTACAAAGAAAAAAGTACTTAGTCCATTGATAATCACTTTCAGCACACTAAGAAACATTCATTTTTTTCTATATAATAAAATATCTCCATGTGATAAAATTAACTTCAATTCAAATAAAATATCTACATTAACTTATTAATAAATTAAATGAAACCTCCTCAGGTGATTCTCTCAATACTTTTATATTAAATTATTAGCAATAGTCTTTTATCATATATATTGATGACAGAAATACTGAAAATATGACACAACTGACTTCTTTGTTAGTGTTTTCTGTTATTTTTTATTCAGTGCAGTAATATTTTACATTCATTAATCATTAAAGCAATATGTTTGAAAAACAAAATATACAATATAAATATTTGAATGTTATTTCTATTTAAAATTATTAAAATTAAACATTAGTTTTTTTAAGCACTCAAAAATAGAGAGATAAAAATATCGCTAACATTTTTTGAAATTGATGATTTTGAAATAAGCAGGGATTTCATTTCTCCTTTTCTATGGAGCATGCTACGACTTTTTCTAGATTTTTAATTATTTCTGATCTGTAATTAACGGAAACCACCAAGATCACATGGAAGCTTGAAATGAATGACATGTAATCTATCGGCGTCAAGAAAAAATTTTTTCTACGGAGGAAAAATAGATATTCGCCTAATTAAATGCTTGAGTAACTTGCTTAGCAATCAGCTGACTGGCTGTTAAGTTTACAGCATATACCTAAATCATTTAGAATTTGCAAATCTTCTTTATATATAAAAATTCAGGCTCAGGGTGCGTCTGTAAATGTTCTAAAAACTTTGAACCACTTATCCGATTGAGCTCATATTTGCAACATATATTCCTTAGGTCCAGAGTAAGGTTTACATGTCCCTAAAGTAGGGGGGAAGGGGTAAAAATTATATATCTTGGTTTATGTTTGTTTGTTTACTCAATAGATGGCGCCAGAGTTTGTTTATCTTTTTCTTGAAACCGAAACTGGACTAACTGCGCAGAAGCAGGACAGCAAAAAAACTTCTGTTTTCCTCCGGATGTGTAGTAGTGTTTGCACATTTCAAGGAAGGAAACGCAAGTTTTTTGCTGTCCTGCTTCTGCGCAGTTACTCCAGTTTCGATTTCAATGGAAAGGTCTATATAAAAACTCAGGGTGCATTTGTAAATGTTCTTAAAACTTTTGAACCACTTATCCTTTTGAGCTTCTACTTGCACCAGATGTTCGTTAGGATCAGGGATCAGGGTAAGGTTTACATGTGCCAAGTGTCAGGTTGGCCCAAAGGGGAAAGGGTAAAATAATATTTTGCTTGATCTGTCTGTCTGACATAAGCCTACGATACGCGCGGATCAACAATGTATATCATGCCTACAATGCAGAGTAAAGTTTCTGCAACAATAGACCATAAAAAATTACTTTGGTCTGATGAAGAAATACAGGATGGGAAACTCCGTTGTTTAAAGCGTGATTTTTTTTTCACTGGCGCTCTCTGGCCATTTGCGTGGACATTACTCTCTGTCTAGCAGACGACTTTACTTTTCCTTATTGGCCTCGATGGCTCAGTGGTTGCGTGATCTCCTCTGATCAACACCTCCTAGACAGAAGGCCTGATAACGGAAACGTCATACATTGTTACATCATAATTAGTCGACCAAATTTATTATTGGTAGAAATAGTATTAACAATGGTCGACTAATGATGATGTAACAGTGTATGACGTTTCCGTTATCAGGCCTTCTGTCTAGGTGGTGTTGCTCTGATGCCCGTAGATGTGGCTTCGATCCCGGCCGAGGACGACGAGGTTTTTATCAGGGGGAAAATACTATTATATAAAAGAAAGAGCGAAAAATGTATACACTCACTCATTCATTCATTCATTCATTCATTACGAAATCTCCAGAACTATGAAGCCTACAAACTTGAAATTCGGCAGGTATATTTCTCTCGGATTCTAGGTGAGGGTGATAGAGGGATAAGCAACATTTACCTCTTTCATTTTTTTCTCTGGGGCATTGTTTTTGAGATAAAAAATGTTGAAATCCTACCTGCAGGAAACAGTTGTTTGGAATCTGTGGAGACACTTAAAGACATTGGTGGGATCCGATGAAGAGCTGATAGCTGGAATCGCCATAGCTGCGGACCAGATTCGCGAAGAACCAAGAACTTTTGAACTTTTTACGTCAGTCCATGCGGCGACGTTGTGAAGCATGCATTCATGCCAGAGGGAGTGAATTAGAACACTTATTATTGATGAAAATAGGAAAGAAAATTCCACAGCCTGGGGTCGAACCAGGAACCTTCTGCTCATCGTGCAGACGCGCCAACCAATTGCGCCACTGTGGATATGGAAGCATTAACGCTATCTACATGTCCTTAGGGCTGGTTGGAGCAGTACCCAGTTCGTAGGCTGGGACTATCTTTCCTACTGCGTATAATCGTTCCTGGTTCGAACGCAGGCTGTGGAATTTTCTTTCCTATTTTCATCAATAATTTCAACATCTGACGTTTGCCGTGAAAAAAAAAATAAAAACTAAAAAAAAGAAAAAAAATCCTCTTAAGATCTTTCATTTATTAATCTAGAACACTTATTGTAAAACATTTGCATGTTTCATAAAAAAACAAGTCACATTATTGTACTGTACGCAATGTGTTTTTTGTTCTTTTTATTACATGATTGACCATGATCTTGACGTGGTACAGAATTACGGGTTGAGTGGCATATTACGTCTACGCGACGTCCAACATTTTTTACCTCAAAAACAATACCCAGAGAAAAAAATGAAAGAGGGAAATGTTGCTTAGATTTGATCCCTCTATCACCCCCCCCCCCCCCCATGTTTGTACACTAACATAAATATGAAAAAACTATATTTTTCTCCGAGCGACGCCGGGTACTTCAGGTAGTATTTTATAAAAAGTCCAAATGATTCATGACCGGTGTCACGTGGGTTTCGGTTTCGAGGAGAAGAAATTCTTTTAAGAGACTCGAGAAGCCGACGTAAGCAAAAACCTCGTCAACGGCATACAAGAGTGAAGAAGTTGATCACTGATGACGTAAGGAGGCCAAGTGACGTTATTCTTACCGCCGTAGAGGATCATGGTCGGACGAACGCGGGAAAATCGAAAGGTTTGCGAGGCAGAGTCGAATAAAGGAGGCCGCGAAAGCTTCAGCTTGGAGAGAAAGCTCGGAACGATTGGGCGTACAGCCTCCAAGGAGCGATTCGCCTGAGCCAGGTACCACGACGACTCGAGACGTTCAAGAGAGGAATGAACGGAAGCAGAGGAGCGAAAAATGTGAGTCAACGTTTTATTCTGATATTTGGGCTAAAGACATTTACTCCCCATCGGAATGCTTTTATTCAAGAGGTTCCTCTATGTTAGTTAACGGGGTATTAGATAATTCTCAACTAGGTTCTACCAAGATATTAACAAGTAGTCAATTTAATTCCGTTTATTCTCATTTATGTTTTTCGAGCCGAAACGACGAGACCCTGACGGAGGAAAATGGACACAGCCCGAGAGCAACAGCAATTTCAGGACTATGCGATTGCAACGGAGATGGGGATGGACCAGAGACAAATGAAAGAAAGAGACTGGCAGTGCCCTATTCATTTCGCTGAGCGCTACTGGTGCCAGCGAAAGTGCAGCATTCGCCATGTTACGATTGGCAAAAACCTAAGGCGGCATATATTCTCAATGTAATTTCAGCTGTTTTTGTAGATGATTTCTGAAATTATTAGTAAGCATAACCTGTTTTTCTGATTTTTTTTAAAAAAAAGTTTATTGCATTAACTAACGATAACGTATACTTTTAATGACTCCAAATAGCTGATTCAATGCCTAACGCATTTTTAAAAGACAAATATTTTAAAATTTTAAATTAAAAGTAAAGGAAGAAATAATTCTCAGTTTAATAGAATAATCAATTTATTAATCCACATATTGTAATAAGCAATTGGTTGCGATTGTTTCATATCGGCCTCTCTAGCTCAGTGGTTGCGTGATCGCCTCTGATGCCCGAGGACGAGGACGACGAGGATTTTTCCAGGGAGAAAATCCTGAGATTACGCACTTCCTTCGGAAGGGAAGTAAATAAGTTGGTCCAGTGTAGTCGTTTGCCAGCTGCACGTTAAAGAACCCTTGCGAGGCAAAATTTTTCCGCCCCTATAACCCTGTCCTGAAATGACCATAGAAGTTGAAAAGGACGTTAATACCAAACAAAACCGATTGATTCACATGCATTGCCTCGGGCGATCAGCTGTTTCTTGCCAATCCCAATATGGCGGCGCGAAGGCATCACTAGAGGAGAGGCCACTGCCAGTCTTTCTTCCATTTGTCTCTGGGATGGATCAGTGAATGCTAATAACTTTCCGTTATTTTATGCTCTTTTAGTTATGGACTGGAGAAGCGTGTGACATTGCTCCAATGTAAAGCCCATGATTGTGTGACATCGCTCTGGAATGGTGGCTTAGTTTGTTCCCTGAGCTGGAGTATTACAACGTGATTCCTACTAACATTAATGGCGTCTTCCCATTCTGGATGACTGCTTATCTAGAAGGAAACAGTGGAGTAAGGCATATTAAGACCTCCTTCCCTCTTGTTTTCGTATTTAAGCTGATTGCATGATTGATGCTTAAATAATATTAATTTGGAATTAAGCGAAGGAAGCAGTGGAGGTATTGCGTGTTAAGATCTCCTTCCCTCATGTTATCATGTTTAAGCGAATTGCATAATTGAAGCTTAAATATTATTAATCTTTGTTAAAAGAATTGCATATTGGTTTTGTTTGTATCCTGTCTTACTTTCTGGCAATAAATTTGAACTGATGACTTTATCTTTTGGAATTTAATTTCAAGGTGTCGC
The DNA here is from genome assembly GCA_023313115.1 of Rhysida immarginata. Taxonomy (NCBI): domain Eukaryota; kingdom Metazoa; phylum Arthropoda; class Chilopoda; order Scolopendromorpha; family Scolopendridae; genus Rhysida; species Rhysida immarginata. The sequence goes on from JAHWFO010104889.1 coordinate 29,026, forward strand.
ATCGACATCATCTCCGCCCTGGTCGTCGGATGATAATTTGAAAAGGCCTAGATCTCACCTTCAGGAAGCCAGCGCAACGAGAGTTTGCCAATTTTCGTTTACTTCGTCGGGAGCATCTCGTCTGGTTCTAAGTAAAGGTTTGGCCTGGCCCAGCGCAGTTTCAAGTTACCTATCGTCGTGGTCAAGGAGACGACGTGCATCGATAGTGTTATGAATCCTTTCGACACTTGTAATCAGTTTTATCAATGGCTCAAATCAGAATAGTTAATTTTCACAGAATTGATGTTAACTCCTAATTGCAATATTTACTGGACTTGTTATTGTATTTATCTTTTGATTATTCTAATTCCACTACGTGATATTAAACTTTGCTAATTTTCTTACAAGGTAGTTCCCTCTCTGTTTTTACACATGACAACCGGACTAATTTCTAACACTTCAAGCGATTTTAAATAAATTTGATCGACATATTTACGTGGAATTTATACAGGGTGTTGTTAAAATTTATCACCAAAATGATAGGGATGATGGAATATGTGATTCTAATCAAAAAAGTTCATAACTGAATTTGAACGATAACTGAGATATGAACAGAATTAAAAATGCCACCACTAAGATCAACACGCTATTAACTCACTTTCTACAACATCCAGGATGATGAAACTTGGAAGAATAATAAGATGGGGTACATAATTTTGTGTCTACCGTTAAAATTTGAGCGAATTCCAACGAGTAGTTTCCGAGTTACGCATTCAACATCGTAACAAGGTCACATGTGAGTACTAACCGCCTCGTGTTACGATGTTGACTACGTAACTCGGAAACTACTCGTAGGAATTCGATCAAATTTTAAAGGTATACGCAATTTTATGTACCCTTTTATTCTTCCAAGATTCATCATCCTAGTGTTGTAGAAAGTGAGTTATTAACTTGTTGATCTTAGTGGCGACATTTTTATTTCTGTTCATATCTCAGTTATCGTTCAAATTCGGATCCATGTTCATATGAACTTTTTTGCTTAGAATCGCATATTCCATCACCCCTATCATTTTTGGCATGAAATTTAACAATAGCCTGTATAAACCGAATTTGAAGATAATCGGTTCAATATAGCTAATCTATACAGGGTGTTCCATAATTGGTGTCCCGTCTTTAGGTCCAAATAACGACTCAAGGGGAACAGATTGGGGGAAAATGAATATTGATTATTTGGTTTTAATGTCCCCTAATTCAGAATAAAAACATTTCGCGTCTCTGGGGGTGAAGGGGTAAATTTTGAAAATTTTAATTTTGTAGGGGTAGGGGTTAGACCTCATGTGTTATTTAGAAAGTTGTAGCATAGTCTAAGAATGAATGGTCTCATTCTTAGACTATGGTTGTAGAGCATCATGTAAAATGTGGGTTTACCAAAAATCCCGGTGAAAAAGTCTCATCCCCTGCCCTTTATCGAGTGGGTATAGTGAAAGGTATGGCTAGCTAATGTAGACAAAAACAGAAAAACTCATTAGAAACTTATTAGAACTTTATTACTTATTAGAAAACAGTACATTTGAAAATGAATGAGAATGAATGAGTCGTTACCCTGAAAAGCTAATGGGCCCTAATTTTTTTCATTCATTCTCATTAATTTTCCAAATGTAGGCCCTACTGTTTTCTAATAAGTATGGTTTTTGTCCACATCGGCTAGCCATACCTTTCACTTTATCCAGTCGATAAAGAGGGCAGGACATGAGATTTTTGCACCGGGTTTTTTGCTAAATCCACATTTTACATGATGCTCTACAATTTTCTAAATAACACATGGGGTCTAACCCCAACCCCTACAAAATTAAAATTTTCAAAATTTACCCCTTCACCCCCAGGGACGCGAAATGTTTTTATTCTGAATTAGGGGACATTAAAACCAAATAATCAATATTCATTTTCCCCCAATCTGTTCCCCTTGAGTCGTTATTTGGACCTAAAGACGGGACACCAATTATGAAACACCCTGTATACAGTTACTCTATTATACCGGATAAATACAGACTTGTCTCGTAGATTTGTTTGTTGAATTTTAAGGCACTCATTGTTCGTATTCTGATTGTATTCTCAGTTTTTCAGACCCTCCAGTTAGTGCGAGTTTACTCAAGACCACACTTTTTTTTTTTTTTAATCTGCTACGAAAACGATATACTTCGATAGTAAAAAAGAAAACAAAAAACTCGACATGCACCCTCTTGCGTTCTAATTTATCAAGTGAGTAATCAGTGAGGACTCTTTCTTTTTTTAAAAATAAATGTCGCTTCTTATGTGTTATCTTTCACACAACATTGATTGTCCGGTTACCTTTCGCACAACATTGTCCGGCTCCGTTTTTTTTGTTTCTTGATAATAAGCGCGGAAAGATTTTATTGTTTTTATGTTCTTATAGAAGTAATTTCAATTGTAAATGTCGTGGATCGTTTTGTTGTAAATACAAACGTTAAATCTAGTGTTCATATAAAAGCAGAATGCGTTTCCGCAGGAGATCCCATTCCCGAACCTGTTCACGTTACAAGTGTTGCACATATCATGAACTTAACAGGCGACTGATTCAAAAAGTCATTTACAGAAGTTTCCCATTTGCTGCATTGATCAAGGATATTTTACTAATGGCCGGAAGCCGAAAGCGCAGATATTTATAATTTCTCAAAGACAACAAAGTTGGTTTTGCGTGAGATTCACTTTTCCCTTTCAGATCTTTGGTTTGCTGCAAAATGGCGCATCAAGTAGATGAACAATCAAGCTATCTGGAGTATGTTTTGCTTGAAAAACTGCCAAAAACTTGGTTTTGAGTTCAAAACTAAATGGAAGTCATGATACAAGTTTCACGCAATGACCATATTACATATTTATTTTCAAGGAGATAAGAGCTTGCAGAAATTCAATTCATCAGCTTCTCTTGAGGAGTTAGGGATATTTTCAAAAATCGCACATTTTTAGAAGAAAAAAAAATGCACCTTTTCGATTAAAAAAAATCGTACTAGACTGGAAAGTCTGGTTTATGCTTTTTATTATTAAAAGCTTTTATTAAACTTGCAATGTTAGTTTGTTTAGGTCAAATCTTGTAATCAATATTAAACCAACTTCCCGACAAGCTAGGGAGCTGAAACTTGATACACATACACAGGATCGATGACAATTTCAGTTAAAGAAAAAAATTTTCTAATTGGTTCATTACTACGAATTGTCCAATTGCCACAACAAAAAATTCTTTATGGCGAGAGTTAAATGTATCTATTGTTTATTGTTGCAAAATTAAGCTTTATTGTTGCCACTAAATAAAACATTATAAAAGCTTGGTTTGAAAAAAACCCTTTTCCTCTTATCTTGTTCTTAGCTGCGCCTAGCTGACAGTCAATTTACTTTTGTGTTTCTTCGGTCCAAAATACTCCCCGCCATCTATCGACCATTTCGAGAAACATTATCTATATAGTAGGCTGTGATAAAAGCAAATTGATCATTGGGGGAAAGGGGGCATGCCTTTGTTAACTAAAAAAAATTTCAATCCATTGGAGTTATAAATTGTTCAATTACAATACAGAAAAATAATCAACGATAGAAATTTCAATTGTAACCAAATAAATATAGCGTTAATTTATTTATGTTCGCATTAAAACAGAATTAAATAGCATTAAAATACCGATGAAAAGTGAACAGCTTAAAAAGAAAAGTTTCTATTTTATCTTCATGAATATAGTCGATTTTTCATAACGAATTTATTAAAAAAAAAAAAAAATTAATGGACAACGAGTCCAAAGTAGATTACAAATTAAAGTCAGGCACAGTTTTTCAGAAGAAAAAGAAATTATTTTAATTAAGCCTGTTATTTTACTTATGGCCAAATATTAATTCTATAAAATATTATGAATTTAATTATATAAAATTACGAGAGGTGTATTCATAATTTAATTTAATACATTCTACTCAATTCACATTTGGAAAATTTAAATAATAAATAACTGCACAGTGGGTCGGATAAGGGTAAAACCTCAATTTTCTGTTTATAGCTTAAAAATGAATTTTTAAATTTAGTTTCACGATTAAAAATATCAGATAATGCTTTTTTAAATCAAACTTTAATATTAGGCCATTTTATTTTCAAAAAAATCATTATAATACAATATTTAAAACATTAATATACAAATTAGCATTTAATCCAGCAAAACAATGGGAATAAAAATTTGTATGAGCGCATTTAATGTTAAAAATACAGGGTGTTTTAAAATTTCATCACAAAAATGATAGGGGTGATGGAATATGCGATTCTAAGCAAAAAAGTTCATACGAACAATGGTCCGAATTTGAAGGATAATTGGGATATGGACAGAAATAAAAATGCCGCCACTGAGATCAACAAGATAATAACTCACTTTCTACAAAATCTAGGATGATGAAACTTGGAGGAATAATAGGGTATATAAAACTGTGCATACCGTTAAAATTTGAACGAATTCCAACGAGTAGCTTCCGAGTTACGCACTCAACATCGTACCACGTGCTCACATGTGAATACTAACCACCACGTGTCACGATGTTGACTACGTAACTCGGAAACTACTCGTTGGAATTCCATCAAATTTTAACGGTAGACACAATTTTATGTACCCTATTATTCTCCCAAATTTCATCATCCTAGATATTGT
>JAHWFO010104889.1:56551-71186 GCA_023313115.1 Rhysida immarginata
CGTGCTTCGGAGGGCACGTTAAGCTGTTTATATCTTACAGCAGTCGTTAACATACGAAGGCAACAGCAAACCACCTATGTAAATTAGTGCCAAGAATACTGGACCTGTCGAAAGACAGAACACGTCTACTCACTTTACTTTATTAAAATGTAATACAATTTCGATTCTTAACAAAGTACAGGGTTATTCAAAATGAATGATGCAAAAAAACGTAGCTGTGACCAGTATAATCAGAATATTTTCAAAATACGGATATCACATGAAAGATAAACTCTCCAAGTTTCTCTTGATATGGGAGCCCTTTGTGACACGACAGATATCTAAACGATTTTCAAATTCTTCTCACACCCCTGCCAGCACCCCTTCATCAATTGCGTCGATCGCTTGGGAAATTCGCCGTTTTGAATCTCCTGTAACTCATGCGGTAATGGGTAATGAAGACTCTGTCCTTCACGTAGCCCCACAGAAAGAATCACAGGCCGTTAGTTCGGGTGATCTGGGAAGCCATAGCATCGGTAGCATGTGATAGCATGTCGAGGTAGGTGATTGAAACTGGCGGGTTTTTCAGCGTTGCCAAATGAAACCTGGAGAGTTTACCTTTCATTTAATATCCGTCTTTATTAAATATCTTGATTATACTGGTCATCACTACGTTTTCTTTTTGCATCATTCATTTTGAATAACCTTGTACAAAATTAAATGTTATAATAACAATTATAAAAATACTCTAAACATTCAATAAAAATTATATTAATTTAACCATTGCTTATAAGAATAGTCCTTATTGCAGTTGTTTCAATGGACACACATACCCTAATCCAAAGTAGCAGAAGAGGCTGGATGCGAGATGATGTTAAGAAAAATCAAAACGAAATCATATTTCCCAGATGGAATATTAACACTGTTATTATTATCACTTAATAATATTTTGAATAGACTTTCGTTGTAAATTATTTCTATTGAATGAAAATTCTACTTTATATCCTAAAAGATAACAAAATATGTTCATCAAATTAGTATCACGAGATACTTACAAGAAATGGCGGATGGACAAAGTACAAAATGGCAGCTGTTAAGGAGATTGGTTGACAAATTATTTAAAGCTAGGACTATTAAAAACATTTCATGGTTGAAAAAAAACCCATTAGATTCATTAACGATATAAATCACTGTCAGATGTTTCCATAAAACTTCCATTTTTTTAAGCTATCTAGTGCAGCAATAACATCGGTGCTAGTGTTTTAGAAGTCACGTGATGAGGACATTAAACGTTACTTACTGTAGTCATGAAATGGTGGCTGATGAAACGAGTACGGGCTATTATTGCAAATGGTTTATAAATAAAGGCAGTTAAGAGCTCTTTAGAAGTCCGTAAATATTTTTCTCGTTATTTTGCAAGATACTGGCGTGCTGTTTTTTAAAGCGCAGTAAAAAACAGAAAGCGGCAATTCATTAAACAACCGGAAATGAAAATAAAATATCAATTCGCGGAAATGTCACACAAAATGATCACTCCAAGTTTGTTGAGAAATTCGAATCTGATTAAAAACAAATAGAGGCCAGAACGATTCTGAAGTCGAATTCTCCCACTCACCAGATTTGAAATTGTCGATCAGTGTAAAATGAAAATTTGTATACTGCCTGCCTATTTAAAAATTGTAAAAAATCGGGTGAAGTTTTCAAGTTCACTCGTGTAAACCATAGTATTAGAGGGGGCCCTTCTAATACTCTGGTGTAAACTAGTAATCAGAAAACAAGCGGCAATCAAATGAAAATTAAAGCACAATTTTCACTTCCGACATACAGGGTGTCCCAAAAATGACTGATGGATTTTGAAAATCAATAAAAAAAATACGGAATGAGATAAATATGTATCGTTTGCAGCCTTATGTTTAGGAAATCAGGGAATTTTATCCCACCAAATTTCAAATTTAGTTAACATTTTCACCCACAGGTGGCGCTGAAAACTATGAAAAAATAAAAACCGGTATGAAAATGTTGCAAGGACTGTTGCAAAAAACTAAACAACGTGGCGCAGTCTCAGGCAAAAATTTGCAGACATCCGTTCAAACATGTCACGTGGAATTTCGAAAAACCCGTTTTAACTATACCTGTTACAGATCGCATTCCGTTGTTTTTTTTATTGATTTTCAAAATCCATCAGTCATTTTTGTGACACCCTGTATGTACAGTCAACCAAAGGAAATAATCCACACGAGTTTAATACTTAATATTACATTTCATGCTAATGTGTTGTTTTAATAGCTTTTTTAGTTATAATTATTTAAATTTAATAATCTTAATAATGTTAACTCTAATTGTAATATTAAATTATTAAAAATAAATTAATATTGAAACGGTAAAACTTAGAGTAAAATTCAAGTGTGGATTATTTCCCTTTGACGACTGTACATACTCAAATGATATTCATCCAGTTTAATTGCCAAACGTTTTTAATTATTATTGCAATTCCTCCTGTCAAAAAAAATTGATAAACTTCATTCCTCATGGTGTTTTGGAATATGTTGAGCCAGAAAGTTGCTCATGGTTTTAACTAAACTGCCATCGTATGTGAATCATATTTATTATGTTTACAAAAAATAAATTACCTACTTTTTTTCTAATTTGTAACCCAGTCACAGTTATATTTTCATTATTGATTGCATTTTTATAGAACGTGAAGTAGGTCTATTTTTAATAAGAATTTTAAAAGCTTTTAATAATTTTAACGCATTCTCTATTGGAATGGAAATATAATCCACTTAATATGAACGTTATTTATTAAATGCACAGAAATAGTTTGAATATTCGCTATCGTGTTGTGGGTAAATATTTACACATGTTCAAAAAAGATTCGCTCATTTATGTCTGTTCGCGATAAATCTTTCCTCCGAAAATCTTCCTCCTCAACATCAACAATTTCGGTTCACACACATCATAGCCAAGCGCTTCGCAACGAAAGCACCGCCTGATGTGCCGCTTCTCTGCAAGGCACTCGTTAGTGTAAATGTTCAACCTGTTGCCTTAAAAATTTAAAACAAATTCTTTAACTTAGAATTTAAAACCTTCACACTGTTTTGATGAAATCACAGTTCTAAATTTAAAATAATATGAATACAATTATCGTTGATTAAGCAATGTTTCATGTAAATATGCAGTATATACGAGGGTTGGGGCATAAGTCATGGCAACTATTTTTTTTCTTGTAGATATGTGAACGGATCACAAACGTATATGTGTCGTGTGGAAGTTCTGCAGGCATAGTGTGTATGCAGAACAACAGATGGCTCTGTGATAGCTGGTAGTAGCGCAGCGAGGGCTGTGAAATCAGTCAGTTGGTGAGTGTCGTGCGAGATGGAAGTAACCCGTGTTGAGCAGCGCGCTTACATCAAAAGAGCCGTTCTCCGAGGGAGAAATGCGATGGAATGTCACAGTGAATTAGTGGAAGCCCTTGGGAATAATGCCCTACCATACCGTACAGTAGCACGGTGGGTAGAAAAGTTTCAGCAAGGACGTGTGTCAACCAATGATGAGCAACCGTGAAGGCCATATTGCCCTGTATACTACCGTAATAAATTAGTGTGTTACGATATTTCAGTGCTATTCATTGTCCACACATGTAGTTAACACCTTGTCCTTTCGTCTGTATATGTCACATTTTCCAACCGGACTGGTATCTTCAAGAAAAAAATTAGTTGCCATGACTTTTGCCCCAACCCTCATATTATCAGCATGAATGACTATTCAGTTTTCACAATTATAATTCTACTGGTTTTATTAAACGAATTCAATATAGCATATGACCTAGATAACGGCTTATGAATGGCTTTAAAATTTTCAAAATAACCTCTTTAGAATGCGTTTATCATATATAATTAATTTACTCCCAACCTAACGTAAACCCTCCCCCCCCCCCAAAGCAAAGCCACAAGTCAATCCTATGCCAACAAGAGAATGTTTTGCCCCAATCCAGCTGATCCACAAGGTAATTGATTTTGGTGCCACTGGCTTCCCTTGGCAATGAATAGGGTGACCCCTCTATTTTTATGCTCGAAGTTTCTACAATATGCCATAATTCATTTAACTCATAACAAATCCGAATACGTTTTTCTACTAACTATTTAATAGCATGCTTTAATACACATCGAGATTATTATAAGGTCGCCAATAGATGTCCCCTTCCCCCTCAGAATCAAATAAATATATACAAATAATTGATTAAAAGATAGACATAAGATGTACGCGAAAAAACTTCTGGACGAATTATTATTGGCTTTATTCTGCAAAGATGAAGGTGGTATTTGGTGACCTTGTGCCGCGTCATGTTTCTCACAAATGAATTCGTCTTGCCTCTCTTCAAATAAATAATAATTATTAACTGGAGATACGTCTCCAAGCATAGGTAATGATTTTTCAATTGAAAAATGGAAGGAAAAATTCTGCGACCCGGATTCGAACCAGGAACCTCGACTATCATGGCCGATGCCTCTACCAATTGGGCTATCGTCAGCCAAGTTGTCACGGAGAAATTCTCGATCTGCGGGCCAGGTTCCCGTCTCCCATTGGGCTTTCAACCGTGACAACTTGGTTGTCTTTAAGACACCTTGAGACAGCTTGGCTGTCCGTGGTGTCTGCGATAGCCCAATTGGTAGAGGCATAGGCCATGATAGTCGAGGTTCCTGGTTCGAATCCGGGTCGCAGAATTTTTCCTTCCATTTTTCAATTGAAAAATCATTGCCTCTCTTCCTTATTCAAATTGGACTGCCCATGCAGTTCATATCCTGTATATTAATTATGATTGGTTTTGTTTGGTATTAACGTCCTTTTCAACTGCTATGGTCATTTCAGGACGGCGTTATAGGGGCCGCAAATTTTGCCTCGCAAGGGTTCTTTAACGTGCAGCCGGCAAACGACTACACGGGACCAACGGCTTTACTTCCCTTCCGAAGGAAGTGCGTTATCTCAGGATTTTCCCCCTGAAAAAATCCTCGTCGTCCTCGGCCGGGGTCAAACCCGCGTCCTCGGGCATCAGAGGTGATCACGCAACCACTGAGCCACCAAGGCCGATATATTAATTATGAAGCCACGCATCAAACATAGTAATAAGAACACGATATGGCATCTTTTATGGTTATGTTTGCGCAGGAGAAGTATTTCCACGGGAAATGGAAAATGGGCACGGGAAGTAAAACTGTTTTCAAATATGACAATAAATTGTGAGACTTATAACTCAACAATAGTTGTATGTGTAATGATGTAATAATGTAATTACTAAGACATAATTGTTAGCGCGCATGATATTATTCGATTGTTAGCTCTTAAGGAGAAATGTTGCCATGCCAACGATAAGTGAAATGGATTTTACCTTCTTTTACATTTACAATGTATGTGTCACGGAAATCGAATCCAAGGGTGATTTCCGGCGACACTGACTGCTATTACCGCTCACGCATATTCACCCGTTCGAAGGCGGGGGAGGAGCGGGGTAGACAGTGTCGTCACGCCAGCCAACACGCAAGAGCCAATGATGCCGCAGGGAGGCTTCGTGACGAGGCAGCGAAGCTTTCGTGGCGGGAGGTTCGGAGAGAGAAGAGGAGAGCGACCCGGACTTCAGAAGGGAAACATCAGGAGGATCTTGGTCCGACTCCGGAGAAGAAAGTTCTTTTCGCAGTCGCCCGTAATGGTCGGAGACCCCCGGACCCTCAGCCTGATAAAAGCGACGACGTGGCGAGCCGTCCGTTTCCTCTATCGAAGCAAGGCGTGCACGGCGGAGAAGCACCGCAGGCGGCGTTTTCGTTGACGAGCGACTCCGTCAACGTGAACGAACCGGCGCGTCTGAGTCCAGCGGAAGCAACCGGGAGATAGTTGCTATTTCGTACGCTCTCGGTGTCGACATCTGTGACTGTAAGTGCTATTTCCCTATCGAGCCTTAGTTCATGTGCGTGGTCGCATGTATTTAGTGACCTTCACGGAAGGGAGAACGACGGGCGTTCCGTAATTAGAGGCTTCTTCCCTGCTGGGCTGAATGCTTATCTATCAACCCAGTACGGTTTTGCGTACTTTGCCTAAATAGGCCGAGACGAGTTCACAGGAGTGTTTTCCCGGTGTTGAAGTGGAATGCTAGTGTTATTTTAGCGTCCTTTTGTGCGGCAAGGAGTTGGAGGGATAGAGCTAATAAATGTAACGAATGTTTTATATTTTTCTCCCTCATTTAGTAACCAGCCCGTCTGGCGAGCACTCGTGTGACTGCAATTGGTAAATGTATAAAAAGCACATGTCTTCTGTATCATAGAAGTATCTCACGGTTAATTTACGTGTGTAGTATCTAAGTTTTTCTATGTTAGCAGGAACTTTATCTGTGTGAACTTTTTCTTAGTGTTTTGCATTCAAACTGTCAGAACTTGTGTGATTGTGTGACTACCGACTTTAGACTCATTAAATTTATATGGGCCTGAATCAAATTAAATTCCCGGACTTGGCCTTTAACAAACATTTTAGTGTATGATTCTTCTGCTGTGTCAATTAATCCCATTCGTTCATGTTAAATATTGGCGCCGCAATTAGGCCTAAATATATGAGAGGCCATATCATGTGCCGTCGTTGAATTGTATTACCCTATAGACATACTGCCTAATTTTTATGTGATTTAATTAGTTGTAGAATTGTATTCTCTATAGGTATAATGCCATAAGTTTTGTGTGGTTGATATTTGATAGATTAAGTAAATTAAGATTTCTTTGACCAGGTTAGGATTCAAGCTGTAGTAATATTTTTATCTTTGAGAATTAGAATTGCATTTGACATTCTCATTTTTGTATTGTGTTATAATGTAACCCAATTTGCTTATCGGAATTTTTCAGGTTGTTTAAGTATTATGTGTATCTTGAATCAACTGATTAGCTCGGTCTAGTTTTTGGTAAGAGTTATATTGAGTGACTGCTCTTTAAATTTTTGAGATAGAATTCTCATTTGTTTTTGTTAGGCCGTAAGTTTTCAATTTTGTGTTTATTGAACTAATGAATTGAATTGACTATCAGTTTTTCTGTCGATTCCGATAACAGTGAAACTTTTTTGGATTATCAATTATTATAATGTATTCGAGCTAGGAGAGTTAGCTCTTTGTTATAATTTTATCAAGTCTTTAATTATATATATTTAATTGCATTATTTTATTGAATTTTTCCGATATTAAACTTTATCTTTATTTTCAACCTTACCCTGATAACGTGCTCATTATTTACTTTCCACTGCGTATACATTCTACTCTGTTTTTACACGTTACAGTATGTTTTTTAACTATTTGTTCGATTAAATAAGTTAAATGTTTCAGTCGAGTGTCTTCATGTTGATTTCGTCAATTCATTATGAATATTTTAAGAAGAATTCCAACATAAATTAATACTGACGCCGCACAATAAGAATAGAAGGGAAAATATTTATTAAATTATACATAATATTTATGACGTATTACATTTAAAAATAACTCTATTAGATGAAAGTGAATAAAATTTACACGTTGGTTCTAATTTGAGTTGAAATCATGCATAACTATCCATAAACCTCTTTTTGATAAATGCATAGATTACTGAATTCGACAATATGGTATCTTCACTGACAGTGACGTTTCTTCACTCCGCACACTCAATTCATAGACCAGTGAGGCCAAATCTAGCATAATTATGCCAAACTGGCATAAATTGTAAGCCTTTAGCATCGTGGTTAGCATAATTTTAGCATAGTTTTATCATTTTTAGGGAAAAATCTACCAGACTTCCCTAGTGACACTTATGTGAATTCCTTCTTGAACAGCACTTTATAAAATTATGAATCGCCTGACAAGAAGGGAGAAGACACAGTCCCACAAAAGTTTTTTTTAATTAAAATATTTTTTGTGAAATTGTCTTCTCCCTTATTGTCTGGTTAAACCTTGTCCACAGTTTCTGGTACAATATCCGAAATTAATATACCGGGTGGGCAAGAAATAACGTGAGGTGTTCAGAGCTCGCTGGCGGGAATTCTATTAGGCCAAATGCAGTACATTTTGGTGTATATACTTAGTGGAACATGCAGTTTCGATTTCTGCAAAAAAAAAACAATAGTACCAAAAGTCGCCATAGGGGGCGCTTATTTCAAGAAAACAATGAATACCTAATTGTCAAATGAACAAATACCGTACAAACACGGCCTTCTAGATACTACCAGGCCTGAACATGGAAAAGATAAAACATTGTTACGTCAAGCTGGTGGTGCTATTACAGAAGTTAGGTCAACGTCACAATCTTAGTGCTTCAACAATACATTATTGACGTCATGTTCAGGCCTGGTAGTTTCTAGGAGGCCGTGGTACAAACCAACTTTAGTAAAAACAATAAACAATGTTTTATTTTTAATTCCAAATGTGTTTCAATATGACCACCAGTGTGCTGTTCCAATAGCTGCATGCGGTACACGATATTTTCTACGGCAGCTCGCAGCATATCTGCATTAATTAGTCTGATATGTAACGTTATTTGATCCTTTAAGGTTGAGAGGTCAGGAACATGTGCTTGATACACAAGGCTTTTCAAATATCCCCATAACCAAAAATCACAAGGGTTGAGATCAGGCGACCTGGGTGGCCATACCATGGGAAATGCACGACTAATTATTCTGTTGTCTGAAAAACGTTCTCGCAAGATCTGCTTCACCTGACGTCCGATGTGCGGTGGCGCACCATCCTGCATAAAAATGGTAGAATCCAGACAACCCTTTTCCTGCAATCGTGGTATCACAAAATTCTCAAGCATATCGGCATACCTGGCAGAATTGACGGAACAAGTCACCGGTCCACGGGGACGGATTTCTTCAAAAAAGTACGGGCCAATGATGAAAGAAGCAATAAAGCCATACTGTTAGTTTCGGTGAATGCATAGGAGTTGGCAGACACACTTGTGGATTTGATGCAGCCCAAATACGGCAGTTGTGGGTATTGATATCACCATTCAAATAAAAATGTGCCTCATCACTCCATAAAATTTGCCATGGCCATGCATCATCCACTTCCATACGTGCTAAAAATCTCCACGAAAAGTCAGTTCGGGTACGTTCATCTCCAGGAAGCAATTGTTGAACAGGTGTGAGTTTATAGGGATAAAATGTCAATATCTTATGCAATATTTTCCTCACCGTCGAATATGGGATATCTGTTTGGCGTGCTATTGCGTGTGCACTGCTGGTACCCTGCACAGTAGTCATCTCCTGTTCCACAACAGCAGTTGCAACTTCTTCAACGTGTTGCTCCCTGATTCGTTTGCGTCCCCGGCCTGGTTGCACTCCTAGAGTTCCGGTAGATTCAAATCGTTCAATCATTTTCCGTAAGTTAGTTATGCTCATCGGTCCTCTTCGTAACGTTTTCAATCGCCGGAATTCACGAAGGGCAGCACTTGCATTGTCGCTCTTCTGATAAAACAACTTGACTAATAACGCCCGGTCAGGCAGAGTAAGCGTCATCGTCAGGCCATTCGTTCGTGAATGATGGGAAATCTTCAGCCTTGCCTTTTATTGTCATGATTGCTCAACACGGAACGCGCTTATGCAAATGTATTCATTGTTTTCTTGAAATAAGCGCCCCCTATGGCGACTTTTGGTACTTTTTTTTTTTTTTTCGCAGAAATCGAAACTGCATGTTCCACTAAGTACTGCATTTGGTATATACACCAAAATGTACTGCATTTGGCCTAATAGAATTCCCGCTAGCGAGCTCTGAACACCTTACGTTATTTCTTGCCCACCCGGTACATGTACAGTCGGCAGCAAAAGTTGTTAGCCACCTTCCATTAATTTTCCCTTTAATAATTCCGGTAAAAAGTTTTTCTTGGTGTGTATTGATTGATACGGGTATGATCATTTTGGTGCACGTGAATTGTTACTTTTTACCGGAATTGTTAAAGCGAAAATTAATGTTTATTTTTAGGAAATTAATGGAAGGTGGCTAAGTACTTTTGCTGGCGACTGTACTATGAATCTCCTCATCAGCCAAGGAACATTTTCAGTCAGGACAAAGGTGTGAATTTCGATTAGTAATTATACAAGAGAAGGAGTGATATAATAATCAATAATTAAGTTTAATAATTAAATTTAATAAATCTCCTTTTTAATTGTGAATGTTTTAAATAAAGTAATTATAAATAAAATTAATTAATAAATTAATAAAAATCAAAGCATCAATCTATAATCTTCCACAACATCAAGAATATCATCCACCAAAACCAGGTTCATCCAGTATTGAAGCCAGCTTTTCAAGCACAGTTTCATTCAGTCCTTCAAGTTTAACAATCAAATCTCTTCAATCCAGTTCTAAGTCAGTTCCCATATAAACTTCATCAAAACATATAATTGGTGATTTTTATTAATTTATTTACGACATTAGCAATTAAAAGGAGATTAATTAAACCAAGAGCTCATAAGGGCCCTTATGAGCTCTTGATTAAACTTATTAAATTTAATTCGATTAGCATCTTTTACTTTCTTCTGAAGCTTAAGTACCAAAGGAGTAAGTAATTTTCAGAAATTTAATGCTTTGCCAAAATTCTATCAGAAGTTCAGATTCTGAACGTAAAAAGGGATAATAAAAGGGATAATAAGAATGCAACTTTAAATAAAAAATTATTCTTAAAACGAAACTTAAAAACTGCATTCTCGTTTTCAATTCTCTGCTGCAAATTTTGTTTTTATGTAAGAAAAATAATAAAGAAAAAATAATAAATTTATAACATTAACATAATTTTGGCATTCTTACTATGCCAATTTAGCATAATCTAGCATATTTTTAAGGAGTGTCTGGAATAGTTTTGATTTTTTTTTCTGGTCACACTGTCTTAGACGCTATTTCATGATCGAATCACGTGAGTCCTTAAATGAGTCCAACAATATGGTGTCAAACAAGCTCATTTCACTGCGTTGCAAGCGTCATCACTGACTTGCGTATTTCGTTTTAGTAAATAAAATACTGGTTTTTATTAAAGCGAACTCTCAATTAAGAGTAAACAATTTATATAGATATTATTCTTGAGTTAACAGCTAATATATAACATATTTTTTCTGTAGATAATTTTATGCACTAACAATAAATAGTACGAAACTGAAAATTTTAAATGTTTGTCCACTACTGCTCGTGAATATCGTAGGATTCGTGTTCCTTCCACATAATTTTTAATCACTACTTATCTCTGTTCAATAATCGTAGAAAAAGTTACGATGGTTATTAAAACATGCTAGTTAATTTAAAGTTTAATAAATTAGAATAATTTTGGAATGCGTTGGCTTACATCTGAGACAAGTGATTGGCTATAAGACAGTCACCCATTCACTCACTCCCTTCGCCGCCGTTTCATTGGTGGAAATTCGGTTATTAGTGTCCATTTCATAAGCGTTCCGTCAGCCATTTGGTGGCAAGTTCATTAAATTCTGAAACTGCTTTACAGTTCTGATATGCCCTTGTTATCCTTTTATTAGATAATTTAAATTTATAAAAACTTAATAAAATGTAAGGGGTTAAGGAAAGCCTTAATAAACTCCGTGTTACTGATCATGAAATGTACTTTCATGTGTACATAATAAAGATACCCCCCCCCCCCATGATATTTCTTATTTTACATTAATCGAGTGGTCTAGTTGGAGTAGTCATTTTAATGTTAACTTTTTTCCTGACTATCTCAAAGATTTCTAAGTCACCTCCACAAATACACTGCTAAACAATAGTATATTCTCATATGTTAAAATGAATACTACTAATTTAGGAAATGACATTGCTGAAAACAAAACACCAATAATAAAAATTGCTGATATGATTTGATTTATGGAATAAAAATTATTTTGAATTGAGCATATGAAAGTCAACAAAAATTTAATATACAGAAGTTTAAATTTGATTACAACATTTTTGGTAAATCTGATCGTTTGCTGTAATTTTGGCTTTCTACTCCGTACACACCAAAGATATGAAATGAGTAGATCGCTTAAGTCGCCGCCATCTTTGGGGCAATTTGAAGGTGGCGAAAAGTGGAACTAATCTCTATTGTTAGTGTAGGCGCCATTACTGTGGTTGGCAGAACAACATCGCCAGCCAAAGCGCCATTACTATAAATCCGCTTTGTCGCCAACTGAGAAAGCACCCCCTTCCCCCACCAACATCGTGCTTGTAGTCTGAAATTTCTTAAGCAACCTCTCCCAGATTTAGATGCTTTTTAATAAATGCGGTATATAATTTCATAAATACCTCTAAACAATCATTCTGGTATCACTGAAACGGCGGTAACATGGTTGAATATCGACATCTTTTATGTATCAACAACCACGACCAGGTTTTTTATATGAGAAAAACATTGTAAAACGCAGAAAGATAAAAACACACCTGTGAAAGGTCAGTGGTGAACCTTTAATATATCTATTACTACAATTTAAAGCTGGACAAGAAATCGGCATTGAGTTTTACTGTGTTTGTCTACGCAAACTTCAAATGCAAACATACGATGAAGGCCATTTTTTGCCAACCAAAGCAATGGCCGACAGGCCTTCAAATGGGGACGCGTTGGTGGCGCTGAAAGCAGCTCATGAGCGGTGTACTCAATTGGTACACACTCAATTCTGCAATTCAGACACCATTTCGTGATCGTTACTGCGTGCCTGTTTAGTTCACAAACCTGACGGCATGGCCTCAAAAAGCTTCATCGCAGAGTTGAAAATTTCGTATATATATATATATATATATATATATATATATTAAAGACTTTTTTTTTAATTACATAAAATCTAAAGTTACGAGTAAACAGTTTATGCTATTATCTATTGTCCATTATTAATTCACATACAACTTATTTACCTTTTTATGATTGTTATAACCAAATCATAATCGGTACAAAACTAGTGTAATTAAATGTTACACTGAAACTACTCGTAAATGTCGTTGGGTTCGTGAGAACAGAGAGCAACATTGTTGCTCTCTGGTGAGAACTGAAGTTCATAGACGCCATTTCGTGTTCCCATGCGGCATTATATAGTAACATAATAGTTTTGATGAATGGCTTCATATTCAGAATTCGTTTAAATAGTTCCTATGTTTATTAAAATCTGCCAGACGAATTTTCACAAAGTCTTTATAAATTTCGTTTTGCGCTTGCCATACTTTACAGACAAGTGATTTCGTGGCTAGACAGTCGTTCACTCCTACCCATTCCAAAATCATATCTGTAATCCCTGTAAGGCAACCGTTGTAGAAAATAGGTCCCACAAAGATGCCATTCCATAGTCCACACAACAGCTTGAGCACTGAAATTTCATTTTGTTATAGTGGGTTTATTTTAAGCTTATTTTTAATTTTTTTTTTTGAGCTCTACAACCGAACAATTGGAAATTTTTCTCTTTACCTGTAACGGTTACAAAGTTGCAAGGTGCAAAATTCGAGGTCAAAGGTCAAATTTGACACCACCATTGTTTAGCCGTCTGGCTGAACACGAGTGTCATTATTACAATTGTCTTTTGACTCACCGTGTTTGTACAGTGTCCACCAAAAAATGTATACACACTTCAGCAAAAGAAAAACTTTATAAAAGTTGTAACAATAAATTCATACAGGCATCAAGCGATGAATATAAGTCCTCTTTGACTTCTACAATTATGACAGGTGTTCAAAGTGATTATCATAAACGTTGAGATATTTTTGAATACGGCGAACAGTTGCTCCTATGCATTTTCCTAGCAAACTGTTATCAAGTAATCTCCTATGTCTAGGTGGCAGTTGTGGTCTTCTTTTATCGGGATCGTCTTCATTCAATGCATGTAATAATATTAGGATGTAACTTTCGATTTTGCTATTAAGGATAAAATTATAGATGACATCTAGTAAAGTGTGTATGCCTTTTTTTTGGCGGGCTCTATATATGATCCCCTGTATATACAGGGTGAGTCAAAAGTCTGTACCCCTCCCTTCTATCTTGGATACAAATGTAGTTAATTCCAAATATTCCAATAAAGGGAGTGAATAGGAAGTTGAGGGTGCTCTTTCTCATGGTGGCACTGACAGTATTGTCAACATGCAAATTAGGACATATGCCAGTGGCGGATCTAGAACTTGGTCAAGGAGGGGGCTAAGGTACGGTGACCAGACGTCCCGCTTTACCCGGGACCGTCCCTATTTTCGCATCACCCGTCCCGGCGTCCCCGAAAGGTCAGAAAATGTCCCGGGTTGGGACGTTTTCCGAAGAACTGCATACTTTTCTTCCGACTAAAGCCCCATTCCATTCTGTTTCCAAGTCACACTGCCCAGCATGACATCACATCACTCCATATTAGTGCCTAATACCAACACCACCTGAAAGAAGGCCAAGGCGCTACGTCACATCTTAAGCTATGACGTCATGCCAGTAGGGATAGGGATTAAGAAGAGGAATGGATTTATAGCTGTAGTTGTTTTGTGTAAGGAACGCCACGTGTTTTTTAAACCGTAATTTTTTAATCATAATCATAAGACGACAACCTCTTGTCCACAACTGGATTTTATTCCGCATATACGTATTTCGAACTCTTTGAGTTCATTGTTGAACGTTTGAGATACCCCCCCCCCCCGCGCGTCCCAGGTTGCCCCTATAAAAATCTGGTC